>CM060949.1:141136977-141619477 GCA_030765055.1 Mantis religiosa
ACGTGACATTAAATTCTCCAACTGACTCGTGTTTTTTCCGGTAAACCACTAGGAGTTCTCATAAACACATGAGACAACTACCTTAATGGCGGCTTACAACGTGTAAGTACTTTATAGTGAATCACTATTATGTCAATTAATAGAAATTAATTTTTCTTTCACACTGGCCGTGTGTAGGCTAAAGTATGGAAAGACGGCAACCAGAAGATCCGTGGTTCAAATCCTGGCTATGGCATTAAATTTTTCAGTCTGATTCTATCTTTCCATAATTTATCGTCTGTAAAACAAGTCTTCATTTACTACTCTAAACAACATAATTTTGTTTTTCAAAACTGGCCCGGGTTAACGAGATATTACTGTAGTCTCTTCTTACACAAATCATATAAATAGAACTATCAAAATAGGCCAAGCAGCAACTTCCTCCAAGACACCCTTTTCCAGTGAGGATCGTTTCTAGGATTTACTCAAAACTGCAACTGCCGGAAAGGTATAGTTAATTTTATAATTAGACTACATGCCAGCTGAGGTACTTATAGCAGTAAAACGAAACCAACTCCTAGCACGTGATTTATCCCACATGAGGAAGATCTTCTGATTGGCTAAAATTGGATATTCTACTGGATGGAAACATGTAACAACGAACTCTCCTCCAGCCAGTGAAGGATGTAATGGTAGAAGGGGAGATGAGCTACGGTTAGTTGCGATGCCAATCTAATTTTAAAATTCACTATACACTAAACTAATGTGGAACGTTTCTAAATGTTTCCAAATTTCAACGCCAATTATCATTTCCTCCGTGTATATTCAGAGCGCCACCTGTGGTACGGTAAATACTATGAGTGGGAGTTAAATATTATTAACAAACAAATTTTGGATTAGTTACTTCAATACTGTGGCTCCAATTTTCTCCTACACTTGTAACAGTATTTTTGGGTTATGTTCTGAGGAATTATGAAGGGATTACGAATTTATAAAAATATATGTAGTTGTGTGATTGGCCGAAGTAGTAATGGTATGACGTAATATGACGTAATGTGGTGACGTGCCATTGGATCGGCCAATCACAAAATTAAGTACAAGTAATGATAGTTACGATAAGTCAATAATCTTTAGGAGGAAGATATGTTCTTCAGTCTTGAATAGTGACGATAAATCAATAATCTTGTTTTAAAGAGAAAGAGATTTTTGTTGTAATGGTGGAGTGTGATGAATACTGGTACTAGATCAAGAACATTTTAAGTTATAATTTGAATCTGTATAAATATAACCAATTACAGAATTTGACTTCTTTGTTTCGAACCACGCCTTGAAACACAGATGTCTCATGACTTATTTAGAATAAGATCATACTATTGGTGACCAGAGGAAATAGATAGCCGCAAAAACTCACACGAGAAGGGAAAGAATTGTACGTCCAACATAGAAATCCTGTCCCAAATTGCATCCGAGCGGCTGATGAAGATGAATATTAAATTAACTACGGACACAAATTCCTGTTACACACTTAACATAAATAGAAATAAACTGGTAAAAAAATATCTAGAAAACTACGGCTCTATGTCTCACATATACCGATTGCCCCATCATATTTGCTTTTTAATTACAGCACCTGTTAGGACTACAAACAATTACAATTTTCAGATTGCAGTTGAAGCACAGGCGCCTCCGGCCGTAGAATTTTATTACTGGAAATTAAAACTTTCCATCAGTGGTCAGGCTATAAGCAAGTCCTCCCTGTCTTGAATAAATGCGTAAATGAAATAGGGTTCCTAAAACGCTTCCCAATAATCATAGGAAAGGCTAAAGTAAAAAGCGGAAAACAAACCTGAGAGACAGATACAATCGGAACCGGCTAACAGAGGACTAATCAAGAAATACTTGGCCTCAGAGTTGCATCCGTTTGTCAATTGAAATTTTTTACTTATTTCTTCTGTTTCCAAACTATTTCGAGTTTATGAAATTTAAATGCCGAGATGTAATTATAATATAACATATTCATAGATTTAATAGAAATTAGAAATATAACTTTAAACAGTTTAGAATAAATTAAAAAATGAATGATTTACTTAAGGAGTGGTGTGAAAGGAAGAATGTTTGTTAAATCTCATCACTGCCCCTTTCAGAAAACATAACTACTATTTTAAAGTCTCTTATATATCATGCTTGAAGTATTCCTTTTAAAACAGAGGAGGTAATGAATCACAGTTCTGCTTAAGTGAATCAAAAGACGAAAATTGGGCAAAAGTGATAACGATTTACAATTTAGGCGTTTTAACTTATTATTACGTCCCCTTATCTAGTAGCGTTTCTGTGTAAATATCTGTTCTGTTATTACAGTGAAAGTATATATTACAGTCAAGTATATATTATATGTAAACGAGATCTTATATGTTTCCATATGTTAAAAATGTTTCCCTTGTAAAAAGTTCTGTGTGTATGTCAGATAAATTTGTAACGGACCCTCTGTCAGTGGAAGTGTTTTGTCCGATAACAAAAGGTGAGAAGAGCAATAAATCTTCAGGGTCTCAAGTGCAGCATTATGGCAACGTTCTGACAGAAAAAAACGGGTGAATCCCAAAAATATCATTTATTGCCTAAAAAAAGACCCCATATGCATTCTCTCAGCAAATCAATTTAAACATACTTCCCGCAAAAATATAAAATGTAATTTCGGTGGTTATGGTCGGCCAATAAGGCAAAAGCTACATCACGCTCCCGTGTAAGCAGTGGTAGGAGTGTTTGTAGACGCAGTTAAAATAAAGATAAAGAGCTGAATGATGGCAACCCAAATCCGTAGCCTCAAACCGAACAAATCCCCGGGGCATGATGGTGTCACAGCACTCATGCTCCGAAACCTTCCCAAAAGAGCTGTGATCCACTTGACGCGGATTTACAATGCATGCCTTTACCTCCGCCACTTTCCAACTTGTTGGAAAGAGGCGAGGGTGGTCTGCATTTTGAAGCCCGGCAAAGATCCACTCTTCCCTTCCAGCTACCGGTCCATAAGTCTTCTCCCAATCGTCTCAAAGATTTCTGAGCGATTGCTCCTGGCCCGCCTGACTCCTCTCTTCGAGGAAAGGCACCTCCTACCGGATCACCAGTTCGGGTTCCGTCGGGGCTACTCCACGACCCTGCAGCTACTGCGATTGGTAGAAATGGCTGCCCTGGGTTTCCAGGACAACCTCAAAACGGTCGCGGTGCTCCTGGACGTGGACAAGGCCTTCGCCACAACGTGGCGCCAGTGACTGTTATACAAACTCAAGGAAGCACAACTCCCCACCGCATACCTCACCCTGATCAGTAGTTTCCTCCGGGATCGAACCTTCAGGGTGCGGGTCGAAGGCAAACTCTCCTCCGTCAGACCCATAGCGGCGGGAGTCCCGGATTGCAGTGTACTGTCGCCGTTACTCTTTGCTGCCTACATGTCTGACTTCCCTACAGAGCCTCGCACTGTTCTGTGCACATATGCTGACGACGTCCTCATCTTGGCCCAGAACAAAAACGTCCGCTACTGCCTCCCTCCGCTGCAACGATCACTCCGAGTCATCGGCACGTGGAGTGAAAGGTGGAGGATGGCCATCAGCCCACAGAAGAGCTGTGCCCTTCTGCTGGGGAAGGTCCTCCGCTGGCGCCCGGAAGGAGACCTGCAGTTGAGGCAGAGAAGGATTCCTTGGGTCCGATCTGCCAAATACCTGGGTGTCCGACTGGACCGCGGCCTCACATTCACCCCACATGCCGTGAAAAAATCAGCCTCGGCCATGCGGCGCTTAGGCAGTTGTACCCCATATTCCGATCGACCATGCTCACTCGCCTGAAACTACGGGTGTATCGTGCGATCATCCCGCCCCTGATCCTGTATGGATGCGAGGTCTGGGGATCGGTGGCTCATACCACCATCCGCAGACTGCAAGCCGTGCAGAACAGGGCGCTTGGGATTATCTACGATACCGAACGTATGATTCCTTCACACATCCTACACTCCCATTCTGGCATACCTTACGTTGAGGACGTTGTGCGGGAACGCTCGCGCACATTGTATGCCAGGATTACATCCCATCCCAACTACCTAGTGAACACACTAGGGCAATATGACCACCGTGTGCCCAGGAGGAGAAAAGCTACCGCCTCTCCAAGGACGCCCTTGGGTGGTGAGACCAGCATCTCATCCCCTCAACACTACACTCTGTCCCGGCCACAATAGGGCTGGATCTGGCCCGTCGGCTGACCCCGTGCAGTCAGGTCCGCTTGTGTGACTTCGATGAGAACCACAACCTAAACGGTCCCCAACCACCCGACCTCTCTCTCCTGGTCCCGTCACGCTGGACGGACACTGCATAGCAAGCCGCCCCTAACGTGGCGGTTTAGGGCATTGGCCTCCTATTTGGAAGCTCATCCCGCCGCCAGGAGCATTAGCAGAGGCCGAATCAGGTCCATCAGTTAACAAGGACATCCAAGCATTGGAGGAAAGACAAACCCTATAAGCCCGCACGGGTAAATCCGCACAGCGGATAGGTACCGTGGCGCTCTACCCACCATCCGGGAGCACCCGGACGACTTGTTCTCGCTCTCGGCTCTTGGAAGAGGCACACAACAGACCGACCTACGCCACAGCCACCGCAACTCCAATCAACACAACTACCTCGCCACACCGAATCAGTAATCCTGGTTATGCAACTGCCACACCACACAGCGCAGTCATCAGAGAAGCACACAGGGACCTACGCTGCCACTATATCCTCGCCGCCGCTTGACAGAAATGGCTCTCCACAACCAAGCCACTAGGATCATCACCCGCGGCCGCCCAACATCACTCGTCCGCCTGCAGTTCGCTGATCTAGCTGACCTCAACGCAGCCTTGAGGACGGGCCTGCCCTTTTTAGGGCGGTGTCTCAAAATCGAGGCTAGCAATTATGAGCGTAAGACACCCTCTCGGACACAACGCCTCGCCTGCGACGCACCACCCCGGTGCCACTATTGTGGCGCACCCTCCCTGACGTCAGAGTGCGCCAGTCACAACATGCGCCGCCGCCAGCGGTACTGCGCCACCTGCAACGGCTTCGGCCACTACACAGGGCAGGCGCAGTGCCCTTACTACTCTCGCCAGACACACAGCCTGTATGGGGGCATCGCCGCTGCTCCAGCAGCACAGCAGGCAGCTGAACCACCACCAGAAGCAGCAGTCTCAACTACAGCCACCACCACCGCCACCGGGTCACAGGAACTCCGAGCTGTCCTCGAGAGTCTCTGCTCCGAAGTCCACAGCATCACTAGCCGACTCACAGCCCTGGAGGACATTCTCGCCACCACCACTGCCACCACAAGTTCTCTGCCTTCTCGGGAAGAACTCCAGAACATCCACACCAGCGGCTTGCAAGATCTCTGCACCCAAGTATCCACCGCCAACCAACGCCTGACTAGCCTCGAGAATGCTCTCTCCTCCGCCAGTATCCAACAAAACAACTTCACTGCAGCCATCCAACAGCTAGAACGCCAAATAGAGCACTCCGAGCACTTCATAACGGACACCACGAAAAAGCTTACCAAGCTGGAGGAGACACTCAAGACCACCACAGACACCGTCTCAAGCCGTACAACAGACTTAATCTCCACCGTTGACCTAAGACTGACATCACTACAAGACCTCATTAGCCTACAACACCACGACTCACTGCAGAAACTTAAGACACTCGTTCAAAACAGACAGACACCCACATCGCAGTGGCAACACTTACGCACGATCCTTAGGACCTACGCGGATACTTCGCCCAGCTCCTCGCAAGCATCGACAACCTACAGGCATGCATACTTCAACCAACTGACGACATATACAGGACAACACGCCACCGGCGGTGCTAAGCAACCCATCCCCAAACTCAAGCGTCCAAGATGCACAGTGACAAAAAATAAAGACTCGTGATCCCCTCCCACATCCTTTTAAACCCCTGCGATCCATCCAGGGCCTCCGGTCATGGCTGGACCCCCGGACACTTCCTTCCCTGAGTTGCACGTGCCCCTCAGGTACCTGCGCCCTTACTACCTATACTACCGGGGTACTTCCGCGGGACCTCAACACCTTTATCCTTCCGTCTCCTTTCCCACATCACTCGCCCTTAGAAAAAAAATTAGTCAGTCGCTGCCTTATACGTGGGGGAGAGACCACGTCTGTTAGCGCGAAAAGTTGGCGCGGGATTTGATTCAGCCACTGTCACATATGTGGAAGTGAAATCACGTACGTTAGCGCGAATAGGTCGCGCAGAATTATAAACAGTCGCTGTTGCATACGCGGGAGTGAAACCACGTTTGTCAGCCCAAAAAGTTTGTGCGCGTATAATTCAAGGGTTTTATAAGTTACAATACAGTCGCGCGGAATATCGCGGACATCATAAGTTTATTGTTATAGTGCGGGTGAGAATTGTGCAGCCTTGTGGTATACGCTGACAAAAGCATACTCGATAAAGGAGAACACTTTTAGTGACGCGAGGTCCGCATAAAGTTTGTCGAGAGAAAATTTGTAACCAAGAAAACTATAAATGATTGCCATTAGACAAGAAAACTGTTTCCTTCTACACCCAAATGATCCACCCACACTACCCTGAACCTCAAGGGCTCATTGCTTGCAACCTAATCCTAAAACCTTAAGATTTAGGAGAGATTCCAGAGTAGCCGCGGGCGTCTTCGTTTTCACCATCATCGCAAAGGATGACTGAGGCGATTACCAGCGTCAGCAGGTAAGAACGTCCCAGAGAGCCAGGAGGCTTGTGGTGACGTCACCTCCAGCGTTGTCGAGTGGACGATGTCAGCGATCAATCAAAGCATTATCCCGAATCGTCACCCAAGGGAGCATAACAACGACGATAATACACACCCCTTACAATATTATATATATATAACGCTCGGCCGCTCTATCTCCGGCTGTGACATTTCTCAAGAGGGGGAAGCAGGCTGTTGCCAGTTCTTTAGCGCGAATTTCAAGCAGAGGAACAATGCGTATTTTAAATATTTCATGCACCTGCATATTTCACGAACCAGTAGCCATATTATTATAATAGCGATAATAATAGTGCTTACGAACACTAAAAATCGGAATTCACGCACGCAAAATATACCAAAGAAAGTTCACCAGCGCAAGCAGCTAAAGCCACGTGGATAAAAACAAATTTAAGCTGGCAACACGGTGTTGGGTTCGGGAGCCACGCCTAGCAGCGACAATGCTGATTGGCGCTAGCAGACAGTTTTAACTTCCTGACCACAACACCGGATGTAGAGATTCCCAGTACTACCAACAGATGCTGTTAGTGTGTGTGAAAGGTGTTAACGAAATATTCGAATAGAGTGGTGTTGTAATAAATATCTTGCATGATAGTGAAATTGTAAGTTGTATTTCAGCGTGTTATAGCTAATATAGTCCTATATTTTCTTTCTAAAAATAATTATGAGGATATGTTTTCAATTGCTCATTACTATATGTTGGTACTATTAACTCCCCCCCCCCCAACCTCTTGCAGTCGCAAGACGTCAGAGCCGGAGATACAACGGCCGGACTGTATATATATATATAGCAAAACTTCAACATTTCTGCTTTTACAAACTTTACAGCTCAGTTTCTAAATAAAAGGGAATATACTTTCAATAAAAAAAACTGCGTGAGCAAAATCTCAGTTCAGTTTTTATTAGAAATTTTACAATTTGTTTTCTCGCATGTATTTTTTAAAATGTTTTTCATCATTTAAAGTGCTTTTTTCCCTGCAATTTTTAAGTTGTTAGAATGAAACTAAGTATATATAGCTTTCTCGACTAAAACTTGCTTATAATTACAAGTGTGAGGATAATGTGTAATGCCACAAAGTACACCAAATCTATTGTGTATTTTATTTTCGCTACCACGTAAGTAGAACATTTTGCATTCCCTCCAAAAAGCTAGACACCTACCTTTCATTAACAATACATTTTTGATCCGCTAAATCCTGTTTTAAAGAAAATGTCCATGTATGTACTCAAAATCGGAAACTAGGTTAAGTACCAAACGATATTTAAGTTCAGCATCTTTCAAGGATGCGATACGATGTTCGATATATATGTATATATCCCCATTCCAAAATAATCTCTACAAGAAAATTGATTCGAAAATTTTTATTTTCTCAAAAATTTTTCTGACGATTTTGATTAAAATGTAAATATTTCACAAGATTTCATGATAAATGAAATGTATAAATCTAATTTTTATGTAATAGCGCCTAATGTTATCTTCACTCTGGGTAACTTTTGCAATAGTCGTGCTACATAAAGAAGAACAACTATTTAAACTACTCAATTTATATAAAAAAATAAAATATTTTTGAAGATACGAGGATCCTTTGATAAGTCTGGTGAAAAACCAGGAATATATATATATATATATATATATATATATATATATATATATATACTGAACATCTCACCTTATTTCTTGACATAGTCTCCATTGATGGATAGGTATACACTTGGTCCAGCGATGTTGCGGCTTTTCTATCCCGTCAGAAAATTTGGTTCGCTCAAGGTCTGCAAAATACTCGTTGACGGTGACTATCACTTTCTCATTTGATAAAAATGTCTTACCACCAAGCCAAATTTTCACTTGGGGCTAAGTCTGGTAAATAAATTGGATGAGAAACCAATTCACGGCCCAACTCATGCACTTTCGCCATTGCGACTGCTGGTGTGTGCGATGGTGCATTATCCTGGTGAAAGAGCAAATTTTTGTGTTTCAATCTCGGTTTCTTTTCAGTCAACTCTTATTGCAAACGATCCAACAATGAAGCACAATAGGCTCCAGTTGTGGTTCTGCCTTTTTCAAAGTAGTCTATGAGGATTATTCCCTGAGAATCCCAGGAAACATCACCTCACCAGCTGACAAAATGGCTCTTGCCTTCTTTGGTGCACTTTCACCAACCTTTGTCCATTCTTTTGACCGCTGTTTTGACTCTGGTGTGTAATGATGGATCCAAGTTCCATCCACGATCACAAATCGGTACGAGAAGTCTTGCGGTGGGCGATTAAACATCGCCAAAATCTCAGTAGAAGTGTTCTTCCGGATGCGTGTTTGGTCGACCGCGGGCAAATGCGGCACCCATCTTGCACACAGCTTTTAATTGCCAATTTTTCATGCAGGATATTGTACACTCGCTCAGTTGAGATGTTTACAGGCTCAGCAATCTTACGAATTTTGATTCGGCGATATTGCATAACCAGATCGTGGACTTTTTTTAAGGGTGTCCTGGTGGTGACCTCAATTGGGTGACCATAACGCGATTCAACTTCGGTGTTTCTATGACCACGTTTAAATTAATTGTTTTAAAAGTAAATTGTCTTCAGTGTTGGTGCAGAGTTTGCGTAAACTTCATCCAATTCAGTTTTGACTTGTGCGGCAGTCCAGCCCTTCAAATGAAAATTATTACTAATAAAGCACGAAACTCTGTTTTTTTTTCCTTTCATTTTCAGTCGCAGCTATCATACTGGCCAGTTCAGGTGTCTGGCAACAATGAACTGTATATTGTAGCATATTCAAATGTTCTGTATAATCTTTTGAATAATCAAGCTTATCACCCACAGTTGCAACAAAGATTTTCCATCCCTCATAGAAATGTACCAGACTTATCAAACGACTCTCGTAGCTATTTTCCAGATACTTTACACTTTTTCCTACCAGTTTGAGATGCTCTGCATGTAAGATTCACTGATCAGTGGATTGGTAGGGCCTCCTAGAAGCCCTGCTTTAACTCCCTTAAGACGTTTTTATGGAGATACGTCAAACATCTTGTATACAGTAATTCGATCAAAAATCTGCAACATTTAAGGTACAGGATCACCGATATTGTTAAATAATCACGCCTGAGATGATCCAGCGCTGATGGATTGAAATCGACTATCGGCTACATAGTTGAGTTGCTGAATGCAACAAAAATGATCTTAATATCTCAAATACTTCCTGAGCTATGATTTGTATTTAAATTGCTGCAACATTTATCAGTTACCCTGTAGTTTGTACAAGAATACATAGAGAAATCTTTCCATAAAGGTAAGATTCTTTCAAAGCCAAAACCCCAACTGAATAAAAATTATCTTTTTTAAACAAATTAATCTAAACGTACTTTTCTTAGGAAACTTAACTGTCTAGCTCAATATACAATGTAAGTGACCTGCCCCTATTTACGAGGGGGAGTCGTAAAGTTTTAATTATCACCCTTTAGAAACGTGATAGAGAGTTCGTGTTGATATGTGTTTGTTAGTTCTTCTCTACGTAGTCACCATCCAGATTTATACACTTTTCCCAGCGTTCATTGACCTCCGAATGCCTTGATTGCAGAAGTCTGCAGAATTCGTTTTAAACCACTCTTCCATTTCATTATTAGCGTCATTTTTTTGTCCAATCAGCGAACAATCAACGGATTCTTCATTTCTGTGAAATGAAAAAGTCACTAGGTGCGAGATCGGGCGAATAAGGCGGATGCCGTAAGGTCTCAAAGCCACATTCCCTTGTTTTGTCAACTACAACTTGAGATGAATGAGCTGGTGCATTGTCAGCCAAAAGACGAACACCTTTGGAGAGCATACCACGTCGTTTCTTAATCAGAGCGGCTCGTAACTTGTCCAGAAGATTGCAGTAATATCTGCCAGTGATGGTTTGACCCTTGGCAAGATAATGTGTACGGATGACTCCACGACAGTCCCAGAAAACTGAAAGCATGACCTTCCCAGCTGACTTTTGCACCTTTGTCTTTTTGGGAGGGGGGAATCGGCATGTTTCTATTCCATGCTCATGGTTTTTGTCTCTGGATCATACTGTTAGATCTAAGATTCATCCATGGTTACCACTCTGTCAAACAAATCATCTTCATCCTGTTCCAACAGCATCAACATCTGTCTTGAAAAGTCACGCCGTGTTTGCTTTTGGAAAGAGGTTAACAAACGTGGAAGCCACAGAGCAAAGAACTTAGATATGTGCAGTTCGTCATGAATAATTTTCCACACACTATCATAGCTAAGATATGTCTCATTCATGATCATTTGTATGGTTGCTCGTCTGTCTTCCATTATTAAACACTCCACTTTCTTCACTGTGACAGCATGGTCTGTCATTGACGGTCTACCAGCTCTTGGCTCACCTGTCGAAATTCCTTTTCCTCCTCACAATAGTGGCATACGAGGGACAATCATTTCTATAAACAGCCGCCATCTCTTTATGGATTTTCCGGGCAGTTTTGCCCTCAAATGCAGGAACTTGATCACACTACGAGCCTCAATTTTCTCCAACTTACACCTCGGTCATTTCTGGCACTCACTGTAAAGAAACAAAAGGACTCAAATCGCTGAAACTACCAACATTATGTCTCGAGATATCAATGATAGCACTGAAAAATTTTAATCACTCTAGCATAAAAACTACCGGGTGATAATTAAAAATTTACGATGCTCCTCGTATTTTTTTATTTATGCAATGTGCTAAGCAGAATATTTGACTTATGCCTTTCCTGAATGTTTTCTAATAGATCATTTGCAGAATAGTTTATAGGGAAGGGGTAGATAACTCAGTGCATAAGCGTTGTATGATAGAAAGTAATCACTACGTATGTTGAATCCAAAAACATCATACCCAGTTACAGAGAGCTGAAGTAATAATTTTAGAGAGTTTACAAACTTTTATTCATTAGCGTACATTCACACACACATTTAAACACGCCCCTGTAAGAACAACCTATCACATGCATCAGTTGACAATAACATTGGAATACAAAATGACAGATCTACACAGTGTGACCAATTGAATTTAAATCTTCAACCAACATGTGTTTTCGTTGTACAGCTATGTCAAAAAATGCTAAGAATTAGGTAGATAGTTTTCGCTTCTGTCACAAATTACGGCAGTTTTTAGCTCACACAGTAAGTGTAATGGCACATGCAGTTTTTTATTTGTGTTAAGACTACCAGAACGAGCTCAAAAACTGTATGAAGCTGTAAAAACCGTGTAAAGATTCGAGGTGGGTTTTGAAGTCTGCGGTTATTTATTCGTACAGAAACCTTCCCTCGCTAGGTAGCGTTGGATAATGGTAATATACAGGTTACTTCACCACTCCGCCTCTGCAACTTGGGTTTAAATCCTTCGTGATTAGCTCAAAAATTTTATTGCCATTTGTTTTATATCTTGGATCCTATGATTTGATGTTATAATACAAACAACATTTTTATAACCTTGTAGGTGTTTACAAAATACATTAATAGTCGTGTTTTCCAGTGGCAGATAGTTATAAATGTATATTTCGTAGTAGATATTTTATTATGGTCGTTATTGTGCTTGACCCATTCAACCAAATTTCAAACCCTTTACAAATGCAAAGTGAAACATAAGATATAAGCATGGAACGAAAACTATTAGATTCAATGTCGTCGACATTCTCCTAAAAAATGAAAGCCAACTGCGTAACATGGTTTACAACACCAGAGACAGTACAGACTGTAAGGATCACAAAGTTAAACATGGTCCCTAATAAAAGATAAAGATAGCGCGTAGTTACCCTTTAAAGGGCAAGGGCCTCAACAACCTACCGTTAGGGTGAGATCGGCGTAACTTATATGGTGAGCAAATCCCTACAGATCCCTAATTATCGTATTGTAATTCTTGTGTCTTTGGCTCACAAGTGAACCAATAGCAACAATAAACAAATTAGTAAGTAAAATACAGACAATAAAGATTGGGAGAAAGAAAGAAAAAGACAATGTGTCGTCGTTTCGAACCTAGCCTTCGTATGAGCACAATCGAACAAGCTAACCCACTCCGCCAGCAGTCACGAACTCTCTGTTGCTCTTTGGCAAATCATTCGTTTATCATCTTACTAGTATTATGTGCATGAAAAGATGTCATTTATTTAAGCTTTTCTCAACTTCTTGGTCCTCATTCAGAGCTGTAAGTACTAGAGTGGATAACAAAGTAATGCCTCCTACTTTTGTTCTCTTCTAATTGTCAAGAAAATTGAATCCAATTTACATAGCTTGAAAACTACAACATTGACGATTAATTTGTCACTATTCAATATAATCTCCGTCCTTTTCCACAGTTTTGGTCCACCTTTTAACTAGGGCATGTATTCCAGTGTGGTAAAACACACGGTCTTGCTTCCTAAGCCACTGACGTACGGACGTTTCCACAGCCTCCTCATCCTCAAAATGAATCCCGCGATGAGCTTCCTTTAGTGGCCCAAACAGATGGAAGTCTGATGGTGCCAGGTCAGGGCTCTATGGGTGGGGGGTGAGGTAAGACTTTCCATCCCAATTTCTCAATGCAAAAGAATGCTAAAGAAGAACATCCACCAGAGATTTTGTTGGGCGAACTCGGCGAAGACGTGCTTTCAGATTTTTGAGAGTTCTGACGTATTGGACAGAATTTATTGTGCATCCCTGCTCCAAAAAGGCAATCATAAGCACACCCTTTGCATCCCAAGACACTTTCGTCATAACATTCCATGCCGACCGCTGAGTTTTGAATTTGTTTTCTTCGGTGACGTTGTGTGATGCCATTCCATTGTGTGTCTCTTTGATTCAGGTTCAAAAAATTAACCCACGTTTCGTCTCCAGTAACAATTTTTCCATAAACTCCTCTCCCTCCAAATTGAAGCGCTGCAAGTGTTCGGAGTCTATTGTTTTCCTTGTTTATTTGTTTTGGGCGATTATCATTCTTGGTACCCAATGTGAACAAATTTTTGAGTAACCCAGTTGTTGAATAATCGTCATCACACTGCCTTTACTGAGGGAGGTAATACGACACAATTCACCTTTTGCTACCCGGCGATCACCACGAATGATGTCATCGACTCGGTGAATGTTGCATGGAGTCACTGCTGTCCCCGGCCTGCCGCTTCGCTTTTCATCTGCCAACGGTGTTTGCCCTTCAGCTTCGTTGCAGTGACGAACGCATCGTCTAATAGCGTTGACATCCACCGTTACATTACCATACACATTTTTTAGCCTTTCGTGAATGCGAATTGGCGTTTCACCTTCCGCAGTCAAAAATTCAATCACAGAATGCTGTCTAATACGAATGTCGATGTCAGCTATTTTGCAAGAGGATGCAGTGCTGCCACCTGTTGACTTAGGAAGTTACTACTGCAGGGGGTTAGAGAAGGTTTGAGGAATTGCGCCAAATTCAAAGTTTTCACATAACTTACTTATTTAAGGAAAAAATAGGAGGCATTACTTTTTGACCCACCCTCGTATTAATGCTGGGTGCATATAGTGCCGAATAGAAGAGCAGAACTGCTCTTTATGCTAAAAGACTCAATGTTTCTACATCAGACTATAAAGTTCAGGTTGCATAGATAAGAGTAAATAGGAGCAGCTGACTCACCTGGCATAACAAACCTCAGATGTTCTTTTACGATTATGAAAGTGAATTTTAGGGAGATTTTTTAATAGCTTACATTTGTGTTTTTAAATGCATACGCCAAGAATGACTTAGTATATATGCAACACATTTTGCAACTATGGTTCTTTATTCGTGGGTAAGATGTAAAATAAATTCAAAACGCTCAGTAGAATCTTTAGCTATTTAGGTATAGGTACAAGAGTGCGAAGAAAGTTTGTTCACATGTTTTAAATTTGGTTGAAATCTGTGTAAAACTATGGATGGTTTACACAAAATTCCCTAGAAGTCTGTCATTACATTTCAATTACATAGCCAGAACATTCCGAATGAATGCCACGGTCACCGCTTTTGGAACTGTGGCGAGAAGTCTAGCTTTGCCAAGTAAAAGAAATACTAGAAATACGTTCTTCGATTTAAACTTATCGCCGTTAGAAGCACAGTATAAGTGTGATGCAATCCAGTGCAGTAGAAGAAACGGGGTTAACAAATTCTACACACTCTTATTCTAGGCCGGTGTTATGGTTCACATTTGCGCATGCTTAGTGGACTTTATTTTCTATCGCAATTGTATTGGTTGTTGTACCTTTAATAAATAATAATAATACACGAAAAATTAAATACATTTACCTTTTTATTTTATTGCCATGAATTAAGCCTTTTGGAGGCATCTCGAATGAGTCAGTTTCTGGCATTAAGTTTAATATTTTCATAATTCATTAAGATGGTTTCACAATTTTAAACTATTCAAAAACTATCATTACAAGCAAGCAAAACCTTGTAAGTATCGTAGACTTAAACCGAGCTAGATGGCTCAGGTGGATTTGGCTGTAGCCCGCATTGTCCGAGATCGATTCCCGCGGCCGGCCTACATGGCCCATGGTTTTTTCGGGGGTTTCCCCGGGTTGCCAGACGAATGCCGGGTAGGTTAATAACATCACCCGAATTTCCTGTCCCTCCATTTTTCTTCTATTATCATTTCATATCATCATTCATCTGGTGGTCTCTTTCAGGGTTTCTAGGGTGTCTCGGCGCTTCATGGCAGGATGATATGCTTCTAGTAAACGCCTTATTCCTCCGGTAGGACAGCGTCTCCGAGCCGGTCTAGTGGGCCAGTGCGAGAGGGCTGTTGTATAATCGCCCTGTTCGAACGGTTACCATGGATTTATCTTTGGTAATAGATACCTCTCAGATAACGCACTGATTACTCCACGTGGAGTGAACATATATCTGTCAATTGTGGTTCCTGCGAATTCCATTGACTGAAGTGATGCGTTCATTGGTGCTTAGTACACGAACGGGATGCCCGTCAGTACCCCTCTGACTCTTACAAGAATAATCAGTGCGTTATCTGAAAGGCATCTCTTAATAAAGATAAATCCATGGTAACCATTCCAGCAGGGCGACTATAACCATTTCAGCAGGGTGACTATACCAGACCGCTAGGTGATTCTGACTCCGGCATGGCGGCCCTCGGTCTCCGAGAAGGCCCGGTGAACTGTTTCGGGCCACGGTAGGCGGGATGCTGGTTGACTGGACTGTCGGGGAGTTTCAACTGGTAAATGAGAGGGACCCTGCCCTGTACAATGTCGTGACTCCTCTGTCTACTTCACCCCGTTCTTTATGAAAGTATGTTCAACTTATAGGATATTTATGGTGAGTCATCCCTCATACCCTTTATAATTGTAATTTCATATAGTCCTGACTGTTCCAAATACATACTTTATGCAGTAAGCTTTTGTCTATCTCTTAACATTTATGTACCAATTATACAAAAATATTAAAGAGTGAAGAGGTTCTCACAGACTATTCCTGAAATTTTACTTGCCATGCACATACCTTAAACACGTGGTATTTTAATAAAAACGGTTAGTCACTTTTGACAAAATGAAAATTTAACGAAACTTTCGCCATGTAAAGTATAGTTTGAATGTGGGAGAATTTTTCTCTTTTACAAATATTTGTGTAATTGTTTTTGGATTGTGTTAGATTTCAGAACTTTTTAACAACATATTTTATCCAAATACGTATTTCCAGAGAAATAAGGAATTTGAAGTTTATCATGGAATACAATTCTTCCTCTATTTGTGTACTATAGTTAATAGAGAAAGTAAACTAGCTACTTATGATGTAAGTGAAAAGTTGTGTCTTATTTTACGAATAGGATAATGTTTGAGGAAGAGGCTACGAAAAAATTAAAACCACTTTTAATGTATGTTGTCATATACCTACTATTTTTAGACAGTTAGGAGCATAAACTTATAAAGTATACGCCTGAAATGTTGTGGAGGTAAGAGTAAATTCGGACATGGGCAATAGTGAGCTCTAGTCTGCGTTGTTTGGCCTTTGTTGTTGTTTATCTTTCAAGCCCTAGTGTTGACATGATCACCTGCACAAATTTACACATCGTGACTTTGTGGATTTGTAGAATTAAAAGTCCAAGTTGCAAAAATTCAAAATGCTCTTTATTTCCGTAGAAATACACTTTGGTCAACCCTTACAGTATCAGAATTACGTAACATACACAAATACAGCCTCCAAGGTCGTCTGCCACACCCACAAACAAAAGAGTTCACTTTCAAAACACAGCTGTACGCCCACGAATCAAATTCCATTTCGACTCGGTCTCTAGCTGGCGATTGCGGCTCCTTTTTATAGCTCACTTGTATTACTAGACGTTTGTGGAATGTTGTTCCAGAAATTACCAGACGAAACACGAACATTCTAGTCATCTAAATTTATCTGTTTCGGTAAGCCCTTTATCTCCGCGCTGCACTATCTGTCCCTTATCTCCGCGCCGCACTATCTGTCCCTTTATGCGCTCGGCCGCAACAATACTCGCGACAATATATTATCGTGATGCTGATTGTAAAACAATCTGTATACTACTTCCTTGTGTAGAGGAGGTAGCACTTATATTGATACCATCAATATTAATCATTAATCGATTCAAAGTGCATTCTTAATATACATCTATCGTAAGAAGCAAGGTTGGTACCAATGAAGTGCTATAAAATTGTATAAAATGAGTGATATAATCTTAAATTTCTTAACTAAGTGACACAATTGAAGGCTCTACTTATAGTAGCTGCAACGGTAAATTTGCAAAAGGCGCGAGGGATTATAGATGATTAATTGCTTCACCTTTGGTGATGATCTGGAAGAATTCTTGTAGATATATGTATGTCTCGTCGCTCTGGAGCAATGAGTCGTAACACTGGCCGCAGTATCGAAGTGAGAATTATTTTAGGATGCTATGGTTAAAAATAACAATTCCTCTCCTTTATATATCTTGGAATTTATACCACAAAAGCATTAATATAATCTATTACAATTTTAAATTTCGTAGATTCTGTCTTTTCATAAAATGATTATTATTGTATCGTTGAGCTATAAGCTCTGCAGATTTGCAGAGCAACACCAAAAGGCACATCTTACTGCGAAGATGATCTTGTGCAGAATGATGCCAAACTATCTGCATATTATGGATTCTCTGCGCCCGACGTTTCTAGAACATCTAAATTACTTCTATCCTATTGGTCCACGTCACATTACGTCATTACATTTTATAATAACCAATAGGAATACTGTTACGTAAGTTGTATCATTCTGTGGCCTACCCAGTTTTACATTTCCTATTTTATACAAATCACTTTTCCAGAACAGTCCAGAACAAAATCCTTAATACTTGAAAAATATGAAATAACCGCCATATAGCAATTGTCTGAAAGAGTATTGTTGGTGTATTTTATGTTATCACCATACTATAATGTGTGGGAAGTAGAAATTCCTGGACTTCTGAGTTTTGCATTATTACCGCGGACGTTAATAAAATATATTTAATTTTAATCATCTAAATATATGTATATTTATTGTTGCAGTCCTGCGATTTAGTCATATTTTGTAGTTGAATTTCACCTATTAAATCTTAAGTGTTTACTTCTCTTTATTTGCAAACACTTGAGAATTTGAATGGGAAGTCATCATTACTTTTCTTTTCTCCTGGTCGTACAGAAAGAACGGAATTTCAAAGCCATGACATGGCCACCAGTTCTTAAAATATTTGGTTATCCCTAAGCCTAATGTATTCTCATATTCGCATTGTATCTGTAATAACTGTGTAATAAAACCGATTCTACAAAGGTTTATCTCGATTAAGATAAAGATGATAGAAAAATAAGCATCAAAAGGTGGAGGCAGATTGAACCATTGACCTAATAGTGGTATGAACCATAAAGCCCGAGCCTTAAAATACAGCATAGTAAGTCGCCATTAAGGTAGTTGTCTCATGTCTTTACGAGAACTCCTAGTGGTTTACCGGGAAATAACACGCGTCAGTAGAAGAATTTCATGTCATGCTGGCCATGGTAGCTCTTTAGCCTTCACTCGGCTAGTATGAAAGAACACTTTTCAGAAGAATACGTTTTTGCAATATTAGTATGTTGAAGATTTGAGTAGAGAATTTTATGGGGAATTTGTGTTTTTATGATTAAAACATGAAAAAAAGAAAAATGTTATTTTGGGTAAGTAACTCTAACCATGAATTAAACTCAGAATATCTCTCTCTCCCTCTCTCTCTCTCTCTCCCTCTCTCTCTTTAATTTGCATCCTCGAACCTTAAGTCATGTTGGACGATGAATGGATTGGATGAAACGATGCTCAAATGAGCCTAAGGTACATAGAGTTTAGAGTTACCCGACATTTGTCTTTCAGGGTAAGAGAAAACCCTGGGAAAAAAACCGTATTCAAATAATTCACCCTGGCCGAGATTTGAGCTCGGGACTTCTTGAACATGATGTAGAAACACTACCTCCACACCAAAGAGCTGGGTACCTACTATCCATTGTTGCCTTATGCCTATCATTTGTCTGACAGTTAATTTTCAGTGTATAGTCATACACTCATAAACGAACATACATTTATAATTTCGACAGCGTAGTTTTCATATCCAAAATATTATTAGCTTCTATTAAGAAATTCAGTCTAGTCTCGCTGTATTTTGTACACTAAGACCAGAGAAATGTGATGTGTTAATGAGAAAACACGTCCGCAAAATGTATAATTGAGTTAAATACAAATAGTTGAAAATGTAATGCACAAGTGAATAACATAAATGTGAGGTTTAACTGCAGTGTTACCCTTCTCAATCACTATACTTACTTCCGGGGTGTTTTCAATGAACGTATCGCATCATGAGCGGCGCGTACTGTACAGTAGGCTACAAACGCACGGCGCACCTTACGTTACTTCCTTGTCTACTCATCGTCTGGTTTCCATGACGACGAGAGGTAGGGCTGGCGCATGCCGGCACTCGGAAGAACATCCGCTGCATCTCTCTTCCGTCATCTCTCACCACGTGTCCGGCACGAGTATCTCTCATTTGCACGTCGATATCCTGCCGCATAAACGTCGTCATACTAATCGAAAATCGCCATGGAAACTTCCGCTGTCACCAACAACAAAGAATCTATATTATCAGTTTGCGTGAATCGGGAAAAGACAAACGCGCAGCCAACAATTTCGGTCGAGTATAGCTTCGGAATCAGACGAGTGCGTTTCTGTGTATGTTCTGTGTATTAACAGAGTGAGCTTTTTTCGGTACGCAGCTGCAAATGGCGTGAGTTTTGAATGAAAGTGTTCTAAAAGTGCGTTCTGAAGTTTAAATGTTAACCCTTCTTGAAACTGTGTTGTTGATATATTCATACGTGTATTTCTGGAAAAAATATGCGAACTATTTAAGTATAAGATTTATCATAGGAGTTTTACCGTCATTGTTGTGACTTAAACACACTTTACTGAATGTAGTTAAAAGGTAAGATTCGCTAAGAAACCTTTTGCCTTTCTTAAGCTTGCCAACTGTCCCAAATTTTCCGATACAGCATTTCTGTTGAATAATGTGCCCTCAAACGTCGTTTTTAAAACAACCTTGTGTTGGAATTGAAAAATGTCGTAATACTTGGGTGTTTGCAATGAAACTTTGACAAATTCGAAAACGGTACTACATAATGATGTAAATATTTTCAGGTTATTGATGAAGTTTACGGGCTATTAATTATTGCAAATATTTTGCATTGTAAAAGTTGTACTTATTAAATTTTTACAGTAAACTTTTTACGTATCCTAAAATACTAACTACTAAGGGATTCAAATTGACGGATTTTCCACTGGCATATGTTTTAGAACTTTTAAAAACTATTTTTATACTTGGCTTCAAAGTTTCAGTAAAATAACTAAGAATAGCATAATATGGAATTGCTTATGTAGTGGAAGATGAGGAATTGTTTCTTTCTTAGAAAATCAGTCTTAAATATAAAAACTTTTTTATTTGATGTTACTGATATTATCAGATTAAAATGTTCCTCTACGGCAGAACTATAGTAACAAAAAAGTACTCTACGATATCAGAATAAAGGGATCTAAATGCTGAACCTTCAGTCAGAATCTCGTAATTGGCGTCATAAACTTAATTTACAGCATACATATAATTTCACTGAACACCTAGTATAATAAATTTTTGACAATATCCAAAAGTCATTAATTTTTTAGTTGTCATACGCTGTGACGTTCTGTTAAAGGATTTAATAAAATGCAAACTAAAGAAAGCGACTATATTGCGTTTCTAAGTTATTGCTTTGAACGTTATAGTTGTTTAACTAACTAAACAATATTATAATTATCTTCACGTTTAGAGAAGATTTCGACAGGAATAAGAAATATTGCAAACTTTACAATTAATATGAAAACCTGTAAAGCTGTGTTGAAGACGTAGGTTGACGTGTTCTTACATTTAACTAAAACAACTGATTAGAGTTCTGCACTTGTTTTCTAGGCAGTTGGTTTAGAATGCTCTGAAACTTATGTTATCCTAAACAACATGCTCTTTGCTATGCTTTTCCTAAATAATTGCGCTGTATGAAACAAAAGTTGTTTTAAACTTGTACTTTTATATAAGTGTAAATACTAAACAATATTTTGAAGTACGTTAGTGGATATGTAAACGTGGATAAGATGAAGATTTATATTATTTTATTTAAAATCAAATTGTGCGGAATCTGTTATTTAAAGAAAATTTTGTAATGCATCAGTAGTTCTGCTCTATCAGCTGCTCTCATAAGGACACTATTATCAGCATAATTAACTCAACGAATTAGGGAATTCTCCTGGGAACTATTGCCTAGTCTTAGCTATAGATGTTATATCCGAAAAGTTTTTACTTTCCACATAAAATGTAGATTAATATTTTATTTGAATAGTTTGTCCGCATCTGTAAACGAAAAACGACCAATGGGTCACGAAGACCCATTTTCTGCATAGTGTGGAATTTTAAAAGTTGCGTTTAACATATTATCACATAGAACTTATTTGTGCCCTTGGTTGGAATTAAAATGTATTTTAAAGCTTGGGAATGTCATCAAAACCCACCACTGAATAAAATTCAGGCAACGTTGCTTTTTTCAGAAGAAACCACTCTAAAATGAATATCATTAAATTCATATCTTTACACCCAAGTTTCCTTAAATCTTCTCCAGGCTACAGGTGCTATTTAATGATTTCTGGAATAAGCCTGATGTCCGAAGAGCTGATAGTAGTGTTTCTCGGAGTAAGAAAACTATCAGAGGGGTGAGCTGGTTTACCTAACTCACCCCAAACGAAATTCGAACTTGGACCTTTCGTTTTCCCGGAACATAGAATCCATTTCACAGCTGTTGGTTAGAACGTACAGTAATGATTACATTGTGTACCTCTGTCGGTGTGCTATCTATACTATCAGTGTAAGGTAAACATAAGCAAGAAAAAGAAGATACGTAAGTGTACTTGAGCCAAGGTCTAGCGCAAATGTTAAACGTTATCAACGGTTTAGCTGAACAAAATATTTACAGGGCTATTTCTGAAGTTTCAAAATCAGCATACATTTCTTTCAATGGAATCTAACACGTTTAATTCTTATAATATTTAAAATCACCCATTATTTTGTTCATGTGAGTTGTAAACCAGGATTGACAACACTTTCTAAATACTAGTCGAAACTTAACCATTAATTTATTTCTTAAGAACCTGTAATAGCGATAGGTCCACTGAAAGCCAACCAATGCAAACTCAGGCAAAATTGCACTCAAGAGCTGAATTAAATGTCAATATTATTCAAGCTACACAAGAAAGTAGGAATTAACGTAAGTTTAAAAACAATTCTAAAACTCTATTCATGCACAGCACTATGCTATTAACAAACTTCTAATGAAAGTCATTTATTTCATGAAGCAAGCAGCACTACTTATGCAAGATTGATCTGAATTAATTTCGTGAAGTAAATAAATATTTTTTGGGATATTCTTTGACATTCGTAATATGAAAAATCTTAATAAATTATAAGATAATAGTCAATTCTAGCTTCTATACGCTGCAGTATTATAAAGAGGGAAAATTTACTTGTGTTTACTCTACACGGGAACCGCTCAACAGATATTGATAGCCCTTTCACTATTGAAAAGTGTTTTCTGATCCCAACCCCAAAATGACAAAAATGCAATACCTAAAAGGTAACAACAACAACAACAGTGAATAAATAAGTGAAGTTTGGGAAAAATAATTATATTTTATTGTAATATGACTAAAATATATTTACAAACACACATTTTTATGGTTTCCTTAATTTATATGTTCGTATCTTTCTTTGACATAATGATGCTTTATGTAAATCTATTACATTGGTTTACTTTGTATTCTAGAACACACTTAAATTCATTCATATTCTAAGGATGGTGTCTGAGGTTAAAGAAAAATACTCCAGTCAAACTGGGAATCGAACTTAAAACATCTGGGGTAGTAAACTTTATAAAGGAAAGTTTGGTCTTATTTTCTCTGTAGTTGTAAACTAGTTAATTATCACTATATGCCAAATAACTGCTATAATAAAGAGAGAAGATTGTGTCCAATGTATATTTAGGATTAGGATTACTATGGAGGGGATTCGGCACCGAAACCAGTGGAGCATCCCCGGGAGGAAGGATGAGGTGAGCAGTGACAGAGGGCGGCCGACCCAAGGAGATGTGACAGTGCAGAGAGCGTCCAATTATATAGTATCAGAAATTCTCAAACAATATTTATGATTATCAGCTGAGGGAAATAATTTTTCATAATTTTATTAGTGCCCTGAGAGTGATGAAACTTAATATTAAACAGTATTGCCGCTATTTAATTGAAAATTATTGTTTAACTTTTCATTAGTCGTTAACCATGGGGCAAAAGAGACAACATTTAAAATGTTACTTAGTGTAGAATTAATTACTTGATAATTAACTCTGAAAGATAACATCTTCAGAAGTACTATCTTCATAATTTTTCAAACGATATTATGAATAACAAGGGGCTTTATAATGGTTAAAGAGAAAAATTATTATTACAAAGATTTGAATGAGTAGAGCCAGACTGAAAAATTCAATGCCATAGCCGGGATTTGAACCGAGAATTGGAGAATTTAATGTTATATCGGCATGTTGGCCATAGTAGCTCAGTTGGTTAGAGCAACAGCACGGAGAGTGGGAGATCCGTGGTTCAAATCCCGGCTATGGCTTTGAATTTTTCAGTCTGGCTCTACTCATTCAAACCTTAGCCTACACACGGCTAATGTGGGAAAATGATTATTTCCATTAGAAAGATTGACGATCTCAAAATAATTGCACAGACAATACGAAGGGAAGTCTCATGGAAATTTGGAAAACCAACCATGTAATTCTGTGTAGACTAATAAGCTATAAATCAGTATGGAGGTCCTTGAAAATGGGGAAGATAAAACGTATCCTTAATTTTATTGTGGACAGTTGGCAAGCCTATTTCCTGTTGATAGCTTATCAACTTCAAAATATATGCTCTTTGATGGAAGGAAGCAATACAACTGTTTATAAAAATATTTAAAAACCCAGTGCAGATAACTTTAAACAGGATGTACGTTGCTGCATTTAATTGCGTCGGAAGTAATGCTGAACTTTGTTGAATTTAGAACGGATGTGTTTTGGACGTAAGTAAAACATCTGCAAATCATGGCGAGCTATACACCGTTACTGTTCCAAAGAAGACCATCTCAGCTACACTACAGAGGTCCTTCAGGAGCAGGAAACAGCCGGGAAGCTGAGGACGATGTGATGGCCCTGTACTCCGTAGCCGATGTAACTCTTCCAAGGATAGTTGCCACTAGCAGAGATGTCGGAAGACGCCGGGATCTGCAGCTGAGGAAAATCGAGAGGACAGACATCCTCCCGGTAAGTAAGAAACTCTTTATCTTATCTGCAAAATATACTTCATGCTGTTAACAATAAATCATTGTCAGATAAATGCTGCAGAATTTCTAGAAATGCATTCAGTCTAAGACTGTAAACATAAAATTGTTTTAAGCGCGTTCGCTTCTGCAAAGTACATCGCTTTCTTCCACTGTATGACTAAGGCATTCCCGGCATTCCGGGTTTGAGTCCCGTGGCCAACCTACCGACCTACTTGACCTTTCTTCGGTGGTTTTCCTGCGTCGCCAGGCTAGCTGGGTTAATTATATACTCTGGATTTCTCGTCCCTCCATTTCCTCTCCATTACAATTTTACATCATCTGTCATGGGTGGTCTTTTTCAGGGTGCAAGTGTCGGCGAGTGTCTCGGCGTTGCATGGCAGGATGACATGCTCCTTGTTAACACTTCCTCCTTCGGTAGGACGGTTTCCGTCTCCGAGCCGACCTGGTGGGCCATTTCCGGACCATGGTGGATGGGATACCGATTGTGCCGGCTTGTTGGAGAGTTTCTAACTGGTAAATAGTAGGTATCCTGCCCTGTGCACTGTCATGACTCCTTGGATCGGCCACCCTATGTCTCCTTCCTCCCGGGAATGCTCCACTTGGGGTTTAGCCTCACAAGTTTCGGTGCCAACTCCCCTCCGTAGTAATCTTAGTGCTAATGCTAAACCTAAACCTGGTGACACGGTATTGGAATTTTCGCCTGTAAATTAAACATAGAAAGATAAATATAACTAGAACATTTAGATTATTCTTAAAGGTACACCAGGATACATGAATCGGATGAGAGAAGTTATCCAGGGCGTTATAACCCAATGATAAAATCGCCGGTATGTAAGACGGATCTGTGATTTTGGTCTGTAACACTGCATTTTGACATTTAAATATGCTTTACAAAATTGTGTTATGCCGTATAAAGAGGCGCTTTGTATTTTTGTTTCTTGCAATGAACCATTGCATTTACAAAGTTGAAAATTTAAGTGCAGTCTTTTGATAAAAATGGTCATGATATTTTAAATGCATTTAAAATGTACATCATACTAAGGGTATCTTTTATATGAAGCTTTGTAAAATGTTGTGAGTTTTGGTTTATTTTTCAAGGCATACACAGAAATTATTTTTCTTGGTTTCGTCAAACATTTAATAATAAATGACAAGTCATTCAGTAGAGACAAAATTTTATTATGCTAGTTTTGATTTTCTGACCGTTTCAGTGTGACTTACTATCAGTTATTTCAAAATCATCAAGTTCACTGTTATTATTATTATTATTATTATTATTATTATTATTATTATTATTATTATTATTATTATTATTATTATTATTATTATTATTATTATTATTATTATTATTATTATTATTATTATTATTATTATTATTATTATTATTATTATTATTATTATTATTATTATTATTATTATTATTATTATTATTATTATTATTATTATTATTATTATTATTATTATTATTATTATTATTATTATTATTATTATTATTATTATTATTATTATTATTATTATTATTATTATTATTATTATTATTATTATTATTATTATTATTATTATTATTATTATTATTATTATTATTATTATTATTATTATTATTATTATTATTATTATTATTATTATTATTATTATTATTATTATTATTATTATTATTATTATTATTATTATTATTATTATTATTATTATTATTATTATTATTATTATTATTATTATTATTATTATTATTATTATTATTATTATGTTTTAAACACTATTATTCTATAATACACATTAAATGAGTTTTATATTCTAGTAATAGAATATTGAAAACAATATTTTCAGCTAAGTAGCTGATTTTAAAAGAATTTCCGGATAGGTCATGCGAAACTCGGGAGCAAATATGGGACTAAAAGGGGTGAGTCAGAAAAGAAACTAGACGAACAAATAATTCACAGCAATTAGATGAACTAAACGAAATCAAATGATAAACTGAATTTGATTTATGAGTAAAAGAGAGAAATAATAGAAATAATAGAGAAAGAGAGAGAGAGAGAGAGAGAGAGAGAGAGAGAGAGAGAGAGAGAGAGAGAGAGAGAGAGAGAGAGAGAGAGAGAGAGAGAGAGAGAGAGAGAGAGAGAGAGAGAGAGAGAGAGAGACCAGAAGAATTAAGAATATTGTTATCTTGTCATACGTACGTAGGCATTGCCATTAATATTTTGGTTGTAATGATGCAGGTGTTATGAATCAGTTACAAATATTTTTAGGGAAATAGATGCATGCAACTCACCGGATATTTCCGATCTTGGCAGATTTTTTTTCTCAGCTGTATGCCTGCTGGTACCACATGACAAAGCGAGAAAGCGTATCGGAAAAAAATCGCAACATAGAGATGTTTACCTCAGCATATCGCACATACACGGTAAGTCCAGTATATATATATATATATATATATATATATATATATATATAATCTGTTCAGATATAATCATGTCTTCTGGACAGCAATGTGTCATACATCGGCAGGCGCGAGGAAACATATCATATAGACACACACATAGATTCCTCTATTTGTGTTTCGTAACTTACTGTACGTCAACTTACTAGTATTTCACTCTTCTAATCGATCAGATAAGACCTGATAAGAGACGATCGCAGCGCTGGTCACGTGAAAGTCAATATGCCTCAACGGTCTGTGGAGTAATAACTAGATTGATTACCAGTACTTCATTTCGATACGTGGCTATAATAAAGGGAATTGGTTGCTGTATACTGAGTTGTTTGTCACTCGCTGTGTTGCCCCTTCACTTTCTCTCCTCTCCATATACCGGTTAACCAGTTGACGCAAAGTCTATACTGTACTACAAGGTAAAGCGTTGAGGAGTATTGAACTTCACTGATGAGCGCTGCATTCGCTTGGTATCTTGTTTACTAGAAGCGAAATATTAGTAACTAGGAGTACAGTAACTGATGATGTGAATAGGGGCACTCAACTACGGCGGTCATCAGCGCCCTGCAGTAACTGATGAAACATAAATAAAGTACTTGGGAGCTTGTGTCTGATATTAAAGATAGCCAGTTAATTATTATACACAAATGTAAATTAACATTGTAGCTGCTCGTTTTGTCGCTTAACACAAAGGAATTTTGATTCCCTGTTGTTTCTCCTTGCCACAATATTGAATCACGTTATGCATGATTTCTTGCGCCTGCCGATTTTTGACCCGTTGCGGTCCAGAATAGATTTTTCATTTGAATAGACAGTCCATATACTGACTCGCCATGTATATGCGATAGGAGGCTCGCGTAAACAACTTTGTTGTTACACATATTTTCCGATACGTTTTCACGCTTTGCCATATAGTAGAGAGGTTGATGTGAGACCACGTGTTTCAGTGTTATAGTGTGTTAGCGTTGTTATCTTGTGAAAAATAAACTCTTTTAGAGAAATAAGACAGTAATTTATAGACAAATGCCTATTTGTCTGAGGTACACAGGTAATCTTGAGAATATACTTAGGAAAGCGGGACCTAATTTATAAATTGATATTATGTTTCTATTTCTCAGAGAAGAAAAATTGAACGATGGTGAAGTAAAGTTAGAACGAAGTCCAGAAAAATCTCTGAAAATCATAGACTTCGCAAACGTTGGCTCCAGCAGTCCAGCAGTCGAGTTGAGTCGCCCAGGTTTACCTGGGTGGGGTGTTTTCTGCCCAGTACCTAGCCGCTTAGTGCGGCTTTATCTGGGTAGTTTAGAAGAATGTCTTGTATCTCAGGCGATTATCTTGGGCAGTGTTATATCTAGCCATTTGCGGGCGCAACTGCCCGCGAGGGGTGTCCACGCCCAGTGGTGGTTGCGCCCTTCTGCCTGCCTGTGAGGCATCTTGGCACAGTCCGCTTATCAGGCTATAGGCAAAGGAAACAAGGTAAAGGTATGGGTTTTACGAGGCCTATTTCTGGATTTGGGGGCTACTGGTGTTTAGCCCAGAGGTTCTACTCCCATTAGTCCTGAACCCGTAGGAACTGGACCCGGGCCTCCTTCGACCAGGGAGTTATCCGAGCTGTCCCAAAGGGCGCTCGGCGTCCTCCGTGGGGCTTTCCATGGGACAAGACCTAGAGACTAACAAGCCCCCCCATCTGGTCCTATGGACTCAAGACGGGATGGAAGTGGATACGCCACTTACGCGCGTCAACACTCAAGGTGAAGACTACCGATATGACCTCGGTGGGGCCGCCTGGCGATCTAGCACACCTTCTACTAGCTTTGCAGGCTAGTACCCGGGAGAATTAATGGCTTCCCTCAACTCCGTCCGATGACGTACCCGATTCCCACGGGTTTCGGGAACACACTGCCCCCTCGAGTCCATCCCAATCCAAACAACTCCCGAAGGAGGGGCTCGGCTGTTCGGCCCGAGGTTCCTCTAGTAACGTCAGAGGTACCACGAGTGCTAAGGGTCCGCAGCGCCCGCACTTTGGCAGCTGAAAGGGACGGATCCCTTCCCCTACGGGGGGCTACTGGTGTATAGGGAAAGTGGCCCTGATAAGGCTAAGTCGCCCAAAGAGTCTTTGGGCAGCCGGTAACTAGGTTCAAACGTTGGCTTGGAATGCCACTAAACCTTTAACAATTAAAAGATAATGTAATTGACAAGTTGCAACAACTTGAGTAGCATTAATTACTGCAACTGGGTATTGGATATCGCTATTGTTCTTATTGATAATTATTGATCCGAGTTTATTCCTTTTAAAGACGAGGCATGATTTATTGACACACGTATGAATGATTGTTAAGGGATTCTTTTTAAGTGCAGATATGACAGTGGCACAATAATGTCTTTTCCCACATTTACGACGAGGGCATTGTAATTTTCCTGGGAAATTTACGTTTGAATATTTGATATATATTTATTTGTACAGTATCCATTACAAATTCAGTACAATAAAATTTAACATAGGACATGCTGTATACCCCCTGTACAAATACATGAAATTGCTGACCTTAAGATTTACTTGCTGAGTCAGGTCCCCTGGCTATAAGCCTTTGGTTTTCCTGATCAGCTTGGTGTCATTTCTTCTTGACCTTTTCCTCTTTTATCCTAATCCACTTTTCTCTTATCCTACATAAGAAATCTCCTATAAATCTATTTTTCTTTTCTCCCATCCCCGTTAGCATGCGTACCACCAATATCTCTTTTCTTACACTGTCTCATTTCTTATCCCATATTTTTCTCCTGTAATTTGTTAGCTCCTTACATTCTATTAGGTAATGAATAGTGCTTTCTTCATCTGCACAAAATTCACATATTCCTGCCTCATTACTTCTCAACCCTTTCAAGTGTAATATTCTTACTCTCATCCATGATATGCCTTCTCTTCCAGTTTTGCCACATTGATCTATAAATTTTTCGTTGCTGACGAGACGTTGTCGAGGTAACACGTGTCGCGGTGATGCTTATGCTCGGGAAAAAGACATGGGTGTGCAACTGGAGTTATATAGGGCCAGAATTGGGCGTTTTCCCTCCCAGAAATGTTTGGCGAAAAACAATATTGTAAAAAATGAAATGAGAGATGCTGCATGGATCATTTTGGTAGTCATAGCGTTGTTGGTGATAGGAGGAGTCAAGCTAAACCCTGGACCCGCAACGAGGATGCTAGAACAGATACTGAAAAAGATGGAGAAACTGAATAAAATAGAGGTGATAGAGAAGAAATTAGAATGGAATAAATGGAGAAAAGAATTGAAGGAAAAATAGCAGAAAAGATCCCGCAGATGAACGTTTTGCTAAAACGGAAAAATGATGAAACGGAGAAAGGACTAAGAGAATGTGACCGAAGAATAGACGCAAGAGAAAGAGCGGAGTATAGAAGAAGAAAACAAAATCTGGTGGAATTTGGCATGAAAGAAAATCGAGATGGCGATACCTGGGAGCAGATAGAGGAGCTCTTCCAAGAAAAGCTGGGAATTGCCTTAACTGAATGGGAGATCGTGGACACGTACAGGATTGGAAGAATGGGAAGAGGACCAAGGCCGATTGTAGTGAAATTGGCTACGACGAAGATTAAATGGAAAATACTACAGAAAACGAGTCAACTGAAGGGATCGAATATTTTTATTGAACAACACTATACAAAAAAGGAGCGTTTGAATATAGGGAGCCATGAATATCCACTCTCCTCCAGATAATAGCGTCCTTACACGTTACAAGAAGATTTTCATTAGGGCCGGCCACGCGTCCAAAAGAAGACTCGGTAGCATCATACTAAGTTGAAATGAATTTACACTAGTTAAAATGTATTCATTAACATTCAATTTTACACTCTTTTACTTATTGTTACAGCCAATCGCTCTGAAAATTACATTGAAAGTATGCGTTTGTAATTTTTGAAGATGTCCAGATACGTAATATTTATTCAGAGCAGACATTCTCGATATATTTTCGATATCTCTAGAGACGTAAAGGCCAAGGGCCATGTTACTTCGTATTCTGTAGCAATCATTCTCTTTCCCTTACTCCATTTGAAAGTTACATTTGACTTGTATTGTCCTGCTGAAAGAAATTGCTCTCGGTTTCATTTCATTCAGCTATGCAAAGAACAGATAGACAATCTCGGAGCAGTAAATATACCAGTCGATAGAAATGTTAAAGGAGACCAGTCCAAGCTGCTCTCTCTGGACACAGCACAGTTCCTCCCGAACATTAAATTTGTGGTTCTGAAATTTGAAACGGCCACAACAAATTAAAGCAACTAGAAACAATTTATAATGTTAAACGTTTAATTCCTTTGTAGACAGAATTACTTATATATTTGCCTACTAAAGTAAAATTAATGCTTTCTTTTATATTATACTAAATATAACTTTAATATTTCAAACTTGTGAGATTAGTGATTCCCCTCCCCGGAAGAAAGGAAAACAATCTACAATATACAACAAAATATTTGTGAATACAATAAACATATTTCATCTGCAATATTGAAAATGCGTGTATCTTTCAAGACCATCATAGACCCCTTTTACCTATTTATACAGGTTTGTAGCAATGACATAATAATTGGAGTGGAGCAGAGAATCAGAAAAGCTATGATTGAAGATGTATTGAAGACCTTTTTGTTGTAATTTTACGTCCTCCAACTTTAAGTCATATCGGACGATGAATGGAATGGGTGAAATGATGCTAAAATGAGCCCAGGGTTCATAGAGCTTAGAGTTACCCGACATTCGTCTTACAGGATAATGGAAAACCCCGGAAAAATCCTTATCCAAGTAACTCTCCCTGACCGAGATTCGAACTCGGGACCTCTTTGAACGTGAGGTAGACATGCTACCACCACGCTATGGAGGCGGGCTTGAAGACGTTCATTTTGATCTTAGTCGTTAATAACATGATTAATAATCTCGAAATAATGAACATTTGATTGTTTTATACGTTCGAAAACCCCTTCTTGTATTTAAATCAGACAACTTATCCTTACTTATATTAATACATGCTGTGACTTTGTGGGTTCGTAACATTAAAAGTCCAATTTGCAGAAATTCAAAATGCTCTTTATTTTCGTAGAAAGACACTTGTACAACTCTGATATCAGCAGAATGACGTAACACACACGAACGCAATCTTCCAGGCCGTCTGTACAATGCTCACTAGCAATTTCATTCACTCCCACCTCAGCTGTCCTTGTCCCTTATTTGTACATGAGTTGTCGGTTTCTCGAAAATTACAGAACAAACACGATCTTTCACGGTGGGGACGGAAGGAAAAGAATTGTCCAGACTCCGCCTCTCCCTCATATAGTGCCAACCAGTCATGTGTGGGCGTGTCTTCGACGCTTTCTGTCTCTTTCTTTCCTGCCCGCTGGTTCGCTATTACTTCGACGATCGGGTGACACTGCTCCCTCCTCAAGGCTGGTCGTCCCGAACAGCACTATCGTAGGTTGGTTGACTGCATCAACAAATTGGTTAACCTACCTGTCACAGTACAGCATCTTGAGAAAACTGAAATTGGAGAAACAATAAATGCTCTTAGAAAACTTGATGGAGAAGTGGGAAATGTTGCAAGGGCCATAGTTTGGAAATGGAAAAGCATGGTAATTGTCCAGACATAACTGCGTGTCTCCCTCTCCGCCTCTCCCTCATATAGTGCCGAACAGTCACACGTGTGGGCGTGGCTTGGACGCTTTCTCTCTCTTTCTTTCCTGCCCGCTGGCTTGCCATTACTTCGACGATCGGATGATACTGCTCCCTCCTCAAGGCTGGTCGTCCCGATCAGCACTATCGTAGGTTGATTGACTGTATCAACAAATTGGATAACCTTTGTGTCACAGTACAGCATCTTGAGAAAACTGGAATTGGAAAAACAATAAATGCTCTTAGAAAACTTGATGGAGAAGTGGGAAATGTTGCAAAGGCCTAGTTGCAAAGTACTAGATATTTATTTCTACATGGTAACTGTCCAGACATAACTCCGTCTCTCCCTCTCCGCCTTTCCCTCATATAGTGCCAACCAGTCACACGTGCGGGCGTGCCTTGGATACTATCTGTCTCTTTCTTTCCTGCCCACTGGCTTGCCGTTACTTCGACGATCGGATGGCAATACCTATATACGGCGTGAGTAACAAGTGTGGAATAATGCTTGTAACTTAGTTGTTATAGTTTTGTCAAGTGATTTTTTTTATAAAAGCTATAAGACACCAACATGTCTTCATATTACTATGATTTTGAATAGGGCGTGACTTTTTTCTTTTAATGGCAACATTTTTTCTTTCATTTTTATGGTCCTCAGATCTCTGATTGTACAGGTAGTTGCTTTTATGACTGACATTGTAGTCCATTGCAAACTGACGAGTGGATAAATGTGTATTTTATTCCATTGATAATGAAACATCAAGAGCTGTATCACCATTAACTCGTTTTGGCCTTCCAGACTTTGCTTTACTTTTAACACTTCCAGTTTCTTTAAGTTAATTGATGGAAATTATTCATTTCTTCATACTAGCCGTATACAGACTAAGGTATTGTATTGATAGAGTCGACATGAAAAATTCAATTCCACGGCCGGAATTTGAACCGCAGCTCTACTGGTTTCCATCCAGTCGCTCTTACTCGTTGAGCTAACATGGCCAATTTGCCGTCATGACATTAAATTCTACATTTGACTCATATATTACCCCGGTAAAGCACTAGGGGCTCTCGAATCCAAGATACACCGTTTGTGGCGACTTACTATCGTAAGTACTTGAGTCCCAGTCTTCATCATTTAACTCTTATTATTTAAGTTAATTGATGGAAATTATTCATTTCTTCACACTAGCAGTATACCGACTAAGGCATTGGATTGATAGAGTCAGCATGAAAAATTCAGTGCCACGGCCGGCAGTGGCACTGAATTTTTCATGTTGACTTCCAGTTTCATTGACTTTTTTTCTTCAAAATTTTGCTTACCGAAGAATAAGTAATCCTTCTTTTTGGATGCATTTCATTAAGCAATACACAAACCTCCTCCTATCACCGTACCCGATCATCATTAGTATTTGAATTTTGGTCCTTCTAAATTACTTTTATCCTATTTGTCCACGTCACAATATTACGTAATTACAATATTTTGATAACCAATAGGAAAACTATTACGTAAATCGTGTTATTCTGTGGCCTACACAATTTTACATTCTATGTTATACAAATCACATTTTCTAGAACAATCCAGAGAAAATTTCCAAATATATGACAAAAATATGAAATAACCGTTACATCTCCTCACTCGCTCTCTCTCTCTCTCTCTCTCTCTCTCTCTCTCTCTCTCTCTCTCTCTCTCTCTCTCTCTCTCTCTCTCTCTCTAGATATATAGTACCATTTGGTCATCATATTTGCAGCCATTTTACTTTTGGAGCATATTTCATGTGAGAAATTCTGCTAACCAGTATGCACAAACTTTTTCTTTGGTTTTAAGCATTAAATCACTCACGTATTCACACCCTCATGCAGGGACGAACTATCTATCATTAACTGCCAGAGGGGCTGGGCCCCGCCGATAAAATCACACAACTTATAGGTGTTTTTCAATTTTAAGAAAAAAATGTTATATTTTATTCAATTGTAATAATCATTGAAAGCAATAATTTATTATGCCACGGTTCGAATAGTTACCGAAGCTTACAACCCACAGTGTTGTACACGATAACCTCGCCAGTTTTCTTGTAGCAAAGGGTCAGATTATACGGTGGCGCGGTCACTCCTGACTTCTCTACACACTTTGCCAGTCATACCTCCGTCTCTCTTCGTAGATCTCTCACAGCAACCCTTGGGGCCAACTAGCTGCGGCGCGGTACATGAAGTTAGCATTCGTGTGATTGTTGTTGGAGTCCTAATTGTTTCGTGCACAAAGTAGTGTAGCTTTAAAATTAATAGAGTGAATTATTCATTGAAAAGTCCCTTTCATTCATTAAAGGTACTTGAAATTAGAGGATTAGGTACAAATCAACCGAATAATTTTATATATACGCAACTGGAAAGTAAAAAGCAGTGAACTTTCTGTAACAGTTAGTTTAGTAAGAAATCGTCCTTTACAAAATGTTGAATTGGCTGTGTATGAAATTCTTGAGTACAATACGAGGGTGGTCTGAAATTCCGACTCAACATGGAGATGGCAGCACTCGTAAATAAAAGCTAGTGTATTTTGTTGTTCATCTGTTGACAGCTACTCACCAAATTTTCAACCATTTTGGATGCTCAGTTGTTATGTAACAGTAGTTTGAGTGAGTTGATATGAGTGTTTTAATGAAAATGGGCTACATATGCAAATTTAGGTTCACAAGATAGTGCTTCATCTTTAATAGAACAACTTATATATTTTCATGATCAGTCAATGTTTAACAAAATCGTGTATCGAGCTGTCATTAAATATTTGTTTTTGAAAGGCAATACACATACTTAAATCAAATATGAGTTGGATTCTGTGTATGGGGACTCTGCCCCATCATTTACCACAGTGAATTTTTTGGCAGTTGAATTTAAACGTGGCCGTAAGAGCTTGGGAGACGATGAACGTTCGGGACGTCAAAAAACTGCAACTGCCCACGAAAATAGCCAAAATTCACCAAATGGTGCTAGACAACCACCGAATTAAGGCGAGAGAGATAGCAGAGGCTATGAACATGTCAAAATAACGAGTTTGTCACATATTAAATCAACATTTAGACATGAGAAAGCTGTCCGTGCGTTGAGTGCCGCGTTTTTTCACGTTACACAAAAAACGTGTTGGAATGAACATTTTCAACGCTCTGTTGGCGCAGTTTAGGCGCAATAAATCCGAGTTTTGGCGCCGATTAGTTACTGTAGATGAAACCTGGACACACCATTATACGCCCGAAACAAAAATACAGTACAAACAGTGGACTGCAAAGGGGGAACCGGCTCCAAAAAAAGCAAAACTATTTTTTCTACTGGGAAAGTTATGGCGACTGGTGTTTGGGATATTCATGGAGTTATTTTAATCAATTATCTTCAAAAAGCTAAAACAATTACAGGAGCATACTACGCTGAAGGCAGAAATTGCGGGAAAGGGCCACATTTTAAGAAAAAGAAAATCCTGTTTCACCAAGACAACGCACCGTCTCACACCTCAGGCAATCACCTTCATGAATAATTATTTTATAGAGAAAAACGCCGAGTACTATTTTTCCGGGTTACCGAGATGGGAGCATCGCTGGAAGAAGTGTGTAGAGTTACAAGGAGTTTTATGTTGAAAAAAAAAAAAACAATTTGGAAAAAGTGTCTTGTATCTTTATTAGGTCGAAAACTTTTCAGATCACTCACGTAGAAGAAACAAGGATACATTGATGCTCCCTCAAGAAAGCAACCGAATTACGATTCTGAAGTGAACGTGAATTCAGATAGCAAAGAAGTGTCTGGCATAGTGTTGAACCAAATGAAAGGATGATTAAACAGACATAGGTACATAGTCAATACCTTTGGGATTATTGATGCAAAGAAATTTATTACATTCAGAGAAAATTTCACTGCTGGCTCTGTGAGAAAATTTGCGTCAAATTACAATCCCACGATCTCCTACGAAAAGTTAAAAAATGAATTGTCAGTGGTTTATCATAATGATACATTCAAACATATACCTTCAGTCAGTGATCTCTTAATTTTTTCATACAACACTCTTTTGAGAAAGCGTTTTCTGAAGTACATAAAACGCTGAAAATTGTGCAAACAACTCGAGTTTCAAAAGCCGAGGCAGAGAGAAGTTTCCATACATTGAAAAGAATTAAGCATTTCCTTCGGAACATTATGGGCCAAGATAGGCTTAATTCCTTGGCTGTTTGTTCCATTCACAAAGAGGAAATTGATGAAATCCCTAACTTCGAAAACAGAGTGATTGAAATGCTTCCCGCCCAGAAGAATAGACGTGCTCAGCTCTTGTAGAAGTTAATACTGGCACTTGATGAGTTTTCCGTGTTATCTTTTATTATTAGCTACCTACTTGATGTTTCAAAATGCATAATGTTTCACCACATTTCTGCTATTACAGTGTTTTGACAGTTAAATTAAAGGTGACCTGTTTTAAAAGGTATAACTCCACTTCTACTTACATTACAAGCATCTTCACATCCGGCCTCGCCAAGAAAAATGCTCACGAGCAGCTACTATCCTAATGCATGCTTCACGGCTCTTGAGCCAAGGAGAAGACAGATAGAGAGATAGAGAGAGATAGAGATAGAGAACTACGAGTATAAAGACAAAATGTTAGGTAAATACCTGTCCAGCAACGCAAAGAAGATCCCTGAAAGGAATGTGCTCCCTTACACAGTGGTACAAGGACAGCGAATGTGTGTGACAGGGAACGCCTGCCACACAAGGAGCAGAACTGTTAAAAAAACATTCGCCTTATTCACTCTGTACACTAAAACCGAGAAGATTCATTCACAAAAGTAGAAACCGTCAGAATGCTTTTGAATGATCTGTAACTGTACTGACATGGGGTGACATAAACCTGTCCAGGGAGGGTATGGGAACCTTTTTCAATCCCTATACCTCTCAGGCCCGGAGACCTTCTCTCTTGTAGTATACTGTAACTTCAGGGTTTTACGAGGATATAACATGAACTTTTAACTCCCTCTCCCACCACTCTGAACTACTTTTCGCTGGAAAATGTTGCATTATTTTTTTGAAAATTACTTTAAGAATTATTATTAAAATTCATATTACATAAGAGATTTTCATGATGTATGTATAACTCGAATTCTCTAAGAATAGCTTGAGAAGCCCTCTTCAAATTGGGATAGACAGAAACCTACTATACAAACATTTTAGATCCTGATAAAAATTATTATGTATTTATGTCAAATATTTTAATATGATCGAGTTTTTCCAACATATTCGGTGTTTTTTGTTTAATATTTGCATAGTTACTTTTAAATAGTCTTTTATTGATAATGGAAAAGGTATGCATTTCAAAAGCAGTGAGTAATGGCCTGTTTTTAAACATTTTAATGTAGTCTTCTTTATCCACCTTACCCTACAATGAAATCTGTATTGAAATGATTTGGTAAATGTTTATTTCGATTCAGACGAGGTTTTAAGAAAAACAAGCTTTTTAAAGAAATAGTTGAAGAATGCCTAGAGAAGATTAACGTGAATGTGAGACATCAAATTAATTATTTTGATTCGATTTTAAGTGCTTGCATGACCTATTTAAACGGCTTCACAGTGCCTTTAAGATTACTCCAAGCTTAAGCTTATAAGCGAGGAATACAACCAAAGCTCGATGCGGAGTAATTTTAAGTACACTTCCGTTTGAGGGTTATATAAACTGGTGAGTATATTAAAACTCATTATTAGTGGTGATGACCTAACAGACTTTGTACTGCACGTCTAAATGATGTTATCGCTTCTGCTGAAAGCGACATTAGCTGCCTACAAGCAAGGGCCAAAAGTTTATCCACACTCCTTTTTTTTTTGTTTTTTTTTTTGTTTTATGCCCTGAGAGAAAGTTGCACTGCAGAAACCATTTCTCTTACTGCCAAGAGGAACGGCGTTGGAATAGCAATCCCTAGGGAGTCACAGATCACGTACTCGCGGTTATATTCCACAGTGGTAGAGTATGGGTCAAGAGGCAGTCTGGTCAGCGTCCACGAGGCAACTACACAATACTATCTAAGGCGTCTTTAATAACGTTTCTAATAAAGTGTTCTCTCTGTCCATTAGATTCACACACCGCTGCTGTCGGTGCTTTCATTTGAATGCAGTATTTATTTCCAGTAAAGAGCTATAGTTCTATATTTAAAATATTAAAGTGAATTTTCCAACACTGCTTAAAGGTTAACGACAGTTACATAGAAGTCTATATTATTTAGATAAACTATTACGTTGGTATTTTACTTATAACGATATGAAGAGAATTTCAAAGCATTTAAATATAACTGAAGTTTGTTAAAAAATTAAGGCAAGGCTACACTGAAAATTTCAACTTCTCTAATAATAAAATTATCATTATGAAAACTTAGCCCCCTAATTAGAGTATCATTTTAAACATGCATGTAAATGTTCATGTTACTACACCATAGTTCATTAGTTATTAACTTTTTGGTGAAAATATTGTAAAAATTACCCGCTATATAAAATGTTCTACGCGTCAAAAGGTTTGAGCCTTTAAGTTGAATTTTTGTTTTTGGCTAGTACAGAGCAATTTTAAAAAACTCGCATTCTTATTTTTTGGGATAATCTTGTAGTATTTATTCTAAAATATTTTACATGTGTTAGCTCTCAAAATTTTGAAAATATTAACTTTTTTATTTCTTAACACCATATGATTTTCAAAATATGAGCATTAACAAAAGATGAAGAATGTGAAGTTTCTTATTTACATATTATGGATCCGTTCTGTAAGTTTCACCAAGTGAAATGGAAAACTTTGACGTGTAAGGTATTTTGTATACTGAAAAGTGTTAGAAAAAAATATTTCTCAGAAAATTAATTTTAAAGTAATGATTGTTACTCTTAACGATTGTTAAAGCTCTGTTTAAACTGTCACGTGATGAACTAAAATGGTGAAAATGATAAAAATAGTATGCCATCTATTAGTACACACCCTAAACTACCAAAAAAAAAAAATGCTAAAAATGAAAATTCCATGATTTTCAACATTTTCGGCAAACCTTTAGTGTAGCGTTGCTTTAAGATTAGTTAATTGTAGCTCCTATTATAAAATGTAGGTGAAATACGCACGCACAAGCTAAAATACTGTGACGAAACGGCTTTGGTCCAAACTTATCGGGTGCCAGGCCGACCGATGGGGAAGTTGGAGAGATAAGTAGACGCAGTAGCGCTCTCGATCAGCATACACATCAGAAGTGCTATCTACAGATAACAATGATCTTCTATCAGTTTAATTTCTTCCCACCTTCAAGGTTCTAGATTCTCCAACTTCTGCGGGAAGTTTCAGCGGCTTTATAAGTGAATGGTCTCATGAGTGAGTTAGCGAGTTGGTGAGTGCGTTTCTGATTCTACAAGTGCAGTGCCACAAGTGAGTTCGTGACGTAGAGTGAGTGTTGCAGAGTTTAGGAATGACTTGTGTTGGATTCCCTAACGAGTGAATCATGAAGAAGAAGCTCCTTTGTGCATATTACACGGTTTGGTCACAAAGGAAAGTGAAACATCAGGGAAAGCTCAAATACTGGATCACATTAATGAAGTAACAGAGTGAAGTAAGTGAAGTGACAACAAAAATTGAACTAGGTAATTGGAAAATGAGGTCTTAGTCAAGTGACAGTGAAAAGTGAACAAGAGTCACAACATGAAGACATTTTTTCAGCGAATTCCAAATGTGACAGAATTTAGTTTAGTTTATATACAATAACAATAATGCATGTAATGTACACGTGTTTGTTTGGGACAGGTAGCGGACTGCAAGTGTTATGTATGAAAGTTTGATTAAATGGCATCTATGCCTCGTGTATTTCTTTGAAAGTGGTACAAAAACAAGGGATTTTTGTTTGCATGTATCTTAAACTTTATGATATTTAATATTACGTCTTAAAATATTTATAATCAGAAATGAAATTTTCCATAGTAAAATTTTGTAAGCCTCAAAAGTTCATTTCTGAAGTGGGGGAAAAAATTACTGAAGTTTAATATATGCAATAATATTTATCAATTTTGTATTTTTGATTCACTTCTCATTCATACTGTTACGGCTGAAAGTTGAATGTTCAGTACTTTGCGGGGGTAACAATCTGTAATTCGTCCTCCGTATCGCGGACAGCCTGCGAGTCCTACCCCTCCTGAGGGATGTGTGAGCCAGTTGTACGACCTGCCACGGGGAGTCTCAATCTGTAGACTCCTTGATCGTTGGTCGTTTCTCATACGTCCGGGCATGCTCTCTCCTCTCACCTCATCCTTCCTTCTTGAGACAGGGTGTCTTCCATAAGTCATGGTACTAGTTCTCCCTCTGAACCTTGTTAACCTTATTGCAGAAATGAAATAAATAAATATATATTATCTGGACTATTACGTCCTTTTTATCTGTTAGGTTACATTGTCAGTTTAATTCATGCAACAGCTGTGTGTGAAGTGCAAGTTATTGATTTTTTAAAGGTTAACAGCCAGGCAAGGATAATCGATCCTGCTTGTCATCAATATTAAAGTTGGTGACCTTGTTACTGGATTCACAATTAGAACTTCAGAGGCATGAGTTTTGTTCGATCGTTTCATTTGGTACTTGCTGAGACTGGCCTGTTTCTTTGAGCCCAACGCATTCGAAAACCAGGAACGGATATACCGAACTATGGTGGAGCTTTCTGTTCATATGCATTCTCGTGGGAAATTGACATTTACATGTTTGACAATTCGCTCGCTCGAGTGTTGACGTCATAGCTTTTTGTGAAGCCTATTGCTTCGGTGAGTTAATTGGGTAAATGCAAGATAATGTCATATGCCACGTTAGTGCGTTTCGACTTTGTTTCTACCTTATTGTTAACGGTAAAATCTGCGAGAGGGATAGCTCAAGAGGTAGAAGCTACCTTTCTGATCTATGGAGTTTTTCGAATTTTCTCTCTGTAAATATTCGTCCTCCGGATCGAAGGAAGTCTTGACTTTCTGGAAATGTGTAAGCCCACAAGGTGGGAGGGGATTGAATATACGAAATAAATAGTGTTTAAAGCCCGGCTTGACTACATGGGACACCGCAGGTGGTGACACTAATGGTAACTCACCCTGATCGAGATTCGAACTCGGGACCTCTTGAACGTGAGGCAGATATTCTACCACCACGCTACCGAGACGGGCCTGCCGATGTATGACATATTGCTGTCCAGAAGACATGATTATAACTGAACAGAGTATACATACACTGGACTCGCCGTGTATGTGCGATAAGCTGAGGTAAGCAACTCTGTGTTGCGAATTTTTTCCGATACGCCTTCTCACTTTGCCATGTAGTACATCCCCTCTTCCACAGTTTTCTTCTAGCTGATAATGTCCTTTACTTAATTTTAAGAAAACATTTTCACACTCGACCAAATATCGTGCAAACTAAGGATTTGTATAAGCCACGGGCGGTACTTCCCCTTGCGTCTAGTAACACAGGATGTTAGGGCATGGAATGATACCATACTCGTTTGGTATATCAATCGCTATGGACAGAGAACGGGACACCGAGTTCCGCTGAACGCAACTCACCCTTATACAACAGCGCATTTGTGTTCGAAGAGATGGAGCCAACACTTGATTGATGGGCAGCTCTAACCACTATGCTCAACAGTTGTTAGTAAATGGTTAATTTTATTTTCGTGTAAGCACTGTCCCTATTGTTCACAGTCATCGAAAACGCGATGGGATACTCCTGCGTTAAGTGCCGAATGGAAAATTATATGGAAGAATCTCTTCAATGAAGTTGTTCCTACCGATTGGCAAGAGACAGCATACAAAATATTTAACGAGATCATACCAACAGCGGAAAAATTATGGCGACATGGGTGCGCAACATCTAACATATGCCAATTTTGTTCACAAATGGGTACCTTGGAAGATAGGATTTCCTCTTGCAAACAGGTGCATAATATCTGGATGGTGCTCAGAGGCTTTATTGTAAAATGGTGCCCGGTGGAAGTACCACCATGTCTTCGGAGACTCCAGGGCTGGAATTCACTTTTAAAAATATGTGACTCCAAAGATGTGTGATCTGGTTGATAATGGGAACGTTACACTGGATAATTCAGAAGAATCCTGGAAATGTGGCATGGTTTGATTTCCTGAGAAAGGAACACTAGAAGCTAATCACTTCGGGCCTTAGCGATTCCATGGAGACTTACATCACCCGATTTGAGCTCCCTTACATTGGTAATTGAGGTGAAAAATAAATTATTTATTGTTTTAAGACACCCAAGACACCACAGAATCTTCCGTTACCCCTAGACGCCCTCCTTTCCGCCCAATGAACGTAATCCTCGCTACACTAAATAAACGACAAAATCTCTGACCATTACCTAAATAATAAACCTACATTGGAAGAAACATTACATAGTTACCCTTGATGAATAAACAAACATATAACATAAAATTAAAAAATACAAAAAAAATAGTGTAAATACAAAAACAAAAAAATATACAAAAAGTACTTTTGTAAGCTCCGCAAAAAGTGCAGTGGAGAATCTCAGAAGTGGGATGTACTTAAGACCTTCTGGTATTTTATTCTTCCTCGTTTTCCTTGTTCTGCGTTACTTATATTTTAATATTATAAGAAGTAAAATGACGTCAACGATAGTATTTTTCTAAAGACAATGAAAATGAACTAAGATGAGATGAAATTAGTAAAAATAGATATTCTTAGATTTTATTTTTTATATAAAAACAATAACAATAGCTAATTTGATCATTATAATGTCACAGTATCTTATTAAATCTTGGTTTACCAGTGTGCTATGTAATTTTAGAGAAACATAACTTTATCTCCTAAAGAAATAAGGAAACTAACTAATTAAATATCCATTTTAACATTAATAACTGAAAAGTTATATGGTTTGTAACGAATAGTTTGGTCAGAATAGCACGATGTTACTGTACTGTACTTCTGCCTGCGTCTAAGTCAGTATGCATGTGAAATTAGCGTAATGAAATCCCATTTCAAATCTATCTTAACTGCTTTAGTTGTAAACAAGGTATATCAGAGTCGTCTGTGTACATGCATTTCTGAATCAATCAGTAGGTATATGCCTAAAGATTTAGTCTTATTGTTAATTGTTGTAAATTGTAAATTTTAAGGCCCGTTAAATAAAAAAGAATAAGAATTTTGACAAAAGGAAAAAGGCCCGCGTATGTTTCTTTTATTCTTGTTTGATTTGCACCCTCCAATAGTAAGTCCTATCGGACGATGAATGAAACGGATGAAATGATGCTCAAATGAGCCCAGGATCCATAGAGCTTAGAGTTAACCGACATTAGTCTTTCAGGATGAAGGTAAACTCTGGAAAAAAACGTTATCCAGGTAACTCACTCTGACCAAAATTCGAACTCGGAACGTCTTGCTACCATCTACGCCACAGAGACGGGCACCCGTGTATGTGCAGGTATGTGTGCCAGCGAGAAAATTCAAGATCCACATTTTATTTTTCATAGCAATATAATAAACTTTAGTAGTTTAATAAGCACCATAAGAGCCGTGTAAGAGGGAATCATATTTTTGGGGAAATTTCCAAGAAAATCGTAGTTTAAGGTATAAAAACTTTATTGAAAACTTTTCAGTGGCACCTTTAGAACTTAAATACCAAGCATGGAGTTTCATCAATCTCTTGTTTTTGAGTTAAACTATCCTTTGTCCTCATCCTTCATTAGTTGATTAGAGTTCGTTTCCACTCCGCTTCTATGAAGTAGGAATGCAACCATAACTTATTTTGGTGAATCAGAAACTTCTGAATAGCTGGTAGTAGGAGCTGGCTATGCTTTATTACGTTGTCAGGCCCTTTTCATTTGTATCCTTTATAGTGATACTTCCTCTATTTCTCAGTATATATCTTGATTTGCCATTCAAAGGGAAGTTATATTCTATTTTGTAAAAAACGCCTCTAGTGCTTTTGATTAAAATACTTAGTTCGATTCATTTGAGTGAGCGAAGCGGATGGAAGAAGTGACTCCTTTACGTACATTTCCTTACATCACAAAGTGAAATGAGAGGGAAAATTGAACTAGATAATATTAGTAAAATGACAGTATAAACTAGACAAACTTGCAATAGGTAGTGCCGGATTTAAAAGCAGTTTGCTGCAAATCATGTCCACTTTCTACAGCTTTGTCATCGCAAACAATAAGTGTTAAAATTTATATTCACACAAATGACTCATTCAACTGGAAACTATATTTCTGAAGTCCAAAAGGCGAGAAGACAAAATAATAGCTAAATATCTTTACTGCAAAAAGCAGCCTTGGTGCAGTTGTTTTGGAAGGGCAGATCATAAATCCCCATTCTCAGTCCAGGCGTAGTAAAAAAAGAAACAATGCACCCGGCGGAGCTGAAGGGAAAACAGCTTCTCTCTGCCTGCAGGGATACACTTCCTCTGATCACGTTTGTTTTCTGTTTCCAGTATCATAAAACAAAGATATGCTCGCCTTTCTCTTGTTTTGTTTGTTAAAACTTTAATGCGATATATTATCTCAGGATCTACAAACTCGTTCCACCGAGGTGGATAAAAATCTCAACTCAGGAGATCTTTAAAGGAGGGGGAAGATACGCGAGTAGCTATGCTGCATTTAATAAATTCGAACTCGAACCATGTTTCAATAAAACCAAACTTGAGAAAGTACTCACAAATAAAAAGATTTGTCATCATATATATTGTGAATTTAAGTTGAACAAGGGAAGGGTTTGTACCCCAGAGGTGTTACAAAAACTTCATTTACACCACACGGTGTTTACAAACTATTATAGGCAAAGTAAATAATAATCATGGAGATTATACACTGTCTATTATTTTTAAAGCAAATCTGGTTTGGATCGTTGTGTACTCGGTTGACCTTACTATCAATATAACGTTTACAAACTATTCTTAAAAAACTATTTTTGTATTTACTGCAATGTAGAGCTAAACTTGTACATAAATAACTCATTAATAGAACTCGGATTTATAAGTAAAATGCTTATAAATGCTTATATATATTGCTGAAATACGGGGTTTGCTTGCTTGTTTTATGCGTTTAATTAAAATAGTTTGTATTATCCAAATGATGTAAATTTATAAGTAAAATTTCACTCCTAGCCATCATTTTATCATTCAAACTATTTACCTACGTAGTCTCGCTGAAAAGGTTACGAGCCGATATAAAGATGTGGATATTCTTTCTCCAGCGTAAAGAAAGTGTTTGTATGTCACCGATTTGAGTTAAAAAATTTCCTTTCAAATTTGGCATCACGTCCTTAGGCCATGGGTTTCTCGATGGGTTTCTTGGATAAAGGCTGTATCATACTACGCAGAACATTTCAATGAAATGAAACAGTGTTGTGCTCCTTATATGTAGAAGATGCAAGCAACATTGCCACTGCATAAGAATGTTTTGATAATATTGGCATCCAACATAAGATAGAGTATTTCCATAGCCGTTTCTCAAAATACTTGCTATTATAATACATTTGGAAGCTCGAAATAATACCCTGGAACATACACTTTCATTGATAGATGAAAATTCACTAACGTTGTCTTCAGAGACTCGCGAAATTGTTAAAACTGCCTTTGAGAAACTCAGTAAGGTATAAACGAAAAACTTTTGTTACGAAGCACGGTATAACATTTCTAAAATGCTTTCTAAATACAGAAACCTATATCAAGAAGGAATTCACTCAAGAAGAACTGTGGTGCTTTTCTAATGTTCCAGTAACGTTATGTGACATTCAGAGTTTATTTTCACTGTGTAAAAAATTCTTCACTGACAAACGCAGGAGCTTCACACAAGAAAAACTCAAGATAACCTCCCTCATGTACTGTAACAAGCTTATGTTAGGTAAGAATTCAACGAAACAATATGTTTATGATCGATTTTTAGTTTTAATTTGCTTATTTTTGGTGCTTATTTGTTTCTTTTCTTCGTACCCATATGCTTGCTTATTTCACCATTTGATTATGCTTGCAAATCTGGGCTCCACTCATTACACATTTTGTTGTGAATACAAGGGCAATAAGGGAAACCAAACCGATGGCCAGGAATATATTTCCAATAATAATATGTAAACTATAAAATCCTATTGCTACGAAGATCCAAAAAGTGAATCAGCAATTCTAACTAGAACTTCATAATATTCATAAAGTTGTAGAGCTCTAAAATCTAATCCTAGAATAATAATATTATTTACAACCCGGACCGAAAATCGCAACTTTTGTCTTGACATCGCGAGAAGCAATGGAATAGTACATTAAAGGATTGAAAAAAAAAAATCAAAGTAATAAAAATGTATATTTTGTAAGTGCCTGGTGAAACTATATGTAAACAAATTTTGTGGTTGAAGGAACTTTTACACGTTCTTAATGAATTATTTCAGTTAATTTTTAATTTGGCATGTATGCAGCTTAAATATCTGACATTTTAATAAAAACGTCATCGCCGTTTTGTGAAGCAAGTATTCATCAATATAGAAGTTCTTTTTCATGTAAATGCAGTCTTTTGTAGATGGGGGCACAAAAAATTCTTGTAGCATCTTTGAAAGATCTTGAATTTAAGTACCAAATTTTGTATTTATCCAAAATTCCGTTTTTGGGCTATGGTGCACATCCGTCCCAGAGTGCGTGGGACACGTCGTGCACTGCTACTTATACAAATCTTCGTAGGTACCACCTCTAGGATGAAGAGATGAAGTAAAGGGAAATCAGGAGGTTACAAGCCAAAGGTTGATAGATCACAAAGGGTCCCGAGTTCGAATCTCAGAGGTAGCTATCTGGATATAATTTTTATCGGGTTTTCCCTTATCTTGAAGGATGAATGACGTTTAACTCTAAGCTTTACGTAGCCTGGGCTTATTTAAGCATCATTTCAACCATTTAATTCATAATTCTATGTGACTTAACGTTGCAGGACGTAAGCTAGAAGGAAAAAAGAAGTCATTGACAGTAATTCGGAATGAAAGGGAAATTGTAGACATGAAATTTGGTAGGCGAATAACCATGGCGTTCGCCTAGTGACCAGGGAAAACTGCGAAACACCGACGGAAATCAAACCCAAGACTTCAAGAATGCGGGTGTCGCCTTTACCGTCGAGACATCTCGCTCGGAATGAAATGCAATAACGCCTCTGGACTGTACTGGACTACGTTACCGAGGGGATTCGGCACGAAGTCCAAACTATTGTACCTATGCCTCCAAGTGGGGCACTCCTGGAGGAAGGATGAGGCGAGAGCTGATAGAGGGCGGCCGTCCCAAGGAGACATGACAGTGCAGTGAGCAGGTTCCTACACCTTACCAGTTGGAAACAACCGACATCCCACACTACCTTTGTCCGGAAACGGTTACATCAGACCGGGTTCGGATACCGGAGACCGTTCTAGCGGAGGATGAAGTTCTACCAAGAGTATATTATCCTGCAACGCAACGATCTTCTACGCCGAAAGAGAGCACCAGATAACAGATGAAGTGAAATGATAATGGAGATGAAATGGAGGGACAGGAAACTTGGAGGATGTAATTAACCTACCCAGCATTCACCTGGCAACCCGCAACCCGGCAAAAAACCCGAAAAAGCCCATGGATCAAAGAGGTCAGCCAGACCTCAGAATGCAGGCCACAGACGAATCCGTCTGAGCCATTCCCCTCGTTGTAATGCTTCTATATACCAAAGCATGTAGATAATCAAGGGAGAAACCTGGTGTGTTACGACCTAGTTATTTCGGCGCCACCTGGCCTATGTACTAGGTACACAGCAGAGATAACCCCCCCCCCTCTCTCATCCTTTAGATTAGAGCGAGAGTCTGATTTGATTCGAGGCCCGAGTTGTCTATATTTATCAGATTACAAATTCTAGACTGGACTAACTGCAAGCGGGAGTAAGCAGCTTGAGATAATTCAGTTTTGTGACCAGTTTGTTTTGATTACGTAGTTTCCTTGCATTGCAATCAGCGGGAATACTGTGCCCCGTTGATTGTTTTGATTTAATTTTGTTCCCTCTTCTCTAAGGTCCACAAACATTACCGATGCGTGCATTCGTTTTATCCATGTCTAGGAACAGCTTGGATTATCTGCCGTGGGGTAGTTTATGTTTACTCTACCGCTCACTATGCCATACAGAAACAGTAGTGAAGTAAACACAACACTGTGGCCCATATTCGGGAGGTCTGCGTTCGATTCCCGTGGCCGACATATCTGACCTATAAGTTTTTCGGAGGTTTTCCTAGGTTGCCAGGCGAATGCTAGATAGGTTAATAAAATTATTCGAATTTCCTGTCCGTCCATATCACCTCCATTGTCATTTCACATCATTCCTAATCTGGTGGTCTCTTTCAGGGTAGAAGTGTCAAGGGTATCTCGGCGATGCATGGCGGAATGAGGTGCTTTGGCTAAAACTTCCTCCTCCAGTGGGACCGTCTCCGGTCTCCGGTCTGTAGAGCTGTTTCAGGAGCGCAGTCGGGTGGGCTGCCAGTTGAGTTGGCCTGCCGGGGAGTTTATAACCGGTAAAATGTAGGGAACCTGTCTTCTGCACTGTCATGGCTCCCCGGGACGTCCGCCCTCTGTCTCCACTTGCCTCACCTTTCCTCTCGAGTATACCTCAATCGAGGCACAGGTACTGCAAGGGTCCCAAGTCTGTGTGGTTGTGAGGAATGTGCTCAAGTTACGATGAATAAGAATGGCGTTAGAGAGGAGAGAGGAGTGCTAACGGCCAGATGGACAGTAGCGTTTCAGTTTTTTTCAATGAGTGCATAAAACTGAACAGTGCAAATAAATGTCAAATCCACAGTCAATGGCGCTATTAGTGCCATGTAGTATGACCCTATTTAAGGATGACCTTTTTACTATAGTATATACTTAAATTTAACTTAATTCAAAACGCCTAATATTAACAAAAATTAAGAAGAAACATACAGACCTTCATAGTCATTGTTATGTATGCACTTTCACATCGCAGCGGTCGTGCTAGTGAAAATATGTTTATTGTCACTCTAATGGACGTATCATCTGTGGCCGTATTCACAATGATGTAATCTATAACACCCGACCGATTCCGTCTGTCTGTCCGTCTGTTCCCCCCGTTTTTTCTCCTCCCAATATCCAGCTTCTGTTTCCTTGACTTTCTTACTTTTCTCGGGCGATGGACTTCCAGAAAGGGGATAAATTTCCTTTCCTCATTTCTCCGTTACAATTAACGCCACGTTTTTGCAAGAAATTCACTATCTCTTTCTTGATAGAATGTTTGGACTCTTTTCAGAAAAGATTCAATGCCCAAAATTATAACTAAAGACGGTGGGATGTGTGGAATAAACACTTCTTTCAACCACGTCAACCACTTTGGTAGTTCATTGGTCATAGTAATCCCCACTGGTGTTTCCTGCCTTATAGAGCAGTTTCTCTACATTCACAAACCCCTAGTTCCCTTCAGCATGAATCGTAAAACAATGAACTTAGTACATGCTTAGACTTTCACGGTCGGCGTTAATCCAATAAATGTGTTATCTGGGCTTTTTGGCCGTGATCAATTGGCTGAAATAGACATGACTTTTCGCCCGTCTCTCCGCTGGGCGGGCGGAACAAGTGCTATTTCAGCCAATCGACCACTACCAAAAAGCCCGGATAACACATTTTATTGAATGAACCGAGTGTCTGTATTGTTACTTTCGGCAACTTCAAAAACCTCATCATCAGCCGAAACCTCTTCTCGGGTTACTGCGCAACCAAGTTTCATCTAAACAAATAAGTTTCCACCAGATTTCAGCAAAACTTTAATATGTATAAAATAAACTCATGCCACAAGAATTTTAGTTTCTCAATTAAAATCTTCTGTTTACTTCCACATTTTCTCCACTTGAAGCCAACAGTTTTTAAGACCCTTATCAAAGATATTGTGACCCTAGAATAATGTATCCTGTGCTTAACTATCGGAGGGAGTTTCTTTGCACCGCCAGTGATGCTCATGTAAGGAACACAAACAATAACACTGTCATGTGATAATTTATGTTTATGCAAGCATTGCCACACGTCAACAACTTACTTCTCTCCTCACCGAGCTCCTCCCTCCGCAAACACACGGAGCTGGGTCCCTAGCAGTACAATAGATCAAGACTGGTCGCAGTGCCAAGTCCCCTCACTACAGTAATCCAATCCAAAGTGTTCAAAAGTACATATATGCTGCTTTTAAATGCAATCAAATCCTAGTAGTACGTAATAGTTGTTTAAAAAGCTAAATCGAATTTGGAATATTTAACATGGCTAAGAATGGCTATATCACGAGGTACTTTATTTTAACCATCTTGGAGTAGCATCATTTATCCAATTCTTCTGATATAAGATCGTGTTGATGAACAGTGTCTTTCATGTCATATAAAGCTTTGAAGACAGAAATATTTGAATATTTGAAAATGTAAGGATAAAAAGGATCCATTACTGGGGTAAACAATGGAGTTTTATTTTCACAAAACTTCGGAGATATGCCTATCTTTCTTTGCGCAATAACCTGAACATAGTTTTCAGATAATGTCTTGCAATATTGATAATTTCTTGGATATATTTAATTATCTTTTTAATGGGGTTTAGGATGAACCAATTGATTGACAACTGACCAAAGATCTATTCTTGAAGTTTTCTGATTTAATGGCAATAATTAAAAACTGAATACTAATTATTTTAAAATTAAGTTCTAACAAACTTTACTAGTAGTAAGATATAATGAAATCAATTCCTTTCTTCAATAAGATTGCTCCAGTTCGTAAATTGCTTCTTAATCATAGACAAATCCACAGCGTCTACAATACTACTTGAAATTTGCTTCCTATCCAGACCAGGTGACCCGTGAAGGGAATCGATTCCGGATCCGCCCTCGCTTCTTGCCAGTTGGCCCAATTCACTTCCTCGCAAGAAACCACATTAATTATCTCAAGCTGTATGTCGCCTTGCCTGATAAAAGATTGATGAACTTTCCTCTACAGTGTCTCCACGTCGATTCCCCAGAGGGAAGCCGTCTTTTGAATTATTCCTATAGCAAAACGCTCGTGCACAAAAAGAGCAGCCTTCCGCCATAATTATAGCATTTGAACCGAGCTAATGGGCCGTCCTCAGGCAATAGTCCCTGTTTCAATTGCAGCGTATGCATTACACTGTACAGTTTCAAGATGAAAGTTTAGTGCCTGCAACCTGAATACTCTGGCACTAAACCAAACAGTCTTCACAAAGGGCCTTTATGATCCTAAGTTATTTTAGAAACAGTGTTTTGAGACCCTTGGGGTATATTGGAAACTCTGTACCTACTGCTGGACCATTTCTTCATATATAGACAAGTATCATTAATAATGATTATTATCATAAAAACTAAAATCTCTGGTGAATGTAGATGTTTAAGGAATGTGTTGACATAATAGCTCTCAAGTTATCTGAGAAAGATAACCTACGGCTAGACTTTCAACATGAGGCTCAGCCATCTGAGAAAATATACGTCTGTGCTTGCATTGTTGGGATACAAACTTTACGCGAAATATTTAATGTAATAGCAGATATATTTATGCCATCGTCATAGTACTGTCCCCCCTTATTCCTCTAGATAGCTGAATACCCCGTCTATAATAGCTAAAGTATACTGCGATACCTTGGCAAGCACTTGATACAGTCGAGCAAAGAATATGTTTTGTTTTTAAATTTCAAATTGCCTTATACAGTTACCAAATGTGTAATGCATAATATTTTTACATGTAAATAAAATAAATAAATACATAAATACATAAGAGAATAAATATATAGATAAATAAATATGTAAATAACTAAATAAATAAAAATAAATAGATAATTAAATAAATAGCCCATAACATCCCTTAAGACCAAGGGCCTCCAGCCCACTGGTGGGGTTAGCTCGGCTGTTTCTTACAGGGTGAGCAAATCCCTGAAAGATACCAGTTCTTTGTACCTATTGTTATCTATCCTGAATTAATACTGTATCGTTATATCTAGAAATGACTGTTCACTTTCACTGTCACTTTCACTTTAGAGCTGCTTCATGAATATCAATTTAATTATACTAATTGAAATACTGGATGTTACACTTTAGAGAGTGATTCTCCTGTATGTGTTGCTATGGGAACAGAATGTTTGTAAACAAATGTTGTCCTTACTCTATTAACTTGTAGTTTTATAGTTATATTAGTAAGTTCATTTATGTTTACTTTATTATGATAAGTAATAAGCGACGAATCCAATGATTTGGAAGTCGGAAAGGCTTGGAAAAATGGATGTGATGAAGAAATCAAAACAAAGCTGTGAGTGGTATTACTTCATTCTAGGAGTATTTAAATTAAAAAGTATTTAAATTATAATGGGAGGCATATATTGCTGTACTATATGCGCGCAATAAGAAGAGCGATCGAGCTCCAAATCCTCATTCGGTAAGTTTCGTTTAACTCCGTGTACATAGATGACAAATTTGAAATTTGAAATGCGCTATACACTGACATCTAGTGGCTAATAAGCTAAGCTTTATCATGTCCGCCATATTTCGTTTTAATCAATTTCGAGGTTAATTAGCTAACCAGTGTTCACCAATCGTATGTTAGAATTAGAATTTTAGTCCATCTTTGGCAACATATACCTACATGTTATGAGACACGTCAAAATGTATAAATACAGTATATACATAAAGTCAAATTGATTACATACAATATACACAGTAAGCAGCTTTTCTATGGTCTCATGTGGTATTTGCACAGACTAATTTACTACAAGAAATGTCAAAATATGAATATTACAGATTTGTGAATGTACTGTGCTCCCAGTGCTCATTTACATGGTTATAGTTCTACAAATTCATTAACCGTATAAAAACAGTGTGCATGCAAACATTTATTAACCTTATTATTAAAGTGTTTTAATGATGCAGATTGTTTAAATGAATTTGGAGTTTATTATATAACATTATCACTTTGTAGTTAAAGCTTCCTTCATAAAGGCTCGTTTGGTGTGCTGGAATTGCCAGTTTATCCTTGTTAGGAGGGTGGTTATAATGTGCATCAGCATTTACTTAAAAACTGTTTATATTTGTATGAACATTTGTGGATGTTATTGCTCTCGAAAGCGGACACATTATTATTCGTCTACCTACGTATAACTGTGATCAGAATGCAATTGAGCTGGCGTGTATGTTTCAGAGGATGCCACGTTACTTGTGATATCTTCGCTTATCTTACATGCTATTTTGCTGAACTGTGTTTTTCAAGGTTGACCACACTGCAAAAACAAAGCTCTCACTTCTTCCCCTCTGCCTGCACCACACCGTAAATCCAGCGCTCATCTTATCTTGCGCGTACTGTATTTAGCCATAAGAATAGCAAATGACGAGTCCAAGAATTTTGTGGTCAACACTTTTTGTGTTGAAAACTATGATAGTTAAATAATGGAGCTGACAATGGAACTTTCAATGATTCAATATTGTCACCCGAGCGTCGGAACACCCTGTAGACTGGGCAAGCAGCAGACGGGTCGGTGTTCGCCCCGCCCCCTCGTTTGTCTTATAGCGTTAAGAAGGGATGGCTGGGACAAAAAACATCACGGCGCCGTCTCTTTCTGTTCCACCTGTGTTCTCGAACTTACAGGATATTTCCTCTAATCTAGAACCTTCCGATCGACCCGCTGGCCCTATATAAGCAGCACGTCGAGCTAGCTAGTCAGTCAGTCCTTGGTGTACGAATGCAGTGCTAGTGTACGACGAGAAGACTGTGTGAGAGCATCGGAAGATTGTACGTAATTACGAGTGCAAGTGAAATTGTAACGGACGAACTGGTGAATCGCAATTGTGTGCATTACGTAATTCTGTGTAATTGGCAAGAGTTTAACTGTAAGTCGGTGGAAATAAAGAACATTTATGAGTGGTGTAATTGGACTTTTCATTTCACGAACCCACAAAGTCACAATATGTATATTGAAACACAAAAATAATTTGGAATTTGCTAGAAGAAATCAAAGGCATATTTGAGAAAGGTATAAGTTTTTGAATTATGCTCCCGATTACAAACACCTGTTAATGAAAGTGGTTTTGATTGTGGAGATTGCGGGAGCTTTTCGAAGACAAATATCCTGAAAATATTATTGATGCTGTTGAAGATAACAATTGTTATATTGTGGTGAGTGTTTAAATACTAAAATATATTTTTACAATAAATAAGGAAATTAGAGATGAAGTTAATTACTTCAGTTTTTTGACAATTAGGCCTGAAATCTTTTTACGAAGTTTTCTAACATTTCAAACTGATAAATCTATTGGTCTACCAGTGAGCATAAAGAGCATTGGTTAAAACATACCTGAATTAGAATATATCCAAATTCTTACACCTGTCATGCATTTAGAACATCTGCTATTTTCTTTGTATATTTTGGAGCTGATGTTCTGTTACTGAAACGGCTTGGAGGATGGAAATCTAATGTCACTGAGGGTTATGTAAAGAGTTCTCTGAAAAGTAGGATGAAATTTACCGACAATATTTTGCACAGTGACAACGGTACTGAAAACAAATTTGGCAGAGATAGTAGGACTGTCGACTTCTGGAGGAATAAATAGAAGAAATAATTCCATTAACAGTATTCTTTTTAATTTAATAATTTTAATTTAATTAAAAGTTTGTTTTGTGATGGTTGTACCTACCGCACAAGTGGTTTTGGTTAGTTATATCAGTGTTGGTTTTCATAGCAACAATATTTCTATCTTCCAAAAACTAAAAGTTATACTTCATACAAAACATGACAATACTCGTAGTTATTTACAAACTTGTGGCTTATATTTTTTTAACTAGTGAAAAAGTTTTATGAGATTTAAGCTCAGGATGAAAATTCAATATGTAAAATAAAATCTGATGATTCACAACTTCTGCGTTTCATTTGTTTACAAAGCTTAATATAAATCCACAATAACCAGTATACAAAGTATAAATCTTATTCAGAGCACATGCCTTAACCGACTCGTGTAGTCTAGGTCGTTAAGGCATGAACTCATGAAAGGTGGGTCTGTGTTTAAAATGATTGCATTTCAGAAAATAATATGTATTCGAAAATTTAAACAAATATCAAAGAATTTCCCGGAAATAGCTAATCTCACATTTGGTAGTAAACTGTATATATGCCTGTCATACATAATATGAGATAGCATCTCATTCAGTTTACCTATTATGAAGTCACAGGTTTTTCTCAGCATTTAAGATATGTATTTCACTTGTCATTTACATTTTAATGTAAATCTTTATCTTTTCGAAAAACTAAAAAAAAAAAAAAAAAAAAAAACATATTAAAATTTTGTAAACAATAAAAGGAGACGCACTATGAAAGGGTGGAGCCAGACTGAAAAATTCAGTGCCATAGCGGGAATTTGAACCACGGATCTTCTGGTTGCCGTCCAGCCGCTCTAACCCTTGAGTTACTATGGCCAACGTGCCAAAATGACATTAAATTCTCCAACTGACTCGTGTTTTTTCCGGTAAACCACTAGGAGTTCTCATAAACACATGAGACAAATTCCTTAATGGCGATTTACTATACTGTAAGTACTTTAAGGTCCGGGCTTTATAGTTCGGACCACTATTAGGTAAAATTAATTGAAATTAATATCCCGGCTATGGCATTGCATTTTTCAATCTGGCTCCACCCTTTCATAGTGCGTCCTATACACGGCTAGTGTGAAAGAACAATTAATTTACAATAAAAAGAGATTATAAAGAGTGTTTTGTGGTGGCATGATCTCCAAAACCTCGCATCCTTAGAATATACTGAATTGAACACAGAGTTTGAAATTTAACCGGCTTTTAGTTTTTCAAATATGTTGTTCATAAAACACTCACGGACCTCTTTTCTAAAAAAGTAAAGAATTTTTTTCAGAAGGCCCAAAGTAAATATGGTGTGCATTCAAACTCATCAGCTCCCTGAGAGGCCAATTGAGGAGCTACTTGACTGTAAGTAGGAGTCGCTGATTGCGAAGACTGCAAATACCAGCCGGGAGGGCCCGGGACGCTGATCATGTCCCACCTTCCAGTATTGCATCCCACTCATGACGCCTGTAGAGAACATAGATAGGGGACATGGTGGCAAGCTCAGAAATGGCTGTGTCGCGGGAGTTAATTGACTTAAAGCAGATGGAAGAAAACATTTTATAAAGAATGGATGGAAAAAAAATCTTGTAAATTCAACACATATTCTTCCTGAGAGTTCTTCATCCCAGAGTCAAGATGCGCTGCACAGACACCAACACTCCGATCAGATGTCGACAAGGTGTCGACAGGTGCCCACAAAACACCATCCATCGCAAAGAGACGCAAGCATCTGGGACATTTGTTCGTCACTGACTTTCACCACCAGCTTTAAGTGCTTTGAATAAAATATTATTCATTAACCTATAGTTTCCACATTGGTAATGAATATATATTTAAAAATATTATTCATAATAAAACCATACTATAATCTGCCTCATACAAGAACGATTACGTTCTAAACATACGAGAGTCCAGATTATAGAATTTGCACAGTCTTGGCAATTCCATCCCCATATCGTTGCTACGATTCCTTCCTTAAATTCCAGAGAGGTTTTGTGGAACAAACTTCTTACAGGTCGCCAACAAGTCTGCAAAACAAGCATTCTCCAGACAAAGAATTCCCATCTAGATTTAAAGGTAATGTTACAGCGTTATTGATATAGCTATATGTGTTAAAGAGAGAAAGAAAGAAAGGCACAGGAGAGAAATAAAATCTCTTATCTCTTCTTGTAGGAGAGGAAGGAACAACTATTTCAAAAGTCGATTTGGAGAGATCCTACAAAGAGGAGCTAGAAAAGTGAATTCTTTGCAAAGCTTTTAAAAGAGAAGAGAGGAATAAGAACAAATGAAATAAAGAATAAGAAGATAGAGTACATGCCCTAGATAGCACTTTATTTCAAACATGCCTTATTTTGAGGGCCTTTGATGCAGAATTTTGAAAGAAATATAATTCTATTCGTAAAATGAAATCTTTTGCTCAGAAACAGATTTAATACCTGGATTCGGTGTGAGATTCGCATTCGAGAGGTCTCAGGTTCTACCCCTAGTGGCTGCCAACTCTGACTAAACGATTTTCTGCAGTTTTTCCACGGCTCGCTAGGGATTGTTGGAGTGCGGATAGATGGCGCAGAGGTCTGCGATTTGAAACTTCCTCTTGGTTCCACCATAGGGTGGTCTGTCGTACCTCTACTGCTGGATCGAGCTTTCTCGGATTCTTCTAAAGGGCAGCGCTGAGTAACCCTCCTGCGGTTACGGTGGGTCGCTGCCGTGCACCTTCCAGACTGTTGGTGAAGCCAATAGCTATTGGGTGTGACGGTTATTTAATGTTTTTCGGATATTTAAGAATGTTTTCTAAATTGTTCTGGAGAAGGTGATTTGTACAAAATAGGAAATGCGAAATTGGGTTAGCCACGAAATCATACAACTTATATAATAGTGTTGCTATTGGTTATTACAATAATGTAGTTACGTAATGTGGTGACGTGGACCAATAGAATAGAAGTAATTTAGTTGTTCTAGAAACATCGTGCGCGTTATTTTTTAGGTTCTGATTTAAATTCATTTACTTTTTATTTAAAATTAATTTTTATTGCTTACCAAATCCTGGTAAAATTAAAATGTAAACTTCGGGATGACCAAAAAATCAAAATAAATGTTGATATAAAATTGGACCACCTCCAGTGGTCCCAGAATATTCAGATAGCTTAGCGTCATTCTGCAAAGCAACGTCCTCATAGTAAGACGTGTTTTTTGGCGTCGCTCTGCAAGTTTGCAGAAAAACGTTTCGGAGGTAAATGCATTTGTGTTGTACTAGTTTCGTGTGCCAGAAACTTAAAGCTCAACGATCCAACAGCAATAATTTCAGAAAGAAAAGAATCTACGTCAATTAAAATTGTAACAGAATTTATTAAAGGTTTCGTGGAATAAATCCCACAATATTTGAAGGAGGAGAATTGTTGTTATTTTGCCATAATTACAGCATATATTACTTTAACTCCGATACTACGACCAGAGGTAAGACTCATTGCTCCAGAGCGCCGAGGCATTTACAAGAATTCTACCAGATCGTCACCATTTATCATCACGTTTTTTTGCAAATTTTATGTTGCACAGGGAACTGCTCATCCCTGCCGTTAAGATTCGTTCTTGCAGCAGATACGTCTCCTATGGCTCCTTGATCTCTCATTCTTTCTTTTGTAAATAAAAGATACATTTGTAGATTGAGTTGTCCCCTCCAGTATCAAACCTGATCTGCTTATCTTAAGTGATGCGACTGGAGAGTAAGCTACGATGTTGTATGATTTCGTCTAAACTTTGCTTCCCTTATATTTCTTTTTTAGCTTTCTTTTTTTCCCCTTCCCCATTATTCACTAATATATGCTTTCGAAAGATGTCAAACAAGCGTTGTAAAATGTAAGGATAAGCGATAACACTTACACTTACTTCGTATCCTGAGAATCAGTTTCAAGTCGAAGGAACCTCCCATCTATTTGCCGATAAAAATTTATGTGCATTCCAGATGTACTGACTGATTACGTAATATATTTACGTATAAAGTTATTAAAATGCAAATGTGACAATTATCTTTGAGTATATTAAGATAAATTATCGTGTTAAATAAGGAGCTATTTTGCTCGCAGAACAGCCTTCAGACAGCCACGTGACAAGTACGGGGTAAAATTTCGAAACATAGCTTAGCTTCTGTGGCTTAACGGAACCCACATTTGCGATTTACTGTCGAGTATATAAAGTATTTAAGTTACAAAATATTAAATAATTTATATACTACGAATTAAATTGTTTATTCTTGTTTGACGTCATGCAATGGACATACGTTTTGTGACGTGTACACACTACGCAAAAACGCGTGTTTATTGCGTTAAGTCGCATGTGAAATGTAAGCTTTAATATGTACACAATGGAGGGCGCCGGGGTAGCGCGGTGGTTTCGTTCGCGGCTCCCGTTCTAAGGGTCCCGAGTTCGATTCCCGGCTCTGGGGTTGGCGATTTTAAGTCGGCCCTATCCACGCCTTCACCTCTGTCTAGCACACGTGAAGTATCCCCTATGCCCAACGTGGTTCGGAGTCCACGGTAAAAACTGTAGGTCCTCTCACCTCACCGCCATCTTCACTATCACCCTATCATTGGAGGTAATGGACACCGCCCTCTGGGTGCCTCCACCTGAGAAATGGGTCCGGTCATCACTTGGTGGGGTGAGGTTACCCCGAAGGCCAAGGTTGCCATGTGGGGAGTGTTAGTAACTAACTATATGTACACAATGGCATGTAATAAATCCACAATTTCATTAGAAATGTTTAAATAAAATATGTACGGTTAGAAAAAAAATTATAGACAACATTTCCAACCGAAGAAAAATTAGAAAAGATATCTAATATAATCGTTGTCTAAATTATAACTTTTTTCATGACTGATTGCTCTATTCTCTCTGTCTCTCTCCCCAGATCTAAATTTATTTGATTATTATCTGGAAATAATGCTTAAAGATGACGTTGAACAACAACTTACAATACGCTCTAAAATTAGATATGCGTTTTCAAATATTTCTGCTGAATAAATTCAAGTCATTGATAATTTGTTTCAAATACCTACGTAAGCAGTAGTATATTTATAGTGTCATCGTTAGCATTATTTAGGGGATAAACGGCAGACCTATCGGCTAAAGCATGAAGGGTTTCGTATGCCTCTGTCGTAGTAGCAGTTGCATGTAGTGGCGTAATTCAAGCCGAAGTTGATGGATACCAATGGAGAAGTAATTCTACTATTAAAAATAAAAATATACTTACAATACATAATTACAGTTAACTAACTAGCATAATAGGATATGGCGCAAGTACATGGCCACATAGGTTAAGGGTCAAATCCTGTGCAAATTTAGTCCGAAAAACTCAAAGGCATATATTACTTCGCAGCAGTGGAGCTACAAAAACGACATCTACTTTGGCCCTACTAATAGTAGCGGGAATTTGGCCTATTGACTATATCATTATATTAAGGGGTGAAACTTACTGGCTAAAGAAGGAAGCAGTTGGGATTGTTTTTTAAAATTATGGGAAAAAGATGCAATACTAAGAAAGAAATGAAAAATTATTTATTACAGGAATGGCAAGAAGAGTGGGATAATGCACACGTAAGAAGAAGAGTACATGATTTATTTCCGGACATTAAAGAGAGGTTAAAATTGGAACATATAAACCCAAGAAAAGAATTTTGGACATGGCCCATATAATGTATATTTAAAACTAATAGAGAAGAAGAACTTAGATTTCTGTGAGCAATGTAACTGTTTATATTCGCCTGAACATGTTAGTTTTGACTGCAATGAGTATAGTGAACTAGTAGAAGATGGTCAAAGGAAACTTCAAGGAAAATGTTTATGGAACATTTTAAGAGATGCAGAAGATTATGCACATTCAGAAAATATGTCTCAGATAATATCCGCTAAGGCGTTAGAGGATTATATGACCCGCGACAAAATACTTCAAGAAAGAAATGTAGGAAGATTTCAATTTACGAGAAAAGAATATTATTTAAGAGATCATTGGAGGGAAATAGGACCAAGAGAAACTGAAGATACGGATTATCAGACTTGAAGATCATATTTAAGTCGCACAACCGATAAATATAAGACGTCGTTTATGGATATCGGAAAGAAGAGCAGAAACCAAAGAAAGAAGGAGAATCACAGGAGAGCCAGAGGAGATACATGGAGAGTATCAGAGTGGACAGACACAACTGATTATGCAGAAGAGGAAAGATGACAACCCGGATATCTGGAACTGATGAACCAGCTCCATCTACTGATGCTAGTCCCTTAAGGGCACTGGGAGGTTATTTTTACCCAGACAAGGCTAATTTTTTACCAATACTAAAATTTGAATATATAGAAAACTAAACAATATCAGAAATTGAAATTCGGTATGATTACTGTATAAGGATATGTGCATTTAACTACTGTATAATATTTAAATTACATTCACATAGGTCCATGCAAAAGGGGCATAAATCACACCGTGTGTCCCGAAAAAAGTTTTGCACCCTATATTTCAGGTGCACTTTACTTGTAGGAATTTAAAGCTATATGCACCAAGTTTTATCCTGTATAACCTAAGATATAGTTTTATAATATCGACTAAATGAAAATCACATATATTTTATACTATGCACATGAAAAATTAATTAGTTTTGAGTAAAAAAAATATTTTTAAGGACTGAATATTTGTTTTCATCCATTTTATAAATCACATGAATATAAATGTTAGCCGAATGTGTTCAAGGAACATTGACAAATAATCATTACAAATTTTGTGTTAATATCTTTTATAGTTTTTGAGAAACATGCTCCTAAAGTATGAAAAATCAAGGTTTTGGGAAATCAGGATCAAAGATTAAGCACCATTCTCAGGAATTGGGCATACCATTACGCCGCCATGTTTAAATTGACGAATTAAAGGACTTTGATACCAGCTGACAACCTATGTTATATATCATTTTAAAGCTGAAGAATTATATAATTGTTTAACAGTAAAAACAAAAAATTGGATTTTTTGAAACCTATCGACCTCCCAGTGCCCTTAAGGAGATGGATACCAGTAGGAGGAAGCTTTGGATACCAGTTGCAGAAGAGGAAATTTTAAAATTGTAGGAAGCAGTCTTTCCTAGTTTGTCATAGCAATTAAATCTGTAGTAGAAATGTAGGTTTGATTTATATTGTTGGTGTAGAAATAAAAATGAAGAAAGACTGCTCTAGATAGATTAGATGAATTTGTAAGGTTACTGGAATCCACTAGTCTGTAGGTTTAGTTAGTTCGTTAAGGTAGCAAGCAGATTATATCTGCAAAATTTGTAAATTGTTTTGCGTAATTTAATTTAAACATTAATAAAGTTAAAATGAAGTTTGCATAATAAAGCCTGGTGTAGATTCTAGAAACCGGGCTATTAGTTATGCAGATTTTCTTTTCTTTTCTTTATTTTTTAGTTAACTAACTGACATTTAAAATGATATTTATTTCTAGAGGGAGTTCAAATACGTGTAATGTAAATAAGGGTTACGTGACACAGGTTTTGAAAAATGCGATTAAAAACACATAAAATTAAAAACCGAATGGAAATACAGTAGGATTATAAATGTTTTGACAAACTGTGTTCTCAACATTTCTTTATTTATAGCACTATTTAGCCTCTTGCACAACAAGTAACTTGAACTATCAACCACATTACATAGGTACGTAAATATAAAATGTCACTTCTGGGGATAGTGATTGTATGTATGAAAAATACAAAACAGAAATCCACAGCCCGTAAGTGTGTGGACAAAAGAGTTTTGTACAGAAAAATAATAATAATAAATGTGCTTTATCGGAGCATGCCAACTAATATTTTGTTGCATAACCCTTTGCTTTTGTACAGCTTCGCATCTTGTTGGCACGGAAGGCAATAAGTGCTTTAATTGGACACTGAGGAACTTGTTTCCATTTACATTTCAACATGTTGAAAAATCCCATTGTACTGGAAAACTCTCTTGTTCTAACACAAGTTCAACACTTTCCATATACATTCGATCGGGTTCCGGTCAGTACTTTGACTTGGCTGTGGCAAAATGTTAATTTTGTTCTGTTGAAGATATCTAACGTACAATGAGACCAACGTTTCGAATCATTATATTGTTAAAAACCGGTATTTTCAGGTGTCTTCTGTATAGGTTATGGTAGAATATGCTTATCCAATATCTCTATAGCCAGGACCCCTTGTTACATCCCCTATACGCACTAAAGGGCCTACAGCCCGAGGGAAAAAGCGCCCCCATACTACGACATTCTCCCCTCCGTGTTTTATAGTCTGAAGCTGGTAGTGTGGATTCCACATTGCACTTTTAGTTCAACAACCATATTAAATACCATCAGAAGACATCAAATTAAATTTGCTTCATCGCTTCATAATACTTTTGACCATTTCTTCTCTGTCCAGTGACGTTTTATGTTCTGCAGAAGACACTGTTTGTCTTGTAATTATTCCATCCATTTTCAGTTGTTTTTCTAGGCCGATCGGGTAGTTATGTGTTTAAGTTTGTTCCAGACAGATTTAAGTTATTTAACACACACACATTGGAATAATGAAAGAAAAGGACAAACAGAAAATTCAGACAGAAGAAATGAGATTTTTAAGATTGGATGTAGTAGATTGGACTTAATAAGAAATTAAACAATTAGAGAAAAAACTAAATATTTATAAATTAAAGGAACAAAATCGAAAATAATAAAAACAAATGTAAAGAGTACATGTACTGAATGAGTGAAGAAAAAATATCTGCTTTAATTAGTAGATACAAATCAGTACAGAAAAAAGACATCGGACGTTCTAGAAAAAGATGGGAGTATAAAAACGCGAAAGTGGAACAGGTGTAAAGCCTAATCTCTGAAGTGCAGATGTGGGGTATAAATTCATCTGAATAAGATATTTCTACTTATAATATGCGTTTAAAGTTATCAGCCTCTGACGACTGCGGAAATTAGTTCAGTAAATGAGCTGTTTTAGTATAAGGACATCAGAGATACTTGTGTAGCGACATTAAAATACGAAGATATTTTAAACATGTATGAGCGTTATGTGATAAAGACATGTTCTGTGATAACTTAGGCGTATTATTAATAACTCGCTTAAGTAGGTACATTGCTAATGTAAACAAATGTGGTAGGGATATTTGTTGTTTGGAACGCTGTATGCTATGCCAGAATTCTGTAATGACACAAAAAATAGCCGAGTTCCTTTGCTGTAAATACTTTGAGGAACTGTTAGAAGAAAAAAAACCAGCTCGTGCACTTGTTACATTTGAGGCAGTTATTGTTTGATAACCTGTCCTAGTGACCTATTTTGTTGCTGTGTTGAGATATACTGTTTGCGTGATTAAGCTTTTTGTCATTAAGGGCTTATTAGATCGATTTGAATGTACCGTGGGAAAGGGAAGTGTTAACGTTGGCTACTTCACCAAATGGAGTGGCACAGGCAGAATTGGGAAGACTGGGAACTAGAGGGATACTGGTGGAAAGGGTGTTATAATATTGGGCGAGAATTAGGAGTTTAGATGAGCAGAAAACTCTGCGTCAATGCTTGATAGTACAGGAAAGACTAAATAAGAAAGATTCATGGCTAAATAAGATAAAGGAAATGATTTTATAAATATGGTTGGGTGTTATGTGGGAAAACAGGGAATTATTGCAAAGTGGATTTTGGAAAGAACTTAGGTTAAGAACGGAAGATATTGAAAGGCAAGAAATGTTAGGAAGCTTCAACTTGAAAAGTTCATTGGAAAGTTATAGAGAGATGAAAGTAATGTGGAACAGGGAAAAATACATTGATATTTGTGATAAAACAGAAGAGAAGGCTTTGCATGGGCCAGAACAGGGGTGGTAAACTTGAAGGGTTTGGGAAGAGGGAGGGATCTGCAGTAATGCCCATTGTGTCACCAAAGGGATAAAGAACGGCATTTACTTTTAGATGTGAAGAAACTAGGTTGCTTAGGGAGAAGATAGGTAAAAAATAATGTGTAAGGCTACCAAAAGAAATTCAAGCAATGAAGTTAATAAGTGTAAAAACTAGGAAACTTTTAATTGAAATTGGGAACTTTTTTGGTAAAGTAAGAGCAAAATGGTTGAGGAAGATAAATAAGTAAATGATGAAAATGAAGATGAAGTATTTTAGGTAAGTTGCCATTAGGGACCCATTAGCTCGACAACCTCAGAGTTTGAGTCTATTGGGCCCAAGGGTAACCAGCAGTTCAATGTAATAATAAGTATGTAAATGTATAATAACTTGTAATTGAAATGGAAATAAAGATTAGTTACTTAACTAAATACTTCAATAATAGATATTGTTGATATCGATAGTTTTAAGGAGGGTTAGGAGTACTCCGTCACAAACTAAGGCGGTGTATTGCATTTGCTTCTTATGTGTGAAGAAATGGAAAGGGATTGCTTACAAGCACGTGGAGTTTTGGCGTGAACCACGTGATGCATTATTTTGTTGTAAACAGCAAGTAAGATCACACACACTTTTATCACTTATTGGGCAGAAAACACGTCACAATGATATCACAAAGGTTTTGCTTTTATCTATCTTTGTAACAGATTACATATTCGGCAGAACGATCTGTGTCAAGGGCGCCGTATTGGGTAGGCAATGTGCCTTTTATTTACATTTTTAGGCTAGAAAAAAAAAATTTTGCCCGGTTGATGGAATTTTTCCATCAGTCCTACAAATATATGGCATGAACGGCCATTAACTACAATGGAACTTATTAAAAATAAATTTTAAACTATTAGATAGAAGTTCCTCCTTACATAAACTCACAAATGAAGTTTGAAACATTGTATCACATATCAAACTATTAAATTTGTTAGTTTAAGTTCTATTTATAATTTACAGACTTCCAAATATCTCAGACAAATCCAATGAAAGTAGACGACAGAACATGTTCTATGAAGATTATTGATTTCCAATTCGTCTACTCCCTATTACAGCTCCTGTTATGTAACTCTAAGTACGTCATATAACGGTTTATCAGATAAAAGTGGTGTATCATATAGAAATTTCATAAGGATGCCAGTGTACCCTGTACAATAAACGCACTGACTTCCGGATGAGGTGATGTACATACTCTTGGAAAATGTGTTATTTTAATGTTAGTACAACGCAGTGTTATCAAAATAAGTAGTAATTTACTGACGAGAGACACGTAAACGGAATGTGTAAGGCTCGAATTACCAAAGAAGACTATCTTCTCTGAGGATTATTTTCCGTGTTTTCCTTAGGTCATACAAATGACAAATGTTGGAGGGATCCCTTAAATCTAGATCTAGAACACTTCTTTCTCAAATTTACTTCGTAAAATATAAGTTCATGTCGTATTAACATGCTTCTGCATCACCTGTGTTGCCATATGCAGTGAAAACAAATGTATTAAAAGACGAATTAAAGTAAACACCGATCATAAAAGACAACAGCTCAAAAATAGACCCCAAAATATACATATTATGCTAACTAGCGTCTTTTATAATGTTAGATTCTTCGGTGTCATGATTGAGAATCTGTAATTTTGTTTTCTCTATTTCAAATAAATTAAAAACATTCATTGTGTGTAAAAAGTTGAATGCAGTTTACAGCTGAGCTCTTATCGCAGAACTTGAAACTATGTCTAATCAAGAACTCATCGAGATAAAGAGAATAGCATAGTGTATATAATAACTCTTATCTTCCTCCGCTCATGCATCTGCGATCTCTTACTGAGTTGATAAGACTAAGACAGTATCTACAGGGAGTACTTGAAGTTTGCCAATACCATCGCAACAGGTTCGTTATGGTATTGCTTGCGACCACTGTGTCAGCACTTGTGGTATACTTCAGATGTTTAATACCAAACTAAGAATTTTCAGTTGTCGTCATTTAGTTTATAAAACACCGTGTTCGCAAAAATTTTAGAGAGGGCAAATCTTCTGATCATTTTATTTTAAGCGCTATGTACTAAAACTTTGTATCCTACTAAATTTCACTGTGAAGCACTTTCAGTGTGCTTTTAAAATGTTCTGCTTGTGCCAGATTTAATCAATTTCTCAGCAAAAGCTATTTGCTCACCGCTTATTAAATAGAAAATGCAGCTTAAGGGGTCAAATATTTTATAAGATGTTAGTTTTACATAATGTACACATATTATTTTTCCTTAAATTAAAGTAAACCTACCTAAAATAAAACATAAAATCTATCAATATAATTAAAACTATAAGGATAGTAGGTGTCAATATTGTCGCGGCAAACGGCATAAAAAGTTTCGGCGCAAATAGATAACAGACGGATAGTGTTTCACGGAGATAAAAAGCTTGCATAAGCAGATAAACATAGCGCCGGAGATAAAAGACTTGCCGACACATATATACTGAGATAAATGGAAATTTCTGGTGACATCTTGGTTTCTTTATTGTTATGGAACAGTCTGGAATTATCAGATGAGATATTTAAGGGAGCGATGACTCGCCAAGAGTCAGTCGCGAACAGTGGTAAACGCAGCAAGGAGTGAACAGCTGTAGAGTGTTGTTGTAACGAGAGCTGATGTAATCAGAACGCTGTTTGTGTGGCCATCGGCCTTGGTAGACTGTGTGTATGTAACGTAATGTTGTTACGTGAGAATTGAACAGAGTATTTCTACGGAAGTAAAGAACATTTGGAATATCTGCAACTCGGACTTTTAATTCTACGAACCCACAAAGTCACACTTTAGTATGCTGAAAATCTTTCATAACTGATTCATTGAAATCAGACATAAACACTCATGTGTGGAGTAATTTATGTGTAAAATCGGAAAAGTGCTGAGACAAAAGAAAAGGCCTTTGACATTTTTTAATCTTAAAAACTAATGTTTTAATAATCAAATTAATTATACGAGAATTTAATATAGGCAAATATATAAGAAATAACATTATTTACATTTTCAAAGCAAAATATACTTTCAGATTTTTTATGGGGAGGTTTAACACACCAAGTTTATAAAAGAAGTTTACGAACAGCGAACGAAACGGAGAACAATTTATAAGAGTAAATACTCAAGGGTTTGATGATTGTGTTGCAATGTTTGAAACGAAATGTGATTAGAATCTACAAAGACTACCTTTAGAAAAATGAAAAAAAAAAAAAAAAATGAAAAAATGAAGGTTTTAAGTTACGCTTACAGTCTGTGAGCTTCCCCGGTCACTCAGACTGCCGGTTGCCTGAAGTTGAGCTGTGTATTGCTGCTTCCACTTTATATGCGCGGCGGGGTAAGATAAAAAGTACTCGCTGTATATTTGTTACTTCAGGATGGTTAAATAAACATTTTGATCACGGAGAAATTGGGAGAACGTTGATTATGTTTACTTAATACTCAACGTTAATTTATTCGACTTCGGTGAGGTTTAGTGATACAACAAAACTAAACCATAAAAAGCAATTGGCTACAGAGCTACTCTCTGCAACAGAGATATTGTACGTCGAATACCAATAATTATAAAGTGATAAAACGGAGGAACCGTTCATCACTTTCTAAAACGACTCTTGTGAACATTTATTTGCGCATGCGCATAACTTAGCCTAGAGCTAACAGCGGCGCCCACATTAATGACGGCAGTGGTTGTAAATTATTGGAGCGTGGGCCGTAAACCAATCAGAAAGCGGGTCGCCTCGACATGAGAGGTGACGTACAAGTGTTTTGTTTAGACGTCGGGGAGGATTTCACCATGCACGACCAAAACACTACAGTTTAACGGCAATTTTACGACATGTAACAGGCTGGGAAACTCAACTGGGGAAATGAAGGCTTTACTTCACTTTACTGCTCTGGGTTATGTTACTATATAGATGGCGTGTGCTGTATTTCATGCCTTTTCTTCGCCGTTCTTGCTTTATGAGTTATATAGCTTCTTAAGCTTTTAATATTTTGTTTTATTTGCTTAGGCGCTACGAGCATTTCTAAACGATCTCTCAGAAGAGCTCAAAATGCCACTGCCTAAATATAGCTAACTGCATTGCATAAATGTAACAAACAACTTGTATAAATTGGCAGTTATTAGCAGGGGCGGCCACTGAGGCATTGTATCGACAGTGCCATAAATGAATGAATAAATGAATGAGGGTTGTTAAAATATAAATATGTGTACCAATTTCGAATGATTTAGGTAAACTTATCAATAATCTATCAGATTTTATAATATACTGTACCAAACAGAAGGTAGAGGGTAACGGAATTAGATATTTAGTACATCCGTACTCTTGTTACGCACAGGTGTAAAGAGTACAGTAAAAGTTTGATAAAATTCATGGAGAATGTGATACGAAGCGTTCGTGTACGATTTCGCGACAGAGAGACAGTTCCGTGCTTTACTGCACTCTAGCGGATGAAGCGTAAGTTATGGGGCAGAGAAATCTCGGCACTACCTTCTTCTATAAGAAGCCGTGTATAAGCAGACATCCTAGCCCTTAACACAGGCGCTTATGAGCGTAGACGGTGCCGTTCTGGAATCGTCGCCAAGCCACGGAAAACAACCAGGACAGAGCGCTTGCGTTTAACGTGCCTATTCACACGAGGGAGCAGATACTCAGCAACAATCTTTTTTGCGCAATTTCTATACACTTCTCTTTCTTTCATTTTCATACAGATGGAGCCATGGCACAGAGGCACTACCCCAGAAGCCGCCCCTGGTTATTAGTACATTCGATACCATGCAGCACTTATTAACCAGCCTCTCTGTTGGAATGTATTAAGTAATGTACGAACTGCTGCCAGTAGAGAGTAATTTAAAATTTTAAATACTCTTTAACGTTTGTTCTTACTATGGCAGTACACTGGAAGCCTGAAATAAAATGATACCTGGAAAAGAAATTTTAGTAGGAAACGTTCTAACACCTAAATCTGGGCCAAAATTTAACCATTATGAGGACTGGAAAAGTTCAGTTAAGAAGGTAGTTCCGTTAAGATATGAACCAAATACTTTGCCGTTCACGGCTGCATGCCTTATCGAGCTCGGCTACTGATGTTAATATATGATATGATATTTATTTGTACAGTTTCTATTACAGTTTCATTACAATAACTTTAACATCCTGTAGAAATACATGAAACTGCTGACCCAAGATTTGCTCTGGCCATAAGCCTTTGGTTTTCCTGAGCAGCTTGGTGTCATTCCTTCTGGACCTTCGCTTCTTTTACCCTAATTCACTTTTCTCTTAGCCTATATAAGAATTCTCCTATAGATCTATTTTCCTTTTCACTCATCCCCGTTAACATGCCTAACGCCACTACTTCTTTGCTCACACTCTCCCATTTCTTATCCCATATTTTTCTCCTGCAACTTGTTAACTCTTTACATTCTATCAGGTAATGAACAGTGCTCTCTTCATCTCCACAAAATTCACATATCCCTACCTCATTACTTCTCAACCCTTTTAGATATATTATTCCTACTCTCATCCATGCTATGCCTTTTCTTAAAATTATGTCACATTGATCTATATATTTTTCCTTACCCCATTCTGCCTTTTGCTTATAAAATTTCAAAGATTTATTTTCTTCTATACTTTCCCATTTCTCTTGCTTATCTATGACTTGTACTCTGGTTCTCACATCCTTCCAAAGTCCGCTATGATTTTACTCCTCTGCTCTCCATAAATCTCCCATGCCTATCTTCAATACCATTCTCTGCAATTACGACTACCAATTATTTGTATTCTTAATGCTTTTCTGTTGCTTCAGGCACAGATTTAATAATTCCCCTTTCTACCCTTATACTAGAATTTCAGTATTCTCTATATTATTATTCCCCTCCTTTTTGTATTACCCAACTGAAGTAATGCCACTGGTGTTGATATTTAATTGATAAGTACTGAGTTGATATTTCGTACACTTTAAAAATATTGGACAAACGCTGTGGCTAAATTTATTACACCAAAACAGTTAAAAGTTATAATGTAAATAAAGAAATGCTTGTGAAAATTTTATTCAGAGTTTTGTTTCAAGGAGTTCCGATGTCAATCCAAATATTTTAACTTTGTGATAATGTTATTATACTTTTAAATAGTTTATGCAGGCATTGATTTAGAACATTAGACTGGAAACAGTTCCAGCCGTCGTAAGAATCCCAATTGCACATAGACTGCCACGTAGACTTGCTTTCATTATTTGTGCGCATTCGTGGTTGGTCCATCATTTGGATTTACATCTCACAGAGCAAACCTGTGCTCACGCGTTCCTTGATTTATTACTTATCGGGCTAGTCATTCTGAACATGACTTTTCTGTGGTTTTACCGGGTCGATAGTGAATGCTGAAGTGGATAATTTTTTACCATTAATTTCCTCCCATCGTTGCTATGTGTTTCACCTCATCTATTCCTCGGTTATAGGATCAGGTGAAGCGATTGGTGTGTTGCGGCCTGCCTGGAATTCGCACTATAGAAATTATTCTCCAAGACGCTTAGCAGGACTGGTGGAGCTCTAGAATTGTTATGGATCCCATCCTTGTTAACGCACACCGCCGTCCGAATTTGCTCACTTTACAGACCTCCCAAACATACCTTCTTCTCATAGGTAACGTTGGAAGCATAGGGGTCTACTATGGCTTACGTGCAGTGCTGCACTCAACTTCCTGGAAAACCCTCCGTCTGACTACTCCTAACTGCTTCTTCAAAGGTAGTATTCCTTTAACTGAACTTATTTCTGAACAGGAAGGTATTTTTTACAGAAGCTCACGTGAATTGCGATGGATAGGTAGAAGAGGACCATTTTGCGGCCTGAACTTTTCGCTGGCTTCATTTCTTTTGAGTTTTACATGTAGCACAAGCTACATAATATATAATTTGGCAATAGAATATTTTAAAGAGTCTTTACTATAGATATAAAGTACTCTACCGATCTGTTTTAAGTATGCAATACATAAATGTGTATGTTAAAAATTTGTTTAATTTCATTGTTCTTTTCTGCTACGGACCTGAGCTCATTCTTCAAATACAATTTTCTCACCTATGTACCTGCAAGTTCTGACGCGCTGTTGTCAAACGTTTCTGCAGTTTACAACCTTTTTCTACAAGTTTGTCAATAGAAAAGGTACTTATATTTACTTTCTCTGCTACTTTACATTAGCAGATAGGTGGATGAATTCGATCTTGAAATTTTACTGGAAAATGTAAGTTTTAAGTCCATCTAAACCAGAAGGACTTCAGAAGCATTTTAATGTGTATATGTGTATGTGTGCGAGAGCGAGAGTGATAAAGATAAAAGCAGAGGGGAGACCATAACTGAAAAATGAAAATAGGCACTAACCGTGGTTTTTAAGTTTAGCATCTTCTAAAGATATCTCAAAACAATTCTGCCCCCTTCCCTCCCGTGCAAATTTCTTTTGCCTTTATTTTTCAAAAATGCTTTACACTATTTCCATCAAAATATATGTTTGGCGTACTAATTTCAGAAATGAAATTCATAACTTGGATTTTCTCTAAATAATCTTTCATAACATCTTTATTCTGATTTATTTTTGTATATACATTGTTATGTATATTCCTCGAAGCTATAAACTATCTCAAATAACTACCTCAGAAAAAAAACATATTTGTCTTAAACAACCTTTAATGTACGATACTTAATAATAATAATAATAATAATAATAATAATAATAATAATAATAATAATAATAATAATAATAATAATAATAATAATAATAATAATAATAATAATAATAATAATAATAATAATAATAATAATAATAATAATAATAATAATAATAATAATAATAATAATAATAATAATAATAATAATAATAATAATAGTAATAATAATAATAATAATAATAGTAATAATAATAATAGTAATAATAATAATAATAGTAATAATAATAATAATAATAATAATAATAATAATAATAATAATAATAATAATAATAATAATAATAATAATAATAATAATAATAATAATAATAATAATAATAATAATAATAATAATAATAATAATAATAATAATAATAATAATAATAATAATAATAATAATAATAATAATAATAATAATAATAATAATAATAATGATAATAATAATAATGATAATAATGATAATAATGATAATGATAATAATGATAATAATGATAATAATAATGATAATAATAAAAATGATAATAATAATAATGATAATAATAATAATAATGATAATAATAATGATAATAATAATAATGATAATAATAATAATAATGATAATAATAATAATAATGATAATGATAATAATAATGATAATGATAATAATAATAATAATGATAATAATAATAATAATAATAATAATAATAATAATAATAATAATAATAATAATAATAATAATAATAATAATAATAATAATAATAATAATAATAATAATAATAATAATAATAATAATAATAATAATAATAATAATAATAATAATAATAATAATAATAATAATAATAATAATAATAATAATAATAATAATAATAATAATAATAATAATAATAATAATAATAATAATAATAATAATAATAATAATAATAATAATAATAATAATAATAATAATAATAATAATAATAATAATAATAATAATAATAATAATAATAATAATAATAATAATAATAATAATAATAATAATAATAATAATAATAATAATAATAATAATAATAATAATAATAATAATAATAATAATAATAATAATAACGTCTTCTACAAGATATTTCCCGTTATTAATCGAAAACGTTTCTAATATTTCAAGTTGCTTACTTTTGATATGTCATGGCCTTTCTTTTGTTTTATATCAGGTCATGAAAAGAGTAATCGAAATATGAAGTCAGCATACTTAAGCTTCTATTTAGGTACAAACGTTTATTATCAGCAATAATAAGTAAAACCCATCACCTATTAGCAAAAGTTATAGGGGTACACAATTGAAACCTGCGTTAGAGATAATCTACAAAGTAGTTCAAAGGTTTTCTATGTTTGACAGCACTCAGAACAATTGCAAGCTACTAGATAACGCCCAAATTATTCAGAACTGCCTAATAAATCTTATACTTTTGCCAAAACACAACAAGCTACTCTTGAGTGGATGCCTGAACATAAAGGAAACTTGGACAAAAATGATAATAAAAAACAGATACTCTTGCAAGGAAAGAATCTGTTCAGTCGTTTACTAGGCCAGAATTAGTTTAATTTCTGGCATTGCTTTAAATACTCTCTTAAGAACCATTGCTGAGAGGATTAGTTATTATTGCAAGAGAAAGAGTGGAAACTCATATCTGTACTATAATTCATAAAAATCTTGATAACACAACTGAAAGTCTGCATGTTTGGGTACGAAATGTGTAATTCTCTGCACAATCTGAACTGCGTGTTCTAATAAATGTAGGCTATAAAATTCTGGCTTTAGTAGAGCGAGTGAGAAAGAAATGGAGAGAAAGAAAAGGAGAAGCGGTTGGTCATTGACTTATCGATTGCCTATGATAAGCCAACAAGCTCGCTTGAAACTGAAATCTCACAGGGGAGAGAAATTAAAAATAAAAAATAACCATAAGGTATTAAAAAGAGAACCTCAAAAACATTATTAGGGACTAGGCCATGAATACAAAATGCCACTTGGTTGCTTTATTACATTTGGAAGCGGACATTTCTCAATTTCCGGGATTTCAAATTTCATTTCATTCCCCCGCCATAAAAAATGTACCAGAGAAGTAAACATAGCTTTTTATATCTAAAACAAATTTCAAAAAGAGTTTGAATGGCGATTGCAGGTGTTCTATCACTACCAAATGCTTGTATAATTATTTATGTAAAAAGCTATTCCTCTATCCAGTTTATGTTTTAAATAAAGTCACATTCATGAGGTATATGCTGCTTATACACAAGGATATTTATTATTATGAATACTTCTTTTGTAAAGGACTTCGGAAAACACTTAGTTCTTTTATGAGTCCAAAGTTCTCTCTATCTTTGGCTATGGACTTTCTTTCTCCAGTCTGTCCACGTTGTTCCAGTCTTTTTCTTCAGTTTGTACTCTTGGTCAACTTGTCACTTATTCATCTTCATTCTAAAGACGTCACTGTCTAGGATGGTCTTGAGTTATTCTTGCCAATTTTAAATCGGTTCTACTTCGCCAATCCACTTTACAGTGTCTGCTTGTGCTTTACTTCTATTTTCGTAAAATTTTATTATTTGTTTTGTGAGCCTATTTGAAGTTAATCGTTTAATACGTTCACAAAATGTTAATCTTCGTTTCCTAATATCACTATGGATATCTGAATATCCTTAATTTTGAAGTCTGTATTCTTGATCTACGACTTGTGGACCTAAATTTTTCTTAATAATTTTACGTTCTTCTTATTCTATATTGTCGATAGCTATCTGCTTTTCTGTTCAAAATTAATGTTTCTGTTCCATGGAGACATTCTGGTTTAATTACAGTGTTATAGTGTCTTAGCTTTGTGTATTTGGACATGCATTTATATATATATATATATATATATATATATATATATAATTGGATATGCTGTCTCTTTAGTTTTTTGTTTTGTTCGCTTTAATTTTGATCCCATTTTCTTGAATTATTTCCCCAAGATATTTAAACTCGTTTAGGGGAGAGTAGGGTAATACGACGCATCTAAGGGAGAACGATCATAGCAATGAAACGTTTTCAATTAGTTACTCCAAAACTCACCAAAGTTGCTTGAAATATTGTTTTCTACGTCACATATGAGAATTATACATATAAAATAAAAGTTTATCCAAAAAATGCCATTTTCCGAGGGTACCTCTTTGCGTCTTACTAACGCAAGGTGCGTGCAATATGACGCAGGCCATAGGGTAATATGGCGCATTTTAAAGAATAAAGAAAAACAATGCCAAAATGCTTTTAAAACAGCTTTATTTATTTTTTGAAGATTAATGATAAAAAGTACACTTATATTTACAACACTTACGTAAGTAGACAAGAAGATATAGTTACTTGGAATGTATATTGTACACATTTGCCTAAAGTAAGTACTATGGATTTCAGATGTATAAAGTAAAGGTAATGCTCTTCAGGTTTTGCAATAATAACAAAACATATAGGGACATAGGTAAACAAATAAAGGTGAATACCTCCGCTAGAGATAAAAAAATACGAGATAAAAAGATTATAAAGGAAAGTAAAAACATTTGTATTTCAAATTGAGCAAAAAATGAATAATATGAAGTTTATAACATACTTAGTATTACCTACTTTTGATAAATGAGAAATAAAGAAATTATAACTTCTAGATGTCAGTTTCATAAAGTAAATTTCGAATCCAAGCCTATCATTTCAAGGATCTTTGTTTCTCTAAGCAAAGGTCACAAGAATAGTTTTCTGGATTGTTCCAGCCACTACACAAGGCATGAGCCCAAACCCACACAGAATGCAGCGTTACCAATGGTCATCTTGTCCAGTATCATTACAAAATATGCAGTTGAAATTTTGAACACCTTTTGTTGGTTCCATATTACGAAATTCATCATCACACACAGTGGTTCAATGCCATTATCATCTGTAGTGTAGTTATTTGATTCCTTGTTGGCCTTCTCAGCGTCCTTCTTTGTTGTTTTCTTAACATTACCCTTCTTGTAGGTTAGCTTACGTTTTGGCTGATTCACGAGCATCCTTCTCCTTTTTCTTTTCCTCCAGAAGAGCTTTCATAGACGAACTTGTAAATATTTGAGCATGTTGTCTTCTTTTTTATTGTTTTCTTACCTGGTGCACAAAATTGAACTTTGGAACAAGTAAGATCTCACGGATACTAATGTTAGCTGGACCCGTTATTCCAGCATGAGGAAGTGATTGCTTGACTTGGTGTTTCAGCTTGAGGGCTCATAGCTTGTCCTGATGTTCCAGCTTCAGGGCTCATAGCTTTACGTGATGTGAGGTACAATATGACGCTCGCGCCATAACACCCCATCGGCTCTGCGACATATTAGCCTGTTTGACTTGGTGAAGAAAAGTTTGTAAAACCCAAGGAAGTTAAAAGCTTAGATACATGCAAATAAAATTAAAAGGTAGTGAAACAAATGTGTAACTTAGCTTATCACTTCAGTTTAATTAATTTCAACAGCAAATTGTCAAAACAGAATCATTTTCTTGAGACCAAATAACAACAGAACTACTGCACTGAATGTTTTCACAAAACTGAGCGAGACAGCACATGTGCGGAGGAGAAATTTCTTTGTCCATGAATCATGATGTTGATTGCCAGGTGGTAGCACCTTTTAGTTCGCTCTAATTATCACCGTTACCCCCGGACAGCCCTGTGTTATATTACTCCGCTGCGTCATATTTGCCGTATATCCCCTAATTTTTCCTTAGGGTAAGTGGGGCTATTCCACTCTCTTCAAATTTATGGTGCTGTCAAACAAATATTTTTTTTATGTTAAGCATAGAGCAGAACAGTCTTTATTAATCCCTTAAAGCGTACAGATGTTATAAACACATATATTTCACTTGCTATAGTTGTGATCAAATAAAACAGCAAATGTTGCACAGAAAGGAACTCTCAGAATTAACGGGGCTGTTCCTCCCGGCCCTGGTGCTATTAGCGCTCACAGTACTTTTCCATTTTAATTAAATGCGTTTGGCACAAATGAAGTTTTTCTTAGCAACTGCACCAACGCACACTTCGTGAAACCCATAGTCCACATTTCTGGCATTTGATCCAGTCTCCTTTGGTCGCTGATTTCGGAGAGTAAAACTTTAACCCACAAAATCTCCATGGTGTATCTTCCTCATTACTGTATTTTATTTGAACTGTAACCAAGTCATCACTTGACTCCCTATTCCCACAATTTAGTTGTACAATAGCTCTACGCTTTTCTTTCTTTTTGCTCCAGTGTACATCCAAAGCCAAAAATTTTAACCTGGAAACTAAATCTTTCTCCTCCTCCAAACTGAACACTGTAGAATGACCAACTGATTTGTACACTCCTCCTCCTAATGCTTCTTGACGTTGGTGTGCATGACCACGATCCTTGAGTGTAGAGTAAGGCACTCTGAAAAGGCTCGCTGCTCCTCTCATACCTACATCGCCGTTCAATACGCTCGTAACAGCACCAGCAATGTCGTCTTCATCCAGTTTCGTTCCAGCTTCCTTTTTTTTATATGTGTGTACCATCTGAAACGATCAGATAAAATTCTGTAGTAGTTGCATAAGAAATAATTAGGTTAAAAGAGTACAAAAAACCTATATTATAACTGGGCGAGAATAACCCCTCTTTGCTTGGGCGGAATAATCCCAATGTTGAACTTCTGAAATTGCGCACCATTTGAGACCTATGATAAAAGAAACGCGCCATCTACTATGCATGGACGTAACGCAAACTATAACCTATATTAACACTGATTTTCAATCAAGAATCTCTCTATCTGCAGATACTAGACCCTAAGTTACAAACGACATTTCTTATTCAAGGCAAAAAAGCAACATACGTTACTTATCTTGTAATCTTCTTCTCTTAATACTATTAAAATAACAGCCTACAACCTCAAGTAAATTCATAGAAACGTAGCACAAATACCAAGCTTGACAATGAACTGGCAGGCAAGTCATTGCTACCCATGTCTGTTGGACAGTAAACCAATTTGCTTATTTCGGGCGGAAAAGCCCTCTGAGCGGAAAGCCTCCTGAGCGGAATAGCCCTGTCCCACCCTTTTTGGTTTCCATGTATTTTGGTGTTTGTTTACTGCACGAAATGTATTCAGTTTTTTCTAAAGATATCTGAAGACCAACTTTCTCTTTAATTACTTTTAATAATTCAATCTGTTTTAAGCTGTTATGATGTCACGGGTTAAGATTGCTAGATCATCTGCATACGCTAGACAATCTATATTTCATTTTTCTCTCCTAATATGATTGGTTGATTCATTTTGAGAATCATTTTCTCTTTACGCCATTCTTGTGTTACTTTATTGTTGTTGTTTTTATTGGTCTGCTAAAAGCAAGGCATGTTAACAATGAATAAAATTAAACAATTACAAATACACAATCATTATTTCGGATATATCGATGTAACAATGAAGCTAAGTATTGCAATTGCAATACTAGTAATACCAGTAGGCTTTTTGAATACAGTAACTAAAACATAATGGAAAGTAAAGATACTTTAAATATATTCTTTGCATTGTCCGTTCTTATTAAATGGTTAGCAATTTGGAAACATCATGTATAAATTTTAGTTAATTGATGGAAATTAATCACTTCTTCACACTAGCTATGTGTAGGCTAAGATCTTTGATAGATAGAGTCAACATGAAAAATTCAACGCCATGGCCGGGATTTGAGCCACGGATCTTCTGGTTTCCGTCCAGTCGCTCTAACCCATTGAGCTACCAAGGCCAGCGTGCATTTCTAACATTAAATTCTCCAGTTGACTCATATATTACCCCGGTAGACCACAAGGGGCTCTCGCATTCGAGATACACCGTTTGTGGCGACTTACTATCGTAAGTACTTGAGTCCCAGGCTTCAACATTTAACTCTTATTATTTTAGTTAAATGTTGAAGCCTGGGACTCAAGTACTTACGATAGTAAGTCGCCACAAACGGTGTATCTCGAATACGAGAGCCCCTTGTAGGTCTACCGAGGTAATATATGAGTCAACTGGAGAATTTAATGTTAGGACGGCACGTTGACCATGGTAGCTCAATGGGTTAGAGTGACTGGACGGAAACCAGGAGATTCATGGTTCAAATCCCGGCCATGGCGTTGAATTTTTCATGTTGACTCTATCTATCATGTATAAAATTTTCGTAACGATATTCAGAGTTAGTAATGGAAATTTTTCTCTCCATTGTTTTGTTTTCGACATTAAATAATTAACTGTACAATTATACATCATAAGTAGGTACTTGTCAATCATCCGAATAAACCATTTGTAACTACCAATTAGTTCATTAACGTAAAATTCTGGTCTCTGCCTGCATGTAGTGGTCTGTACCAGTTTATTTAATACATAGTGCAATAAGCCTTGGTGTAAGAAAGTAAAAGCATCCGCAGATGTAATAAGATATAAGATATGGGATCACTGTGAATTCCTAAAAAAATTGTTGCAGGGAAAATGTCTGTGAAATAAAGATGTGTTAATTCATAAAAACTTGTAGATTGGTAAACCTGTTTATCTAATAACACGCGGTCAATTACTCACCCCGACTCACTCAGTCAATTATTGTCAACAGTCTGCCGGGACCTGTTTATCCAATAACTTACAGTCAGTGACTACGCTCAATCACAGACAATTGTCAACAGTCAGCCGGGGCATACACTACCACATCAGCATGGATGTTTATAGCATGCACAGTGAGACAAGTAAGCGTTTACTCGTGCTGAATGGTTATAAATTTTTTGAACATTACACATCCGAGAAGAACAAGTGCACATGGCGCTGCGTCCATTCAAGTTGTCGAGCCAACGTATACACTAACGAGGTGAGTACAAACATTCTGGATACAAACAAATGCAAACTATGTACAGAGGCCGACATAAGTATTCGAACGTAAACATATTCATTACTTATATTATTTTAAAGCTACGCAGAGTAAGTATGTGTAGATACAACTGATACAAAATAAACTTCAGTCTTCCATTAAACATATAAACTTTTAAATAGCAACTGAAACTAATTTGCACTACAAAGAGAAATAAAACAGTTTACATCTGGACATAAGTATTGGAACACAGAATAGCAAGCATTTAGTTGTCATTACCTTTCTTTAAATTACTGCTGATAACCGTTTGGGCAGTGTCTGTATGTGTTGTTTAGTGACTGCAGAGTCCATATTTCTCCACTCTGTTTGAAAAAGTTCTTTCAGATTATCCTTGTTTCTGATGTGATGCTTCCTCACACACTCCTCGAATTCCTTCGAGATGTTTTCTATACGATTTAAATCTGGAGATTGAGGCGGTGTCTTCAAAGTGTGAGGAGTGTTGTACACGATCCTAAGCCATATCATTTCAGCAGTATGCTTTGGATTATTGTCCTGCTGGAAGTAATAATCATGCCCTAATCCCAGCTTCTCTGCACTCTTTTTAAGATTGCTTTCAAGGAACCTCTTGTATTCAAATTTGTCCAAGATTCCATCTGTGAACACCAGTTCCCCAAAGCCAGATGAAGCTATACAGCCCCATACCATCACACTACTGCCACCATGTTTCACTGTAGCTACCATATTCTTAGGTTCCCATTCTGTATTTTGCAGTCTGCACACATTAAGACGTCCATCACTCTTGTATAAGCAGAATTTTCTCTCGTCCGACCGGAGAAACTTATCCCAGAATTCTGTTGGTTTCATCACATACTGTTTAGCAAATTCTATACGCTTTTTGTTATTCACCTTATTAACATATGATTTCCTCTAAGGAACGCGGGCATTGTACCCAGTACTATTTAAAACCCGTTTAACTGTTCTGTTGTGAACCACAGTGCTAGAATATTGTTCAAGGCATCTTCTAATCTCAGACGCAGTGACTCTCGGATTCTGCTTCACCATTTTTATTATTTGCCTCCTGTCTCTGGTGGTGAGTTTAGAAGGAGTGCCATTTCTAGGTTTATTTACAATAGTATTTGTTTGAAGCGTTGAATTATGCAGAACACTGTAGTTTTGCTTCTGTTAATGGTTCTGGCAATTTTAGAGAGATAGGTATTTGTTTTGTTTGTACATATTTATCACGATATTCCTCTCTGCCACCGTTGTCTCCTTACCATTACGTCCCATATTACCTGTGAGCTCACAATCGGCTGAATAACTTTGAGGACACTGTCTCGAGGCATAGCATAAACCCAACTGCTATGTGGTAGGTGCGTGTAGGTTACGTCCAACCACCTTTCTCTGTGTTCGATTGGGTACGTTCGAACACTTATGTCCTCCAATAAGAGAGACAATAGAACACATACAGTACAGATTTTGTAATAAATTCATGCAAAGTGATATTTAAATATTGTTTCCGAAACAGAAAAGGTTAATGTTTACATGTTTAACAATTCAACACTGCCAAATAAGTATTACACTATTTATAGAATGCGCAATGTTACGTGTTATATCATTCGAAAACTTCTGTCGGCCACTGTACGACGAATGCAAGACGTTAGAGGATTGAACTTTCTTTTAAAAATTGCCTTCAATCATCCTTTACATTTCTCTTGCTTTGACCCTGATGTAAACTCCATAACAAAAAAGTTTCTCACTGTCTAAATTTTCTAGTGCGTGTATACAAAAGGTACCGACGTAAAAAATTATAACACTCGTATGATTTAAGATGGACAATTCAAACTGGGCAGGTAGGAGCACCATAGTCTTCTCTACATAATAAAAAGTTGTTTTAGTATTATAGCGGTAAGCTTTATAGTTACCGCATGATGATCATACAAATAGCAAGTATCAGACTTTCACCGAAAAACAAGCATTTTATAAAAAATTGGGCCCATAGAAACACAAAACGACTATTAAAATCACATAATCTGATAGAGAGAATATTCAGCATAAGACAGTGTGTTCAAAGCTGCAAAGTATTGCAATTAATTATGTATACCATGTTATTAGCAAGTGGCAACAACGCGAGTGTAAAAAGGACGAAACTAATGAGAATTCCCGCGTGTTAGAAAGAGAGAGATGTAACCTATTTCATCCATACTGTCTTTTTTTCTAAGTTTTTATTGATCTATCAGCAGTACAATGCTTTACAGATCAGAGTGAAAAGTAGGTAACAGTACAATAAGAACAGTAACACTCAGGGGTAGGCTAACAGGCCGCCCCCTAACTACATTAAGTTAGAACTCCATAGAAACACAAAACGACTATTAAAATCACATAATCTGATAGAGAGAATATTCAGCATAAGACAGTGTGTTCAAAGCTGCAAAGTATTGCAATTAATTATGTATACCATGTTATTAGCAAGTGGCAACAACGCGAGTGTAAAAAGGACGAAACTAATGAGAATTCCCGCGTGTTAGAAAGAGAGAGATGTAACCTATTTCATCCATACTGTCTTTTTTTCTAAGTTTTTATTGATCTATCAGCAGTACAATGCTTTACAGATCAGAGTGAAAAGTAGGTAACAGTACAATAAGAACAGTAACACTCAGGGGTAGGCTAACAGGCCGCCCCCTAACTACATTAAGTTAGAACTCCAATAATACTCTCTGAGAAATTATGTCAATATTGGAGATGTAAGATATATATCAAGCACTAGAATCACTTGAATCAGATGTATCACTTAGAAGCAGGTCCTGTGGTAGTCTCCTCTTCAAGCGTGAGGGCTGGCGCGTGCGGACGCCGATGTTATAATGCACAGCTCCTGGAACTTCTTGCAGCGTGGAAAAGAAACGACGAGCGATCCTGCGAATGTAGTCGTGAAGAGGTAACAGTCCTAGTTCGTGATGGTGCTGTTGATTACGGATGAACCATGGAGCTTTGGTAGCGATGCGCATGAAGCGGTTCTGTATGACCTGAAGACGACGCAGATGACATGTGTGTGTGGCTCCCCACACTTGGCAGGCATATGTAATAAGCGGACGAACGAGTGATTTGTAGAGTAACAATGAAGACTGTAGGCCGAGGCTGGAACGGCGATGCAACGGAGGTGAGAGTTTGGAAAGTCGCCCGGAGGCCAGTGATATAAGACGATCGATATGAGAACGCCAGGTCAGTCGAGAGTCCAAAAGCACTCCAAGGTATCTAACGGGAGTTGTAGTGGGGAGCCAAGGGACATTGTTGCTGTAGAGACACAACGGAGTAAGCGGAGTATATCGGCGAAGAGTGAAGATTTTAGCTTTTGTTTTCTGAGGGTTCAATGAGATCCGCCAAGTGCTGAACCAGTGAGTTAGGCGATCTAAAGTGAGCTGTACTACTTGTTGTGCGCGCTGGAGATTAACATGAGAATAATATAGTACTGTGTCATCAGCGTAAAGAGCTAAAGAAGTCGGAGCTAAGTCAGGAATATCAGAAATGTATATATTAAATAGAGTTGGGACCAAGATAGAACCCTGTGGGACACCTGCGGTAATATTATGTGGGGATGAAAGCCTTCCACCAATGCGTACTGAAAAGCTGCGGTCGTAGAGGAAACTGTGGGTTATATGTGATAAGTAATTAGGAAGACCGATGTGGTAGAGCTTAAGGAGCAAACCATCATACTGTCTTTTAAGGTTGAGACAAGCCATAGTACAGTCGCGCTGCTCGAACCGTTACCATGACTTTATCTTTGTAAATAGAAACCTCTCAGATGACGCACTGATTATTCTTGTAAGAGTGAGAGGAGAACTGCTGCACTGCCCGTTCGTGTGCTAAGCACCAATGAACGCATCACTTCAGCCAATGGAATTCGCAGGAATCACAAATGACAGATATATATATATATATATTCACGCCACGTGGAGTAATCAGTGCGTTTTTTGGGAGGTATCTATTACCAAAGATAAATCCATGGTAACGGTTCAAGCAGCGCAACAATATACAACCATGGTGTAGACATGAATTTGAATAGAAAATAAGTGAGCATCGCTTGTAAGAGAATAGCTTCGGAAAATACTTCAGAAAGGCATTAGAATAGTATTGACATTACGAAATATGAAGATGAACTGACGTCATCAGATATTGCACTTGTATAAGACATATGTATAATGCTAGATCAAGATGTTACCGCTTTCTCCCCAGGGTCTAGACGAGCAGTACAAAAAAATATATTGAATACAACTGACATAAAGAGCAACAGGTGGATATTCCATTGATGAAAATGATATAGAAAGTGAGATAGTAGTTTTCTCAAGCGGAACAAGTTTTATAAACTTAAAAAATTAAAAATAATCCAGCATTGTGCCCGAAATTTTTACCAATTTTACACCATCCATGGTCTCATAAATAATACTTACGTACCATTAGTGAAATAGGAAAGCGGTTGGGTAGCCATTTGTTCAAGATGACGTAAGTGAATGCCTTGTTGAGCACTTAATGTAGAGTTAAACACTAGATGATTTTTGTGACTCTATCGCAAACAGATTTCAGGGAAGATAATGCTTTCCCCCTAGAGATGTGGTCTTTTCCTTCACACTTGCTTCGCACTACCAATGCCAGTGATGCTTTTCTTCTTCTTCTTCTCCTTCTTCTTCTTCTTCTTCTTCTTCTTCTTCTTCTTCTTCTTTTTCTTCTTTTTCTTCTTTTTCTTCTTCTTCTTCTTCTTCTTCTTCCCTAGGGGTACCACTATTGTGGTGTTATGGGATTCTTGTTCCTCTACCCCTTTAAGGCGGGATTGAGGAACTGAAGCTCAGGATCCTTGATAGAGAACCAGGATGCCTGATGTGGGTGTGAAGGAAGTGGATGATTGTATGAAGGCGAGATGAGTGATAGGAAGTATGAGTGATAGGTGGAATGCTGGCGGGGAAAACCGGAGGGCCCAAAGAAATCCGCCCCGGCGTCATGTTGCCCACCACAAATCTTATGCCCGCCTTGGTAAATGGTAGCGTGTCTACCTCACGTTCAAAAAGTCCCGAGTTCCAATCTCGGTCAGGGCGAGTTACCTGGATAAGGCTTTTTTCCGAGGTTTTCTCTTATCCTGAAAGACGAATGTCGGGTAACTCTAAGCTACACGGACACCGAACTCATTTGAGCATCATTTTACCCATTTAATTCATCGTCCGATATAACTTAACGTTCTAGGACGTAAATTACAACAACAGCAACAATTCCTTACTTTGCGGTCGCCTGGGGTCGAACCCGGGCCACCTTGGTGAGAGCCAAGCACTGTGAGGCTGTTCATGCGGACTTAAATGCAAATTTTTATAGAAGTCATTTCTATCATCATCATCCCCATATATTCACAATGACTATGTAAACAAATACGTAAAACTTCGCAGGGAAAAAAAGACGTTGAAGAAACAGGCACTTATACAAGAGGTCATGCACGAATAATCAAGTCCGCACATCACAAGATTTCAATACATTGAGAAAAGTACAGGAATAAAATTCAGTACAGTACTTACAGCATAGTAAGTCGCCATTAAGGTAGTTGTCTCATGTGTTTATGAGAACTCCTAGTGGTTTACCGGGAGAAACACGAGTCAGTTGGAGAATTTAATGTCATGTTGGCACGTTGGCCATAGTAGCTCAAATAGTTAGAGCGGCTGGATGGAAACCAGAAGATCCGTGGTTCAAATCCTGGCTATGGCATTGAATTTTTCACTCTGGCTCTACCCTTTCAAAGTTTTAATTTGTTTTTACTTGTATTATTTTGATGATAGACCAAGAAAACATTTTTATCCACACCAACCAATATCATAGTCCCAAGTATATACAAAGTGTGAGGGTAAATAATATCTTGTAATATGGAAATAGTTTTAATTATTAAATAATTTTACTGACCACGACTTTGTAGGAATTCACATTCCCCGAGATATTGCTATGGTGGTTAAACCATTGAAACTTGATGGACAGAAACGAACACTTGCAGTTCAACGTCCGCCCTATCTTGGATTCTAATACTATCCCTCAAAACTACTCTTCAGATACTTATTGTTTGGTGCAATAAGCATTATATTCATAATATGAGTATTTCAACAGTGAAAGAAAAATGTATTGTTTTATGAAATTTGGGAACAAAATTCCATTTACTTTTGGGGAAACAAGTACTTAATAGACTTTCATTTTTTGTTCAGAAATTGCGGCCATACAAATTAATCATTATTGTTGTTTTCATTAAAGAAAGACAAAATAGTTGCTGATTTTAATTTCCAAATATTATATTGGAATTACTTCAAACATGAATTTTGTGAATTACTTGAGCATAAAGAAAATCATAACAAAACTATATGTATCATTATTAGTAGACAAATATTTTTCTCAAAATACACGCTTAAGTCCTATCACATCAGATAGTTTCTGAAACAAGGAATCATGCGACATAACTAAATAGTAAATTTATGCTTCATTGTTACATAATCAGCATCCAGAAAACTTCAACGATATCGCAGTAGAGGCACTTAACTGCAACAATGGCCCAATATACAAGACATCCTTCTTTTTGTGTATGTTTTACATTTTATTCGTACAAATCACTTCCTGTAAGGTAGACAAAAAATAAAGACCAGCACTAGTCAGCGGTCCATTGATCCATTTCTACTTACCCTATATAGGGCTGTAAGGGGAGCAAGTCGCCTGTAAGGGTCGTTCACCTAGGTTGAGGAGGGAGGTTGAATTATACCGCAGTAGATTGGCTCTCGGCCCTAATTTCACTGAATCCGTAATGAAATAATCTCGTTAATAAAGCAGTGTCATTCACCCTAATTACTAGCTCTTTGTTCCGTGTCGACTGCTGCGCATCTTAAAGAGCTTACTAAGGGTTGTCTTACACAAGTTTAAACCCAACCTCCCCCACCTTGGTCGTGCATTTGTGTAATCCACTTGGAATTGTGCAAAAATGTAATTGATATCGCTTCTCCCACAGTACAAGAGATTACTATTTTATATTTTGTTCCGATGTTCTGCTGATGCATTTTATTTATACTATTCTGTTTCTCTTTAGTGTTGCACCTGGCAGGCCGCTACTACTGCGGCACTGATATACAAATTTGTTCCTGCAGTAACAGGCCACGCCGTGGCTGAGTGGTTAGACCGCTTGGCTCTCCCTAAGGCGACCCGAATTCGATCCTAGGCGACAACAAAGTGAGATTTGTGGTGGACAACACAGCGCTGAGGAGGGTTTCCTCCGAGATCTCTGATTTCCCCGCCATCTCATTACACCAGTGCTCCGGTTTGATCTCATGTAACATCAGTGTCACCACCTGCGGTGCCGTATGTAGTAAAAGAGGTCATTCAGCACATTTTCAGCTCCCACAGTAGCGGCGGATAAGCTAAAGGATGCGAAACATAATTATTTTTATTTTGTTGATTTGTGTAGTCCCCTTTAACTGTTAAGATCATATCAGAGGCGTTGGCTGGAACACTTATGGTGCTTTACTCATTTTGTTTTTCAGGTTATTTTATTGTAGGATTACGTAAATGTTATCTTATTTTTTATGAACATCCTTTCTCACATCCAAGTTGCAGACTTGAGCGTAGGGAATGATCCCTGTTGAAGAAAATCTACCACTTTCCGGCCGAGAATCGAACCCGGATAAAATGAACATGTTATACTTATCTTTTATAAAAAGTATGTTTGAAATGATGCGTCAGTATAAGTCTAAATGAGCATAGATAATTTTCTGCCAAAAGATTGAAAATATTTAAACACGCATACCACGTACTTTCTTTTAATTCATGGATCTATCCCCTCATGTAATAGCTCATTCTGGATACATTTTAGTACATGTGTTGACGTTTATATTGCATTTTATGTATTGGACGTAAATTGTGTGCATTAACGAGGTACACATATTTCGGATATATGATTCTATTTTATCTCTTAGGCTTACCAATGTTACATGAACAATTCAGAGTGAAGGGTCTATTCCCAGATATTTGTTATTGGAATAGCTTAAACGTTTGGTATGTTATTAAAAGTCATCAGAACTATTTTTGTACAACATAAACAAAACACTTCTCCATATAAAGGGAGATTGAAGTTGGAGAGAGTTCTTCAAAATCTTCCTTTGGCATCCTTGGAAGGTTGTTAACTTACATACTTCGTGTTTAAGTTATGGTGTCCATAAGCACACAGACACTAACATACACAAAACCATCTTTCTAAAATGCTTTCTGGGTGGTTCAGGTGGCTCTAAAACTCGTATTTCTAGGATAAACCCTCAGCCGTTATGCCTTCTATAAATAAAGAGATCATCCTCCTTGAGATTTTTTTATCTTCAACTCACACTTAACCAAAGTAAGCAAATTAAGTTACGGAGAAGAGAGTTGGCATCACTGAAACCAAAAGAAGAAGAATCTTAGAGCCAAGTACATACATATTTCGTAGGAACTGGGACAGTAGCCCCCGGTGGTGTACAAATGGGGCGAAATGTGCCGTGCAATCCATTTCCGCTGATGTTAATAATGCAAGCACCTGTTCCCCAATACCATAAAGGACCTTCAGGGGTCGTATAATTTTTCAGTGAAAAACAAATAAAAAGTAACACAGGAAGTAACCTGGATTCCGTCGGAGAAGGCACTTAAAAGTAAATATTCTTTTATTGTGTGCCTTTCTGGTGTACCGTAATGTATTCCCGTTAGCCCAGCTTGAGTTTATTTCAGACATAATTTAATTTTCTGTTGTAAAGCGAAGTTTGAGGAAAGTAGCAATTTTATTCAGCTTCCGTAATCAAATTTGTTTCAGAGTGCTCGCTTGCTATATTTCACAACATAGGTTACGTTTGACGAAAAACAATTGATTTGTTTTTAGGTTTATGGGGTGTTGTAAGGAAAAGAGATTGTATAACTTGTTTTCAGGTCGAATTGTTACAAAAGAACTGAAACGTATCTATTTCCTTCCAAAACTAACTCATATCAACAGTTTTCTTAGTATATTTATAAAATAATCATATATTTTACTGACGTTCTTTACTCTCATACAATAGAAAAAAGTATAATATCCATTATCCCAGTGCTAAACTTTCTTGCTTCCAGAAAGGTGTGTATTATGAAACTATCAAAATATTTGGCGCACTTCCTAATGTTCTTAAAGAAAAAATTGATAATTTCGGTGCTTTTAAAATGCTGTTAGAGAGTACCTTTGCTCAAAATCTGTTTATTCTGTACAAGATTATCTGAATGACAAATTATCCTGATAATGCTTCTGTAGCTCTGTAAGTAGTATCTAACTGTTCCAATGACAAATCATTAACAATAAATCTTTGATGCATGTTGAAAGTTTATTTTTAATGTATATGTATTTAAGAAATAACAAGAATGGTATCCATTGCAAAAAGGTTGAGACGTACTGGCATAAGCCAAGTGAAAGCTGAATTAAAAAGTGTTTGATTTTGTATCATATATAATTATCCCTGCTTTGTTTTTCATAATGTTGTTCATATTGCCTGTATACTATATGTGTCTTATGTTAACTTTTATACATACATATATATATATATATATATATATATATATGCTATTAAACTTTATACCTCTGGACATGTTCAATGTTCATAGCCTTTTCTGGCTACAAGTGAACCTACTGAAAGCAAATCGATCTAATCTAATCTAATCTCATCCTATCTCTCCATCTGTACTCTCGATCTCTCGCAATTTATCTCGTTTTACGTCTCTTTTCTCTGCATAATTTTCCTTTCTTATGACATATGCACGTTAGGTATACATGACTTTCTGAAAATAAATATAAAACGCTTTTTTGAGACGATAACCTAAATTAATACACAAGTTAAAACTGGATTTTTCTATGATAATACGGCTAGTAGCCCGCCGCTCCCAAGGTAAATATGTCATAACAGAACTTAATTTAATGCTTAAGTGTTTATCATATATATACTAATTACACGAACTCAATTTCGAAGCCTAATACCTAATAACCAAAATAGTTTCAATTCTTTGAATCAGTATCCCGCAACATTCCCCGTATTAGAGAAGTGATTCAAATAGCGGAATTTAACGATGTTGCATATATACCAGTTTTAACTGCACACAAATAAAAATATGTTATCTGATGTATTAAATTTACAAAACTTTCTACAACTTCTATCGTTTATCAGTGGGTACAGTCAAGGTTAGGCCTATTGCACCTCTTAAACTTCCGAGAGAGTGCAAGGGGCGTTCAGATATAATGAAGGGCCTCTAGCGCAGTGGTACCTTCAGTTGTTCAGGTTGAACTTCCCTAGCGAGTTTTGAAGCCCCTCTATCCTCAGGGACAGATTCAGGCGATTAATTGATTTAATAATGTTAAACACCCACTCTTACCTCACACGGGGCCATCGGGGGTGACATGATACACGAAATGATAATTGGAGAAAAGGAATTTTGGAAGTAAACACTTCAGGTTTATGTTTAGTGTGCCTCTTCAACTTTTAGCAGTTAAAACTGAGAAAAAGTTCAGTCACGGAGGACAGTTATGGCGTGATTTGAAATATGGATCTTTCTTTCATGAATTCCTGCTTTAGCTTAGGTTATTCATTTCGGTATTGGTGCAAAAAGTTACGTACTAGGGTAGAAACAGCTTTCTCTCCTCAAAGCATATATGCTGCACATCATCGCCCACTGTGCCTAACTCTGAGTTTCCCTGCAACCTCAGACGGTACCACCTAAACCATTGGACATTATTCAAATTGCCAATAATAATCACTGGGCCTTTTCAAAGCTAGGCAGTAAATTCTAGCGTCGTTTGACAAGTTCACTGACTCGTAGATTTTATGAAAGTGAGCTTCGATCTAACATGGCGACACAAAAGTGTTTTCAATTTTTGATAAATTATTAAAATTTTACAAGTAAAATTTACATGAAAATTTTTACATGTTATAAGTAAGATTGTAATAAATGAGAAAACTATACAACTGGTGGCAGCATTTAATGACTTGGGATCAGAAATAATCGCTGTATTAGAAGAGAAATGTGTTGACAAAATACTAAATAAATTCAGCCTTATGTAAAATAGGAACCCTAGGAAGGAAACGAAACTGAAATTAAATTCTATAAGACAATGTCAGTCCCTGTATTACTGTATTCAAATGAAACATGGGTATCAAACAAACAGTAGAAAAGAAAAATTGAATCAGCAGGAATGAGATTTTTAGGTCAGTGGCTGGATACTCTCTGTTAGATTATAAAACAAATGAACAAATTAAAGGAAAAGGATTAAACAAACTAAAGAGATATAGAGAGGATGAATAAGGAGAGATTCCCTGTGATCAACTACGTTCCAACTGTGAAAGGTAGATCGAGGAAGAGATAGATTTTGATTGATGGAGGCGGAACGGATCCTAGGGTCCAAACCTTGAATGATGACGACAATGATGATGATGATGATGATGATGATGACGATGATGATGAAGAAGAAGAAAATGTTCTGCCCAGAAGGCTGTCGTCTAAGTCTAAAATTGTTCACTCAGGTAATTCGTCAACGTTTGACTACACACTTCAAAGGAAAGGGGCCACGGCAGCTTAAAAACGACTGTCAGCAAGGCTTTTTTACGAGGGTGGGGGACAAAGAAAAGAGAAGAGATGGGAAGCTCTTCTCAGATTCTAGTTCAGGACTAGGGGAGAAGTGGCTCATAAGTGGTGGGTCTTCATTAGTTGCCATCACTCGTATCCATGCACAATTGAGGTGCAGTTTTTCAACTTACGTCTTGTCCTGCAGATGGCTAACAAAGAGTTGACCAAAACGTCAAGTATGAACAATTTTACACATAAACCACGGCCTTCTAGCACGGAAGGTTTTAATAATTCAGGCCGTGAAAGCTTTCGCATATTTTTTAATTTTAATGTTTTCTTAGAAAATGAAGAGTACGACTTCCAGAACCATTTAAAATAGTATTAGCTTTGTTACTCGATATAACGAGATTAAATCAGTATTCCTTAAATGTTAATATTTTTGGAAACGTTCTCTTGAAGTCTCTAGATGAAAGAGTTGTGAAGAATGTTTTCTATAGTTGAGAGATAACGAGCACGTATCTTAAAAGCTGAAAGACTTGTTAAAATGCGCTTAGAGATTTAAAAAGAAGTCCTTTCTAGCTTTGTAAGTGTGTTGTTAAGACTGACATGTGTTACAAGCCGGCGCAACATGAATGAAGTGGACCATGGTACAGGAGCCTTTATGTTGATCCAGTCCTCGAAAGAACGAGGAATCGATATCTCTCTGCGGGCGGTATATCGATTGCTGCGAGAGTTCATGTCGCACGACACCTGTGGAGCGTTGCGGTAGTGTTCCTTGCTTACCTTGCCCACATTTAAATATTCTATGACACAAGATCCACATTTTCTTTCTTACAGATGTGTGTAACTGATAAATTCTATAAAATTGAGGAATATTTTCTGCCTATATAGTAAGTAGAGGAAGACATATTGGATTCCAAACTAAACATCAAGACCTATATTCAGTGCAAATACTTGTTGTGAGGTTCCCTGATTTAAAAAGTAACTTTTGAAGAACTCCCGTGTAGCTGTGAGTGGCATAACTCAGAATGCAATGGTAGCGTGTCTGCCTCACGTTCAAGAGGTCCCGAGTTCGAATCTCGGTCAGGGTGAGTTACCTGGATAAGTTTTTTCCGGAATTTTCCCTCATCCTTAAAGACGAATGTTGGGCAGCTCTAGACTCCATGGACCCTGGACACATTTGAGCATCATTTCACCCATTTCATTCACCGTCCGATATGACTTAAGGTTGGAGGACGTAAAATTACAAAAGAAAAGAAGAAAGAAAGAAATCAGAAAGCAAAATCAGTTCAATTCCCGAATTGGTATTTAGATTCAGTATCTTTCAAGTATGCTACACGAAGATTTTAAAGAAAACCTCCACAAGCACAACATAACCTTTACATGGAAATATTTTCGAAATGTTTGACGTCCTCAAAACTGACTCAATATGATTAATATGTATTCAAGATATTTTCGTGACAAATAGATATTTTGGATTGTTTAGCAATCGAAACTAAAGTCCACCTCATTCTGAATGACTTTTGCACAACTGGTAAACCGTAAGAGATAGACAAAATCTTACTGCATAAAAATGAAAGTCGTGTTAAAACACATAATTTGTGTAAGATACATTTTTTGTGAAGTTAACCAATCTAAGTAATTCCTTCTTATTGGTTTAAAACTTCAAGTACTTATACTACTATGGGAAGTTGTTATTCATTTCATTTCTCCTGGTTATACAAAGAGAATAAAATTTCAAAACCATCATGTAACCTCCAACACTCAAAACATTTGAATATCACTCACGCCTACTGTATTCCCATTCCCATATTATGATTGTATTACAAAGAAGTACGCAATAATAAGTTGATGTTTATTAGCAATTGAAAAAGTTTAACGCCAAGGCGTTAGCGCCGAGAACTTAAATTTCAAGAGCATGATTAACATAAAAAGCACTAGACCTATATGTAACTTTATCCGTTACCTAAGAAAATATCTACTTTTAATATTAATTATGCAAAGAAACCAGAATACTAAAATATATTTATGCACATTGTAGATGTCGTATGTTTGTTTCTCTTTCTTTAGATAACTAAAGAAAAATTGAACATCGGACTAAGACATCTACGAAGTAATCGATAGTCAAAGAGATTATAATATAACGTCTTTGATAGTATATTTTTCAGTGCAGGCATTCTTGAAGAATAATGTGTTTTTGTCTCGCAAATTTTAACTTTATTCTTCTGCTTCACCTGTTATATTGGCTCTGATAGAGATTATTCGACTCTTTACAGTGATTATTTATGTCTAACAGTAAAAGGCATACTTTTCAGTAACAAAATTATCGCGTAATGATGCGTATTTTCTTATGGTGGCCGATAAAATAATTTATAGGAATACCCTGTAAACATTCTTCATTCTGAATGAATTTAGTGTAATTTATAAACCACAGACAAAACCAAAGGGAAAAAAATAATGCACATCAGATGAAATTTTTATTTCAGCACACAGTTTATGTAGCAAATCAATTTTTGATAATATTTATTATTTGTTACGAATTGGCAAATACCTTACACTTCTTTTAATTGTTAAGTCACAGTTTATTTTCATCTTGTGAAAATGAAATTCAAAGCCATCAAAAATTGGCCAACTTTTAAAAGATTAACTACTGCTTAATTTTCCTGTACTTATTCCGCTTGTACCTACAAAGAAATGTGTGATGAAGTCATTTCTGATGAGATTTATCTCGATCATCAAGTAGTATACAGGGTGTAACAAAAAGGTATGTCAAAAAGTCTTGCTGTACTTTCCAAACGGGTTCTCCTGTTGCTTTCTGCGGTGCCTCAACGCGATCGATTCGAATAGCCATGATCTTTAAAGCGATACGTTTGGAATGACCATCCATTTAAAGCTAAACGTCTGAGTTCAAATCTCGGCAACTGCAGTCAAATGTGCCTGTGGTAAAGGACGGGAGGGCCCAAGTAAAATAATCGGTGTGATGGCATGCTTGGATGTTGACGGGGTATAATTTGACTGCACTTGCTTGGATTTTGCCTTTTTACACTAAAAAACAACTACTTAGTAATTGTAAAAATAATATAATGTTTACAATTCAAAGGTCTCAAAATTTTGTGTGTATAATTGACAAAGGCCAGTACAATGTTATAATAACAAAAGAACTGCAATGAAACGTTATTCAAGGTGAATAAAGCCCATAGTTGCCACCTGAAATCACCATGCTTTAAAGGGTTAAGCTTCCTGTAGTCATTCCGCTTGTACCTACAAAGAAATGTGTGATGAAGTCATTTCTGATGAGATTTATTTCGATCATCAAGTAGTATATAGAGTGTAAAAAAAAGGTATGTCAAAAATCGAGAAAACTTTTCTAGTGAATAATGGATAAAATAAAAATGGTTTATTTCCTTTTCAGAGTCCTATTTCTACAGCTGAATCTTATATAACAACGTTCAATGACAGAACGGTAAGAAAACAGGAAATCACAACACATGTTCAAAATGACCTCCGTTAGCTCCAATGCATCCTTGAACCCTCCATCGCATGGACTCCTTAATGCGCTGAGTTAGGCATGGAGAATTTTGTATTGTCTGGCAGCCTTCCACAAAACGAGAAGGAGGAGTCTCTCAGGAGTTGCATAAACAAGAGATTTTAAATGTCCCCACAAATAAAAATCTAGAGAATTTGAGTCAGGTGAGCGTGGAGGCCACGAATTAATCCACCTCTTCCTATCCATTAGAAATCGATGGAGCTAAAACCTGAATGAGAAGGAACTCAATCGTGCATGAACTCAGTACCAGTGCCCAAGAAAGCAGACTTCGTACTGTACTGTAGCACAATGACAACATCGGTGAAGTGCATCACCTCCATCCAGTTTGCCAGATGTAAAAGCGAATGTTTACTACTGTAAATATTAAACCGCTGCTTTGTTGTGGGGTTATGGCTACAGGGCAGCTACTATTACACAGCTCACAATGTAAACATAGCTGTACCATGGAGCTCTACCATGGAAATAAACAATTTTCATTGCTCCTATCCACGGCCCATGTAGCTCGAAGCGATCCATATTACGTCTTGTCATAAAGTTAATTTGCGCACTCATGTGAAATGTCTCCATTCATATTTTTCCATTGAAATGCCTTAATAGATAGAATTTCTTCGCTCTGCTTGTAGGAAAGAATTATTATTATCATATTATTTGGTTACCCGTATAAGATCGCTGAGGGGCGCATTGCACCCTGCCAGAGGTTTCATTGTTTGGAATTTCCTTTGTGATCTCGGCCCACTGCACACGTTTCATTCCTTTTTAGTCTGTCATATTTACCGACTTCAATTTCTTTTATATTTTCATTCACCAAGTATTTTACTTTTCATTACTTACTTAGAAAAAAGAATGATCTACTTTAATTAAATTGAGCCATCTTGAAATCCTTAAGTAAAATTTCATCTCTGGAGACTGACCCGCATCCCCGTATGTTTCAATTTAGGAGAAAACACATAATAAAAGGTAAAATAGAACCAATCATTCATAGTTTCCTCAGTGCAGGTTCTACATCGTACGTATTTTTATTTGATTTTTTATTTACTTACTCTCCTCCTTACTTGAATACTTTAATACATCGAGTAAAATATCTGAAATACAAAGCTTACCTCAGTTTAGTCACTCCTACAGTTTCAGTATACTGTAGTTCAGATATTTTCCTTTCCTGATATTTCAGTCAAAATAAAACTGTTCCTCCCTACATATAAAATTACTTCCTCTTCTACTTTGGATTTCAGCCTGTTTGGCACCAAATTGCTAATACTGTTGCTCTTTTGTTCTGCCTAGTTTCCATTTACCTTGCATCTTATAATTTAAAACTATTCTGGGTATCCTGTTATTTGGCATCCTAATTATAATTCATACCTTTCATGTCTTAATTGGGTTATTTAATTCTTCTACTTCTAATTCTTTGCGAAAACTTATTTCGTCTTTCTATCCAATTTTGTATAGGTATCCTGCTACAGTCTCAAGAAACTCATTTCTGCTATTTGTATTATTGCAGATGTTTATTTGTTTTCATCCTTATTTCTTATCCCTATGCGACAATAGATATTCCTATAGACTTACATAGTTATTTATTGAGTACAGTCTTGCGTTTCTTTAATGCCCGGCTTAGTGTTCTAGTTATATAATAAGAATTATATAGCAACGATCTTTTTTCAAGCAAAAATAACGCCGGTAGCATTGTATAGTATGGAAGTAATAAGGGAGAAGATGAAAAAGGTGACCTTAAAAGGCTGGAGAAAGTAAAAGTGAGGGATCTAAAGAAGGTGCTCGATGTAGGGAAAACACCAAATCCTGACTGCTTTATGAGCTTATAAGGGAGACTTTCTTCTTGGAAGACATTCGCCTGACATATCTGCAGCCATCTACCGGGCCATATGAGGAAGTGTTACAAGAGAGAAAAATAAAGAAGAGGGGGATCCATGAGGACTTCTACACCTCTAGTGCAATGCTGGAAAGGTCCTAGACAAGGAGAATGAATCCCAGAGACATATCATCATAAACCTAGTGACCCATGTCTTCCACCACGAACTATGTAACAGCAAAAAAAGAAAACGAGCCGTGTGAAAGACGTTCTAGTGAACTGTTCGCGAACCAGTGCGAAAGATACCACCTCCTGAAATGTGTCAACAGAGTGCAATCTATCTCTGAGTAGAGCAAACACAAAAAGTGAAAGATTGTGAACATAATTCCCATTCGGGTGCATCTTCTTCTTTATTTATATTTATAGGTAATGAAAAATGTTTCCACATAAGTCTATTTCACTAAAATTTGATATTTTGTATCCAAGAACGTTGTAATGTTGGTACTTATTCCATAATCCTACTTTTTAGTACTATCTGTGAAAACACACTTGGTATGCAGCTCTAAATGCCACCATTTTTGCTATTTCTGTTAGTATTTTCATGTTGAACTCCTGTAGATACTAGTCAGTTAGTATATTTTGCGTTAATATATTCACACATTTCTTATAGCATCGAGCTGTGGGGACACACTTCCAAATTAAACTTTAACAGAATTTTTCTCCTACAGAATAGAGCTGGCAAAAATAACACGTACGAGTTCTTGCAGGCCTATTTTAAAAAGTTAAACATACTTACTCTTCCCTGCATATTTATTCTGCGAACAAAACTTTTTGTACATAACAGGAACATAACCTCCACAAATTCCGATGTCCACACATATGAAACAAGGGGAAAGAATAACTATATAGTTAAAGGTCACAGGCTAAAACTTTTTGTACATAAGCCCCAATACTTTGGTCCAAAACTACTTAATAGGCTTTCCGAAAGCCTAAAAAATACTGTGTCAGCTGTGTTTAAATCTCAACTGACTAAATTCTTGCTAAGTAGAGCCTATTACAGTATACATGAATATTTTTGATGACAACTTCGATGATTTTGAATAATTACGTTTTGTATATATATATATATATATATATATATATATATATATATATATATATATATCGTTTACTTTTAAGAGATAGTATGTATTACAAATGACATGGCTTAATTTTGTTCAATTGAAGTAGGGCAGTACGGTTTCTGTTTACTACTTGAAGCTTAGTTAACCGCGCGGAGAGAGGGAAGCGAGGGGAAAGGCGATATTGGGAATGTGCAGTCACACAATTAAAATAGTATACGCCTGCTGATGTCTTCTCGTTAGTTCTCGGAAATGGCAACTTCTCGTTAGTTCTCGGAAATGGCAAGTCTGGGAATGTTTGTTTCAGGTCCTTCATCTGCTATATCCGTGTCACTGTTCCTTTTATCAGCTGTATCACTGGCACTGCGTTCTTATGCTTCAAAATTCATATTCTCGAAATAACATTCATTAAGATTGCAATCTTCATCTCATCATCGTTGCTTCCTAGACCCACGTTTATAATTATATCTTCAATTGTTTCCTCCATTAACCCATCCCGGCGCTTAAAATCTTGCTCAGTTTCTTTCACGTGTCTGCATACTTCTATTCAATCATTTTGTGTAATTTGAGCTATGCAGCTTGTTGTCATAGCTTTCAGATTACTCAAAGAAATCGATGATACTTCTTGCTGCAATCTTTGTTTAATTCCAGATAACTCTATAGGGTTAAGGTCACAGTGCTACGGAGGAAGGCGTAAGACTGTAAAATACCTTTGTTTCATTATTCAATCAAGTCAATAAACAGGCTTTTTAAATTAATCTTCACTATCTCTAGAAGCTCATTTTTTATCAGTTGCGGATCATGTTTAATTTTCTTTTGTGTTAGCCAATGAATAACCTGTGCTTTTCGAGATGAAGTAATAGGGGCTTTTATTTTCCTGTACGGTATGGTAAAACAATGCTTTCGGGTGGAATATTTTATATTAGTTTCCCTTCTACTCATTTCTTATAATTTTGACAGTTAATTTCATCATGGTTATCTGCTGATTTGGATTTTGAATCGTAAACCAACTGAGTTCCCACAATAAATCCCATGGATCCCACCTAAGTACAAATTGCTCTTTGACCAGCACTAGTATTAGTCAAAACACCTGGTACTTCCTAATATTGCCAGCACTTCTTGACGGTTTAGTGAGTATAGACCCAAGTCTCGTCTGTATAAACTACTGGTTTACGTGGCCCTTTTTTCATTTTCAATAATAGCCCTTAAGTACTCTGCAAGTTTTGCAACAATTTGTGGTTTCTCCATTAGCACAGATCGTTTGCTTTTGCATTTCTTACAATGAAATCCCATTTCTCTCAATATTTTTCTAAATGTTTCTTTGCCACCCTGAAAGTTTATTTATTATTTAGCGAAGTTCAGGAGTTTCGTCAAAGTAGGAATTTCCGTTTTCTGTTCATAGTACTCCAAAAATTTTCTACGCACTTATCAAATTCATCAAGAGATATGGTTCTGCGTGATTTTCGATTTTTCCTCGAAGCAGTAACCTTAACCCGAGTTGATGAAGCATTCTATGTTCTTGGTGGTTCTCCCAGCCTTCTCACTATTTTTGCTGTCCTAACTGCTGCTTTTTCAAGGGGTACGAGTAACCATTTTCCCCTGCTTTTCTTGTCTACATAACTGTATAACCTGATATATGATATGCTTTTCATAAGAATGGGATACTTTTCTTGTCTTTAACTTTGTAGGTACATCCGTAATCTAACTTTTCACAGGCACATGTCAAGTTTATCGCAACGAGCACTGCAAGTGTCACTACACTATTAGAATTTTAACTGCATAAGAAAACGTTCGAAGCAGCACCGCGTTGAACTACACTACATCTGCATGTCACATTGAAGTATCACGGTATTGTTGATGTTTGCGTTATCCGCACTCGACCTGAGGTACTCCGCCCACTTGTGACGTAACTGTTTAGTAACGCTTCTCGCCGAGTGCATTCATATCGTGGTCGACTAGTAAAGAGTATGACAGAACAGATAAACATAGTGCGAGATAAAGGACTTGCCGGCACAGGTAAGGTTTCCCGTATGGAACATTCTAGTGATATCTTGATTGTTGTATAGAACATTCGATTTCTTGTTTGTTCTGGAAATATCTAGAATTTATCGATGAGGTATTTAAGAAGGCGACAACTCGCCAAGAGTCAGTCGTAAACAAAGAAGAGTAAACAGCTGTAGAGTGTTGTAACGAGAGCGGATGCTGTAAAGTGATGTAACCAGAACGCTCTTTTTTGGGCCGTGCCGTGGCTCAGTGGTTAGACCACTTGGCTCTCACCAAGGTGGCCCGGGTTCGATCCCAGGCGACCGCAAAGTGAGATTTGTGGTGGAAAACACGGTGCTGGGGCGGGTTTCCTCCAGGATCTCCGGTTTCCCCCGCCATCTCATTCCACCGGTGCTCCATCTTCATCTCATGTATCATCAGTGTCATCGCCTGCGGTACCGTATGTAGTGAAAGCCGGCGTTAAACACTACACAGAACGCTGTTTGGTCATAGCCCTTGGTAGACTGTGTCTGTGTCGTAATAATGTTGCGTGAGAATTGAGGAGAGTATTTCTACGGAAATGAACATTTGGAATATCTTCAACTCGGACTTTTAATTCTATGAACCCACAAACTCACCAGAAAGAAATTATTATTATTATTATTATTATTATTATTATTATTATTATTATTATTATTATTATTATTATTATTATTATTATTATTATTATTATTATTATTATTATTATTATTATTATTATTATTATTATTATTATTATTATTATTATTATTATTATTATTATTATTATTATTATTATTATTATTATTATTATTATTATTATTATTATTATTATTATTATTATTATTATTATTATTATTATTATTATTATTATTATTATTATTATTATTATTATTATTATTATTATTATTATTATTATTATTATTATTATTATTATTATTATTATTATTATTATTATTATTATTATTATTATTATTATTATTATTATTATTATTATTATTATTATTATTATTATTATTATTATTATTATTATTATTATTATTATTATTATTATTATTATTATTATTATTATTATTATTATTATTATTATTATTATTATTATTATTATTATTATTATTATTATTATTATTATTATTATTATTATTATTATTATTATTATTATTATTATTATTATTATTATTATTATTATTATTATTATTATTATTATTATTATTATTATTATTATTATTATTATTATTATTATTATTATTATTATTATTATTATTATTATTATTATTATTATTATTATTATTATTATTATTATTATTATTATTATTATTATTATTATTATTATTATTATTATTATTATTATTATTATTATTATTATTATTATTATTATTATTATTATTATTATTATTATTATTATTATTATTATTATTATTATTATTATTATTATTATTATTATTATTATTATTATTATTATTATTATTATTATTATTATTATTATTATTATTATTATTATTATTATTATTATTATTATTATTATTATTATTATTATTATTATTATTATTATTATTATTATTATTATTATTATTATTATTATTATTATTATTATTATTATTATTATTATTATTATTATTATTATTATTATTATTATTATTATTATTATTATTATTATTATTATTATTATTATTATTATTATTATTATTATTATTATTATTATTATTATTATTATTATTATTATTATTATTATTATTATTATTATTATTATTATTATTATTATTATTATTATTATTATTATTATTATTATTATTATTATTATTATTATTATTATTATTATTATTATTATTATTATTATTATTATTATTATTATTATTATTATTATTATTATTATTATTATTATTATTATTATTATTATTATTATTATTATTATTATTATTATTATTATTATTATTATTATTATTATTATTATTATTATTATTATTATTATTATTATTATTATTATTATTATTATTATTATTATTATTATTATTATTATTATTATTATTATTATTATTATTATTATTATTATTATTATTATTATTATTATTATTATTATTATTATTATTATTATTATTATTATTATTATTATTATTATTATTATTATTATTATTATTATTATTATTATTATTATTATTATTATTATTATTATTATTATTATTATTATTATTATTATTATTATTATTATTATTATTATTATTATTATTATTATTATTATTATTATTATTATTATTATTATTATTATTATTATTATTATTATTATTATTATTATTATTATTATTATTATTATTATTATTATTATTATTATTATTATTATTATTATTATTATTATTATAGAAGACTTTCATGAACTTAATTAAACACTAATATTCTGAATTAGAATGCTAAACTCAATTTCGACTAATTATATACCTAAAATAATAAAATGAAAATATAATGCACAATCAAAGAAATATCCAAAACTGATAATTTCAGATAAATAACAAGGAACACCTACGAATCGGTTTACTCCACGAGAAAATGGTGTGCCTTTTAACAAGGTCTACATTTTCTATGTACTAATTATGTATCTAACCCTTACCGGATATATAAAGGTTATCAGAACAATGATCTTCAGGGAGTACTACCATAAGAGAGTACAATTTCTCCTCTACCTATTATATACGTTCGTGGCAGGGAAAGTATTAAACACCAAATAGCAAGCCGTACGAAAGAAGGAAAACTGGTTAGTTTATATATACATATTTTGTACCTAATACCATTGCTGTTTCTGGAGGCTTCCATGTTAGTTGTTTTCCCTGCGGATCTAAAAAGGAACCAGTTATGATGCAAATATTAACATAGAAATAAAACAGAAAATCTAGACGGAGCATTAAGTATCAATTTAATGTGGATTCTGGACACACAATATAGCTATAAACTTTAAGGTACATCTAGTGGCAAAAGAAATGAGCCTATAATGGTCGATATTCGACTCAAAGATGTGTGTATGAAAAATTAAAGAAATATATAAGAAGAGAAGCACAGATCTACAAGATATTATTAAAATTACATTAACTCCCTCACTTCTGTACAAAGGAATGATTCATATTGTAGTTGTAGACAGATGTGTTAATTGGTTGCAGTATTGATAAGAGACGAAATGACAGTTTACTAAGCTATTATACAAAGATATCTAAATGGACCTATTGAAATTATTAATATTATAATTAGAAACAAACTCATTTTATACAAATTATACGAGGTATTAAAAATTAAAATATAATGCACGATCAAAAGATAGGAAAAACTGGCAATTTCAGACAAATAACAAGGATAATCTACGAATCGAATTCCACGAAAAAGATGCCAAGATGTAAAGTGTGACTTTTAACAAGACCTACATTTTCTATGTAGTACGAGGGCCCTTCAATAAATAACCGAACTAATTTAATTGTATTTAAATAAACCGCCCCGGAGCGCCATGGCTGCTAGTGGTGGAAAGGTGAATCCTTCCTCTAAGAGTGCTGTGAGTGCCAGTCATACAGATTCAATCAGTTGGGAGTTAGAGCCCGATACTTGAGGTCGTGTTTACTGCACCCACCATGGAACTGAAATTGCAGCAACGCGTATCAATAAAGTTTTGTGTTCTGTTAGACAAAACTTCTACAGAAACCTTTGAAATGGTGCAGCAAGCATACAAGGACCAAGCTTTAGACAAAGCACAAGTCTTTGAGTGGTATAAAAGTTTCAAAGGGGGCCATGAAAACCTTCAAGATTCTCCGCGCCCTGGAAGACCCGTAACAGCAAAAACGTAAGTCAACATTAACACAAATGACGCAATTGTGCGAGAAGATCGTCGCATAACAATTTTGAAAGTTGCAGAGCTAATCCATTTGTCAGTTGCAACTGTAGAGGACATAATTCGCAATGATCTTGGCTATCGAAAAGTTACAGCGGAATAGGTACCACACGTGCTGAAGGACCAACAGAAGGCTCACCGCGTCATGGCGTGTCAAGAATGGCTCGGAAGGTTACGACGGGAGCCAGACTTTCTGAATAGTCATCACTTGTGACTAGAGTTTTTTACACCATTACGACCAGTTAACAAAACAGGAGAGTTCGCAGTGGAAACATCGAGCCATGTGCCTAAGAATGCAAAAGTTCAGAAAAGTGCAGGAAATGTCATACATCTCGTATCCTTTGACAAACAGGTTATTCTGTATGATCATGTTGTAACTAATCAACGTACAGTAACTGCTGCTTACTATTGTGACGTACTCAAGGGGTCATTGATGAAAAAAAAATCGCCGAAAAGCGACCAGATCTCGCAAGGAAAGGATGGATCTTGCATCAGGATAAAGCCCCTGCTCATCGAGCTCGTGCAACTCAAGATGTCATCACAGAAATGGGCATTTAGATCATGTCTCATTCACCTTATTCTCCGGATCTCTCACCATGCGATTTTCACCTCTTCCCTAAAGTGAAACAGGAGCTTCGTGGTCGCCATTTTCAAAGCGATAAGGAGTTGAAAAATGTTGTCATGGATATCCTTAACAGACTGTCCAAAAATGTGTTCAGTGAGTGTTTCGAACAATGGGTAAATCGTTGGAATAATTGTATTTCATCAAAGGGAGAATACTTCGAAAGTGTGTAGGTAAATGTTAGTGAAATAAAGCCATTATGTGTTAATTAAAAAATTAGTTTGGTTATTTATTGAAGGACTCTCATATTTATTACTTTATATAACTCTTAGGTACCAGATATACAAGCGTCAATCCGAACAAAGATCTTCAGAGAGAATGTCCAAGAAATTCTAACTGGATATTTGGGTGGATTACAATTACTCCTCTACGTACTATATAAGTTTGCGGTACAGAAAGTATTATTCAACATCAAATAGAAAAGGCTACGAAAAAAAGAAACGTTAAAAACTTGCAGTTCAAATGTCCCGCGTTTTTACTTAGTCCGACCTCAGCGCCAGGGAAATCTCATGCAGCACGAAGTACACAAAGGACATTAGAGATGGCGCACAGGTCTTAATACCTATGTGTATATTAATATATCTCAGTTATTAGCAAAATATCCAAAATATTACATGAGTAATATTTAGTTTTGGTGCAAAGCGCCTGTTGCATGTGAGCGATGGTAGATTGGAGCTATAGTATATATAAAGATCAAAGTACAGAAGCTTTATAACTTGTATTAGGGAACAAAAGTCTTCACAAACTTGTATAAGTTCCACAAATTCAATCATTTTTTTATAAGCGATTCGACGCTTGTCACTCGAATGCTCGGCATCGTCCGTCTCGAGTTCTTTCAGTGCAGTCAATTCGTCGAGAGAAGCAGCATTTTAGACCGGTTGCGCCAGTTCTTCAGGGCACGAGCACGTGGACTGTAAACGCGTGCTCTGGAGTGTGCCCATAAAGGAAGCAGCAGCCCGGCGAAGCAGCGCATTCTCTCTACGCAGCGTAGCCTGCGCAACAGCCTTCTTCTGCAGGCACAGCAGCGCCTGCCCTCTTCCAGCCAGCAGAGCCTTCTCCTGCACTGGCAAGCAGCAGCAGCCCAGCCAACCCTCTCCTAGCAGACTTGCTAGAGCTAACGCGTCGAGCAGCAACTCCAGAGTCCAGAGGAACACAGTACTTGGGACCGACAGACAGACAGACGAAACTGCAGGCCCACAAGGTCAAAGCCAAGGGTCCCGACTTAGGTTGGGACCCGGGGTCCGCCCCAATCGGCGCGTGTAACAGCGCTCGACCCTCTGTGGGGAGCCGGATGGCACCTGCTACAGACTCAGACAAGCCAAGTACCAGCCGCCAGGTAAGTCCTGACGAGATGACTAGTAGAACCTCTGCATCCTCATCCTCTTCCGGCCCACGGGTGAACCTCGTGAAGGCCAAGGCCCAGGCACAAAAGAAACAGAAGAAGGCCTCCCGCCTTCTTAACCAAGGGATAGCTGTCCCGATCTCTCCAGTCCCCAAACCAGGGAGCTCCAACACCATCACTCCCATCCAGGGCGTCACAACTCCCCTACCGGAGAGCGACACAGACGCCGAAGGCTTTATCACCGTGCAGGGAAGGCGCAAGAGGCCCTCCGGTTCGAACCCGGAGGGTGCTGCTCCCGGCACCCCTGCAGTGCAAGCGGACGCCAAGAGCTCCCGCACACAAAAGGCGGCCAGAATCCCGCCAATTGTGTCGGACCCGTTCCCAAACCACATAAAGGTAATGAGGGAACTGAGGGCCAAGCTCCAGGCTAGCTTCCAGGCCACCCGTTTTCCAAGTCGGGTGATCCTAAAGACCACGACCCCGGAGGACCATGAAGCCGCCAGGGGGGTGCTGCGCGAAGCGGGGATAGAATTCCACACGTTCTCGCTGCAGCGACCTAACCTGGTGCGCAGAGTCATCCGAGGTCTTGGCTCTGACACCGACCCGGAGGACATAAAGGTGGGCCTGGCGGAAGAACACGGCATTACGCCGCGTACCGTGGTCCAGCTGACCAAGCAAGTCCGCGAGGAAGGCAAGGAGCCCGTAAGGACTCCCATGCCACTATTCCTCGTAATAGTGGAGAAGGAGGGCGAAGGTCTTCCCAAAATTGATGAGGTGTCCCACCTCTACAACACCAAGATCAGAATCGAACCGTACCATGGCAGAGAGGGGCCAGCCCAATGCTACAGGTGCTTGGGCTTCCACCACTCGAGCCATGCGTGCGAGAGGAAGACCGCCTGCATACGATGTTCAGGCCCTCACCACGTCAACGAATGCCCGAACCCCAGAGAGGAGAAAAAGTGCGCCAACTGCCGAGAGGCCCACATAGGCATCTACGGCGGCTGTCCCGCTAGACTGCGAATAGTGCAGGCAAGACAGGGCAGGAACGCAAACAGGGAGCCAGCACAAGTTCGGCCTGGAGTCAGTTTTGCCCAGGCGCTGCGCAAGCAGGAACAGCTGCTGCAGCAGGCCGAGGCAAGCCAGATTCCGGCAGCGACCCAGCCAGTAAGCTCTGGAACTACCGCCAAACCACCACCAGCTGCATCTGCAGCAAAGCCACAGCGGCCTCCTCGCCAGAAGAAGGCCACCGCAGCCCGGCGGGAGAAACCGCCGGCAACTGCGGCAGCAACGGCCGGGCAACCAGCCCAAAGACCTGCGGGGAGACAGAGCGGCCCTGCCGCCACTGCTCTCCCCCCTCCACCAGCTCCAGCTACAGTGGCTTCAACAGCCAATGAGGGAGAGGCACCCCTCGCTACAACACCTGCGCCGATTTGGGACACTGGCGTCTCAAACGAGGACTTAGCGGAGTTCCATGAGCTTTCTGCCTGGTTCGCCGAACTGATTCATCGCTCCCTCCCCATTCTGAGGCGCTGCAGGGAGCAACTGACAGATCCCCGCATCCCTGCTCTGCAAAAGCACAGCATTCTGCAACAGACTGCACGGCTCCTCTTCCCTGACTCCAGCTCGTAAATGGCGTTGAGAAGAACTCAGCGAACATTGAGAGCCGCGTTCTGGAACGCAAACGGAGTCCGGGAACAGAGACCGGGCATCTTGGAGTTTGTAAGTGACCACGGGATTGACCTCCTTATGGTATGCGAAACGCATCTGCATGCTGGTATACAATTTAGCCTGCCAAGTTACGCCGTCCACCGAGCCGATAGAGTCGGCCGGCGGGGCGGCGGTACAGCTATATTCATCAAAAATCACATCACCCATACTCCCATTACCCTCCCCCCGCTTCAACACTTGGAGGCGACCGCCATAAGGCTCTCCTTGGGCGGTTCAGACCTAGTGCTTGTGGCGGTGTATGACCCGCCCAACCATCCCTTCTATGAAGCGGATTACAGGGCACTCCTAAACCTAGACCACCGAGTGTGCATAGCCGGTGACTTCAATGCCAAACACCCAGGATGGAACAGCCGAACCCAGAATGATAGGGGAAGGAGCATCTACCGCTTCATCTGCGGAGATCCAACCCTTCATGCGCATGGCCCGCGGGGTCCAACGCACTTCCCGCCTCGTGGCAGGGCGGACGTCATAGATTTCGCAATCACCAAGAACATTCCATTTCATCTGGACCTCACGGCGGTGAATGCTCTGGATTCTGACCACAACCCAGTTGTGATCAATTCAGACGTTACCGTCGCAGCTCTGGCAACGGCTGACTGGGTGGATGAAGTCGACTGGGATGCCGCCATTCTTCACATCCAAAACTCCGTGGAAGCCTGCCCTCGAATCGACTCTGTGGAGTCACTCGAGGCGGCAGCCAGGGAGTTCTCCACAACCATCCTCAACGCGGTACGTGCTCACACACACCGCATCCCAATAGACACGCCAAACCCCACAGATATCCCAGGACCCATCAAACAACTCATAAGGGCTAAAAACGCCGTAAGAAAGCTGTGGCAGAGATTTCGCCATCCCAGGATAGGAGAAGTACACCAGAGGTTCAAATCCCTGGCAAGACGACTCCTAAGAGCACACCGCAAAGAGGCCTGGGAAAACATGTTAAGGCAAACCAATCTCCAGGAGAGAAAACCATGGCGAATAGTCCGTAGCCTGCGGAAAGACAAAACCGTATACCAGCATCCCCTACATAGCCCTAGAGGTCGACTCGTCTACGAGTCGAAAGAAAAGGCAGAGGCGCTAGCAGATTATCTGGAGGCTCAATTCCAACCCAGGATAGAGCCAATGGACGATGACCATGCTGACCTCGTGGAACAGGTGGTGGAGGACTTCCTAGAAGCTCCGCCCCCTGACCACGAGGAGTTCCACATTCCCATCGTTACCCCTAGAGAGTTAGCGACCACGCTTAACTCTCTAAGAACCAACAAAGCACCTGGGCAGGACCGTGTGACAGCGGAAATGCTCAAGCACCTTCCACGAAGAGCCGTGATTCACTTAACCCGGATTTATAACGCGTGCCTATACATGCGCCACTTTCCAGCTATCTGGAAGGAGGCGCGCGTGGTGTGCGTTTTAAAGCCGGGGAAAAATCCGGTTTTTCCTTCCAGTTACCGATCAATCAGCCTTCTCCCAGTTTTATCGAAGGTATTCGAAAAACTGCTCCTCTCCCGGCTCCTTCCTCATCTGGAGGAAAGGGGCCTAATCCCGGAACACCAGTTTGGCTTCCGTTCTGGCCACTCCACGACCGAGCAGCTACTGCGGGTTGCCGAGAAGGCCTCCCTGGGTTTCCAGGAAAGGTCTAAAACGGTAGCAGTGCTGCTCGACGTGGAGAAGGCATTCGCCACTACCTGGCATGAAGGACTCATTTACAAACTCCTGGAGCATGAAATTCCCCGTCCATACATTTCCTTGGTGGCCGGTTTCCTCGGAAACCGAAGCTTCCGAGTAAAGATGGAGGGGAAGCTGTCCACCGAGCGGCCCATTGGCGCTGGAGTACCGGAAGGCAGCGTGCTGTCGCCGGCGCTCTTCGCAGCTTACATGGCCGACATCCCAACTCACCACAACACCCAGACCTGTCAGTATGCGGACGATCTCATGATCTTCGCAGTCAATAGGAACACACGGTACAGCTACCGGCAAATCCAAACCCAGCTCCGGGCCATTGGCGAATGGAGCGCAAAATGGCGAATGGCAATTAACCCGGAGAAGAGCTCTGCTATTCTCCTGGCGAAAACCATAGCCAACCGGTTGCAGCAGAACTTCGTTTTACGGCGCCGTCGAATCCCTTGGGTGCAAACGGCGAAGTATCTCGGGGTGACGCTGGACCGTAAGTTAACTTACGTTCCACACGTCAAGGGCAAGGTCCAGCTGGGGCACGTCGCACTCCGGAGCCTATACCCTATCTTCAGATCAACCATGCCGATCCGTCTCAAACTCCAACTGTATCGGGCGATCATTCCGCCTATGATTCTGTACGGCTGTGAGATCTGGGGAACAGTGGCTAATACCACTTTCGTCAGACTCCAGACGCTGCAGAACAAGGCACTACGCATCATCTACGATACAGGCTGGAGATTCCCGGCTCATATCCTACATGAGCACTCCCAGATCCCGTACATTGTCGACGTCATTCGCGAGAGGGCACGATCAATGTACGAGAAAATCCAAATTCACCCCAACCCTTTAGTGAACTCCCTGGGAAGGTATGACCCGAGAGATCAAAGGCGCTTGCCGTCCTTCAGACTGCCGAGAGACGTCCTGGGACCCCTTGGGTAACCCAAGGAAAACCCCAGATGACTCTGGGAACAACTTCAACGCCAAAGGACCAAGCGCTACACAACCCGTATCCAAAACGGGGCAAAAAAAAAAAAAAAAAAAAAACTAATTCGTGTCTCCCAAAAAGGGAGAACGATTAAGTACAGCTGCCCACGATAAAGAGGGGCAACCCATACCACACCTATCCAAAATTCCAAAATTTCAAACAGTAAACAAATTCAAACACCCCAGCAGAACATGGATCTACTAGTTCATTTCGCAGGTTAAGCCGCAAAGCGGCTAGGTACTGCGGCATATGACACCCGGACGGGGAAAGCCCCGCCCGACTAGGACTACCTCTGGACCTCTGGATTTTTTTATAAGCGCTCGACCCTCTGTGGGGAGCCGGATGGCACCTGCTACAGACTCAGACAAGCCAAGTACCAGCCGCCAGGTAAGTCCTGACGAGATGACTAGTAGAACCTCTGCATCCTCATCCTCTTCCGGCCCACGGGTGAACCTCGTGAAGGCCAAGGCCCAGGCACAAAAGAAACAGAAGAAGGCCTCCCGCCTTCTTAACCAAGGGATAGCTGTCCCGATCTCTCCAGTCCCCAAACCAGGGAGCTCCAACACCATCACTCCCATCCAGGGCGTCACAACTCCCCTACCGGAGAGCGACACAGACGCCGAAGGCTTTATCACCGTGCAGGGAAGGCGCAAGAGGCCCTCCGGTTCGAACCCGGAGGGTGCTGCTCCCGGCACCCCTGCAGTGCATGCGGACGCCAAGAGCTCCCGCACACAAAAGGCGGCCAGAATCCCGCCAATTGTGTCGGACCCGTTCCCCAACCACATAAAGGTAATGAGGGAACTGAGGGCCAAGCTCCAGGCTAGCTTCCAGGCCACCCGTTTTCCAAGTCGGGTGATCCTAAAGACCACGACCCCGGAGGACCATGAAGCCGCCAGGGGGGTGCTGCGCGAAGCGGGGATAGAATTCCACACGTTCTCGCTGCAGCGACCTAACCTGGTGCGCAGAGTCATCCGAGGTCTTGGCTCTGACACCGACCCGGAGGACATAAAGGTGGGCCTGGCGGAAGAACACGGCATTACGCCGCGTACCGTGGTCCAGCTGACCAAGCAAGTCCGCGAGGAAGGCAAGGAGCCCGTAAGGACTCCCATGCCACTATTCCTCGTAATAGTGGAGAAGGAGGGCGAAGGTCTTCCCAAAATTGATGAGGTGTCCCACCTCTACAACACCAAGATCAGAATCGAACCGTACCATGGCAGAGAGGGGCCAGCCCAATGCTACAGGTGCTTGGGCTTCCACCACTCGAGCCATGCGTGCGAGAGGAAGACCGCCTGCATACGATGTTCAGGCCCTCACCACGTCAACGAATGCCCGAACCCCAGAGAGGAGAAAAAGTGCGCCAACTGCCGAGAGGCCCACATAGGCATCTACGGCGGCTGTCCCGCTAGACTGCGAATAGTGCAGGCAAGACAGGGCAGGAACGCAAACAGGGAGCCAGCACAAGTTCGGCCTGGAGTCAGTTTTGCCCAGGCGCTGCGCAAGCAGGAACAGCTGCTGCAGCAGGCCGAGGCAAGCCAGATTCCGGCAGCGACCCAGCCAGTAAGCTCTGGAACTACCGCCAAACCACCACCAGCTGCATCTGCAGCAAAGCCACAGCGGCCTCCTCGCCAGAAGAAGGCCACCGCAGCCCGGCGGGAGAAACCGCCGGCAACTGCGGCAGCAACGGCCGGGCAACCAGCCCAAGAACCTGCGGGGAGACAGAGCGGCCCTGCCGCCACTGCTCTCCCCCCTCCACCAGCTCCAGCTACAGTGGCTTCAACAGCCAATGAGGGAGAGGCACCCCTCGCTACAACACCTGCGCCGATTTGGGACACTGGCGTCTCAAACGAGGACTTAGCGGAGTTCCATGAGCTTTCTGCCTGGTTCGCCGAACTGATTCATCGCTCCCTCCCCATTCTGAGGCGCTGCAGGGAGCAACTGACAGATCCCCGCATCCCTGCTCTGCAAAAGCACAGCATTCTGCAACAGACTGCACGGCTCCTCTTCCCTGACTCCAGCTCGTAAATGGCGTTGAGAAGAACTCAGCGAACATTGAGAGCCGCGTTCTGGAACGCAAACGGAGTCCGGGAACAGAGACCGGGCATCTTGGAGTTTGTAAGTGACCACGGGATTGACCTCCTTATGGTATGCGAAACGCATCTGCATGCTGGTATACAATTTAGCCTGCCAAGTTACGCCGTCCACCGAGCCGATAGAGTCGGCCGGCGGGGCGGCGGTACAGCTATATTCATCAAAAATCACATCACCCATACTCCCATTACCCTCCCCCCGCTTCAACACTTGGAGGCGACCGCCATAAGGCTCTCCTTGGGCGGTTCAGACCTAGTGCTTGTGGCGGTGTATGACCCGCCCAACCATCCCTTCTATGAAGCGGATTACAGGGCACTCCTAAACCTAGACCACCGAGTGTGCATAGCCGGTGACTTCAATGCCAAACACCCAGGATGGAACAGCCGAACCCAGAATGATAGGGGAAGGAGCATCTACCGCTTCATCTGCGGAGATCCAACCCTTCATGCGCATGGCCCGCGGGGTCCAACGCACTTCCCGCCTCGTGGCAGGGCGGACGTCATAGATTTCGCAATCACCAAGAACATTCCATTTCATCTGGACCTCACGGCGGTGAATGCTCTGGATTCTGACCACAACCCAGTTGTGATCAATTCAGACGTTACCGTCGCAGCTCTGGCAACGGCTGACTGGGTGGATGAAGTCGACTGGGATGCCGCCATTCTTCACATCCAAAACTCCGTGGAAGCCTGCCCTCGAATCGACTCTGTGGAGTCACTCGAGGCGGCAGCCAGGGAGTTCTCCACAACCATCCTCAACGCGGTACGTGCTCACACACACCGCATCCCAATAGACACGCCAAACCCCACAGATATCCCAGGACCCATCAAACAACTCATAAGGGCTAAAAACGCCGTAAGAAAGCTGTGGCAGAGATTTCGCCATCCCAGGATAGGAGAAGTACACCAGAGGTTCAAATCCCTGGCAAGACGACTCCTAAGAGCACACCGCAAAGAGGCCTGGGAAAACATGTTAAGGCAAACCAATCTCCAGGAGAGAAAACCATGGCGAATAGTCCGTAGCCTGCGGAAAGACAAAACCGTATACCAGCATCCCCTACATAGCCCTAGAGGTCGACTCGTCTACGAGTCGAAAGAAAAGGCAGAGGCGCTAGCAGATTATCTGGAGGCTCAATTCCAACCCAGGATAGAGCCAATGGACGATGACCATGCTGACCTCGTGGAACAGGTGGTGGAGGACTTCCTAGAAGCTCCGCCCCCTGACCACGAGGAGTTCCACATTCCCATCGTTACCCCTAGAGAGTTAGCGACCACGCTTAACTCTCTAAGAACCAACAAAGCACCTGGGCAGGACCGTGTGACAGCGGAAATGCTCAAGCACCTTCCACGAAGAGCCGTGATTCACTTAACCCGGATTTATAACGCGTGCCTATACATGCGCCACTTTCCAGCTATCTGGAAGGAGGCGCGCGTGGTGTGCGTTTTAAAGCCGGGGAAAAATCCGGTTTTTCCTTCCAGTTACCGATCAATCAGCCTTCTCCCAGTTTTATCGAAGGTATTCGAAAAACTGCTCCTCTCCCGGCTCCTTCCTCATCTGGAGGAAAGGGGCCTAATCCCGGAACACCAGTTTGGCTTCCGTTCTGGCCACTCCACGACCGAGCAGCTACTGCGGGTTGCCGAGAAGGCCTCCCTGGGTTTCCAGGAAAGGTCTAAAACGGTAGCAGTGCTGCTCGACGTGGAGAAGGCATTCGCCACTACCTGGCATGAAGGACTCATTTACAAACTCCTGGAGCATGAAATTCCCCGTCCATACATTTCCTTGGTGGCCGGTTTCCTCGGAAACCGAAGCTTCCGAGTAAAGATGGAGGGGAAGCTGTCCACCGAGCGGCCCATTGGCGCTGGAGTACCGGAAGGCAGCGTGCTGTCGCCGGCGCTCTTCGCAGCTTACATGGCCGACATCCCAACTCACCACAACACCCAGACCTGTCAGTATGCGGACGATCTCATGATCTTCGCAGTCAATAGGAACACACGGTACAGCTACCGGCAAATCCAAACCCAGCTCCGGGCCATTGGCGAATGGAGCGCAAAATGGCGAATGGCAATTAACCCGGAGAAGAGCTCTGCTATTCTCCTGGCGAAAACCATAGCCAACCGGTTGCAGCAGAACTTCGTTTTACGGCGCCGTCGAATCCCTTGGGTGCAAACGGCGAAGTATCTCGGGGTGACGCTGGACCGTAAGTTAACTTACGTTCCACACGTCAAGGGCAAGGTCCAGCTGGGGCACGTCGCACTCCGGAGCCTATACCCTATCTTCAGATCAACCATGCCGATCCGTCTCAAACTCCAACTGTATCGGGCGATCATTCCGCCTATGATTCTGTACGGCTGTGAGATCTGGGGAACAGTGGCTAATACCACTTTCGTCAGACTCCAGACGCTGCAGAACAAGGCACTACGCATCATCTACGATACAGGCTGGAGATTCCCGGCTCATATCCTACATGAGCACTCCCAGATCCCGTACATTGTCGACGTCATTCGCGAGAGGGCACGATCAATGTACGAGAAAATCCAAATTCACCCCAACCCTTTAGTGAACTCCCTGGGAAGGTATGACCCGAGAGATCAAAGGCGCTTGCCGTCCTTCAGACTGCCGAGAGACGTCCTGGGACCCCTTGGGTAACCCAAGGAAAACCCCAGATGACTCTGGGAACAACTTCAACGCCAAAGGACCAAGCGCTACACAACCCGTATCCAAAACGGGGCAAAAAAAAAAAAAAAAAAAAAACTAATTCGTGTCTCCCAAAAAGGGAGAACGATTAAGTACAGCTGCCCACGATAAAGAGGGGCAACCCATACCACACCTATCCAAAATTCCAAAATTTCAAACAGTAAACAAATTCAAACACCCCAGCAGAACATGGATCTACTAGTTCATTTCGCAGGTTAAGCCGCAAAGCGGCTAGGTACTGCGGCATATGACACCCGGACGGGGAAAGCCCCGCCCGACTAGGACTACCTCTGGACCTCTGGATTTTTTTATATATATAATTTTAGTACCAAACCGCCTCCAAGAGCCATTTGCCACTGTTAGCCTTTTTAAGTGTAGTACACAAATTTTTTATGGAAGTCCACTTAAATATTCCTTAGGAAATAACCAGAGTAATTCCAGATTGTCAACTCCGTGGTGGGATTGAAGGTGCATAGGGCGCTCTTCCTGACCCATTCCCGGGACCTGTTTGAATTAATGACTCCGTCGGTAACATAGTGAGCTCTATTTCGACCGAGCCTATGGTACATCAGCTTTCTCCTGCCTTTCCTTTCCGTGCTCAGTGACTTATAATCCAACTTCTTTCTTTCTTTTTCTTTTTTTAGTATATTTATTAGATCGGTCAGCAGTAATATATGCTTTGCAGATCTGAGAGAACAGATACAAAATACTACAGAATAATGACATTGTAGAAGCAGGACAATGAGCCTCCTCTGAACTAAAACAAATGTGTTACTCCACTAATATAAATGTGACACTGAACTAATAAAATGGTATACATACTTCAATAGTGAGCATTTACATAGTACAACAAAAGTACAGGAAAGATAAATCGAAACAGTAGATCATTCAGAAGTAGAAGTGTCATCACTGTAAAGCAGGTCCTGTGGTAGTCGCCGCTTCAGTCGCGTTGGACGGCGACTTCGCACGCCGATGTTATACGTCACAGCTCCTGGAACGTGGCATAGATTGTAGAAAAAGCGTCGAGCAGTCTGTCGGATGAAATGGTGGAGTGGAAGAAGTCCCAGCTCGTGATGCAGCTGCTGGTTGCGGACAAACCTAGAAGCATTGGTGGCGATCCTCAGGAATCGACTTTGCATGACCTGTAGACGCCTCAGGTAACAAGTACTGGCAGCCCCCTAGACCTGGTAGGCATAAGTAATAAGACGTCGAACCAGAGAATTGTACAGGAGAATTGTTCTAAACCATGTGAAGTGTGTTCGTGAAATAATGGAGATAGTTGTGAAAGACGAGCGGCTGCCAGGGTAATGGTGCGGTCAATATGAGGCTTCCACGTAAGCCGAGTGTCCATAACACTCCAAGGTACTTGACTGGTGTAGCTGAAGTGAGCCGCGGTACATGATCAGTCAGAAGGCGTATAGATGGAGGTGGATTATAGCGGCGTAAAGTAAAAATCTTGGCTTTAGTTTTCTGGGTATTGAGGGATATGCATCAAGTTCGACACCATTGAGTGAGGCGATCAAGAGAGAGCTGTAAGGTTCGTACAGCAGAATGTAGATCGGAGTGAGAGTAAAATAACACTGTGTCGTCAGCATACAGGGCAATTGAGGTTGGAGCCATGTCTGGAATATCGGAGGTGTACAGACTAAACAGCGTTGGTGCCAGTATTGAACCTTGTGGAACGCCTGCTGTAATAGGACGCTTAGTTGAAAGAGTGCCTCCAATGCACACCGCAAAGTGCGATCGGCGAGAAGACTGTTAATAATGTGTATTAAGTAGTCCTGGAGACCAATGCGATAGAGTTTAAGAGTTTAAGTAGCAAGCCGGAATGCCATACAACTCACTCATTAATAATTTATGGCACATTTCACTCATCGCGTATTAGGACAATGGATCTTAGATACGCAGAGGAAATGTATGGTGAACTACTTTATTCATCAGTGTGCGAGATGCAATTTCGAAAGGATTTGACCAATTAATTGTGCAAAACAATATCCGAAGAATTCATTCGTGAACTTGATCTTTTTCCTGTTAAATATGAATAATTATGTCTTCCACAAAGCATTATATGTTTACTATTCCTGTTGCAAATAAATAATTTTGTCTTTAAAATCAATTACAAGGTTAATAAACGAGTGATCATTCAAAATGCTTTTAAGGATATACAACACATTTGTATTCCCTTTCTCTCAAGTTGGAATTGCAAATCATTTTACTGTAATAATTTCAAGAAAGGTAACCTAACACTAAATTACTGATTCAGTAGGTACGGAAAAAGTAGAGGATGCCATAAGATTATGTATAATGCAATTTCTTTGTACATAGGTTGTTGAAAAATTCCCTAGAAGAAAAATATAAAGTAGGAACAAACACAAAATTAAAGAAATGTATATAGGTATAAATTGTAAATGAAAATACAAATAACAATGTAAAAGAAAGAGCACCATCTCTTTAAAAAGAGAACAGACATACTCTGTTAATGCTTATATTTAATAAGAATTTGAAAAGCTCTATAGTGCATACACTTCCTTCAGCACAAGTTTACAAAAAGATATTCAGAGGAAAACCTGAAATTTGTGACTCATTCATGGCATTAAAAATGGAGTAAATCCTTGCAGATTAGTACTGGAGGCAGTGTCAGAAACTGAAGATATACATTCAATAAATGATACTATTTTATATACTTTTAATCACTTTGGGTGAATTATGAATCACAAGCGCAGAATGAATTACAACGAAAAGTATTAAGTACATAAAAATATATTATTCACTTAGAATTGTCCTAAGCTTAACTTTGTCTTTGAAACACAAGAATATTACAGTGTTAAATTTGTAAATTCTTTAATGATGTCTACAAGCACAGAAATGAATGCTGAAGAAAGAAAATACGAATTTTTAAAAATAAAATTTAATATACAGTGTATCTTCCTATAGGACAGTATTTCATGTAGTTATCTGACTGTGAAATATGATTTGGTTAATGTACAGTTTGGATAAATGGCTTACTTTAACTTGGTAAGAATTTAAGCGATGTGCTTTCTGACTAAGATGGCAACTGGTGCCCTCTGTATAACGTAAACCTCTCAGGCGATGGCAGATAAATGAGTGTGTGTCACATAAGTAACTCAATGAAAGGCTATACTCTCAACTATTACTAGTAAGTTGCAATAAATATGAATATGTAGAAATGTGACAACATTACTCCAACCAGTATGTTTGAAGATTTGGTCATTATCACATAAAGTAGGAAGTTGTACCTTGGAATGGCATTGTGGAAGATCTTTCATGTCTAACGTCTCGATTTTCTTCGATAGCTTGTAAAGTAAACTTGTTTCGATTTAGCATGTCAATCTTCTACTTTATAGGTACTTCATAGTTCGAACATTTTCTGGGATCACTTGATCAAATCATTCATTTTTGCGTAATTTTGTGTAACGAGTCATCGTTAACGTCTCGTTAAAAATTTGAACGGTGGTCATTCTGTACACCTGAAACGCAAAGGCCAATATTTTATTCACTCACTTCACTCAACTTATAGTTATGTATTATTAAGCAGAGTCCTCTAGTTTTGCTTTAATTTTATTTTTTATGTTTATATCCATGCAAGCTACAGTATATCAAACAGCGTGTTGGAACTTATGTAGATCGAAGGAACATGTTGTGGCAACTTGCGTATAACAACTGGACGAAACATTTACAATTACTAATGCAAACATTATAATCAACTACCCTGGAATTTCGTCCACATTACTCTACCAAGTGCTCCTACGGCCTGCAAATTGAATAACTTCTGTATATTGTCATAAACGTAGGTTACAATTTATATTCAGCAACTTTTATTTATGCTAAGGTCATTCTATGCAGTGTAGCTGAGATGCAGTTATACCCATAGACGCAAGAGCTGTTAGCCTACGAAATGGATTCTGTGGGAAATCCTTTGCGAACTGTAGACTAAAGCAGGATAATTGAGTTTCCGCAAATCCAATTTTGACCTGCACTATAGCTTTGCAGTAAGATTTTCAAGGAAGCGACATGAAAAGGCAATTTACTAATGCAGTTTAATCCTCTTTGGTACAGTTTCTGTAAGAACGAAGCTCTTAGTCTCCTTCACTTTCTGGTGCTAACTTACCTGAAGAGTAATTGTTAATTTCTGAAGAAATTAGATTAAGAACGTTAATATAAATACCATGCAGGCTCAAGCTGATTTATAAATAAGTTTTTCTGCCTTTTTGTGATTATCTACTTGCTCTGTATTACCCTGAATTCACCATAGCCATTTTAACTGGTTCCATTGTTTTTTTATTTACGTTTTGGGATACGCGGATTTTCTAGTGGTTTGCATCTTTCCTATTTCTTCTAAGCAGAAGATCGCCATTCAAGATGTCCTAGGGTATCCTTCCTACTTTTTTAAGTGACCACCGTTTTTGTTTGTAAAATTGTTATAAAGTTTTCTAATATGGCGTTACTACATTCATATTATTTGTTTCACTTCTTCATTCATTTTGTTCTCTTGCGGCAATTTATATATCTAGTTTGGGATATCCTGACTTAAAGGTGTGCCCATAGAGTCAGTCCCTACATTCAGAGACAACCGAGAGCGATGAGGTAAAGGATAAGGCTCGTTTCGGAAAGCGCCAGATGCAATTCCTGAGCACTGCCCCCTCTCATCTTAAGGCTTTCGTAGTTTTCCATGGTCGTAGGTGAATTCTAAAGTATTTTCTTTTCTGTAACAATTTTACTTACCTGCTTTAATGTTCTTTAGCTTCCTTCTCGTGTTTATGGTGCATATTTAGATTTTGTAGGCATGTTTGTGAGACAGTGCCGAAAGATGGCACATATTCTTGTTCCAAAGAAACATACTCCCCATGGAGGACTGCCAACCTGGGCGTCTCTTTCGTCTATCTACCTGCGATGTGTAACCTCCACTTCATTCAATCGTCCTGGGCAGTGGTATTGTTAGATCATCAGATACAAACATAAATACAGAAATCTTAGATTATCATATCAATTTATCTTAGTTTATACGAGGGCTGTTCAATAAAGACAGATCACTTTTTTTTTTTTTTTTTTTTTTTGAGAAAACGCACCTTTACACATTCTCATAATTTTGATAGTCCTTCTCAAAATAGTCTCCCCTGAATCCGATGCACTTGTCCCAGCGTTTCTGCTAGTCTTCAAAGACATGCTGGAAACCATTTTTGAGAGATCCTTCAAAATTGCCTCCGCAGCCTTCACCACTGCTTCTGATGTTGCATAATGCCTCCCACGAAGGCGTTTCTTCAAGTTAGGAAATAGAAAAAGGTCACATGGGACTAAATCCGGACTATAGGGAGGGTGAGGGATACACTTCATGTTGAATTTTGCAAGATATTCAGTAACAACATTGGCAATATGCGGCCGCGCATTATCGTGCTGCCGCATCCAGCCTGTTTCACGGAAATGTGGCACCCAATGAAGCACTCAGTATTTCAGAAAGTGATCTTAAGGTAATTCGTCGATCCTCTCTCACAATGGCAGCAGCAGTGTTGATGTTTTCTTCTGTAAGAGCAGTAACTGGAGTACCGGGTCCACCTTCCTTTGAAATTGATTGTCTCCCCTCTTTAAACATTTTAAACCACCTTCTAGCTGTGCTGTAGGAAAGAATAGACTCCCCATAGGCCTCCTGTAACATTGTATAGGCCTCAACTGAAGATTTTTTTGAGACGAAAGCAGAATTTCAAAGCCGCATATTGTTCCTCGCGTGTTACTTCCATTGCAGCGGTAGGCGATACTGAACATGTCCGAACTTGCCTGGTTCTTACAGGCGGGAACCAGGAGTACCAACAATGAAACTAGTACGACGTGTTTGTTTCACATTAAGCTAACAGAATATAATACAATTGTATTTTAGTGCGAAAAATTATGATCATTCTTTATTGAACAGCCCTAGTACAATGATCGGCCATACATGCAGTCAAATTACTACGTGACAAAGCGTGGAAGCGTATCGGAAAATATGTGTAAAACAGACTTGTTTGCGCAAGCCTATTGCATACACACGGCAGTCAATATAATTACTTAAAAAGCCATTATACAATGGATAGCTTATCAGATTGTCATCTTTTGTAACTGCCTATTTAGATCTGTCTCAAAGCACCATAGCAAACCTTTTTATGTTATGTTTTGCAAAATAATTATATTTTAAATTTTGTTGGACTCTAATGATAAAGTCACGCTTAGGCGCTTTAACACATTTTCATATCTTGTATTTGGTTTATATTGATTTGGGTTTTGGAGAATATTTTGGTACATACAATTTGTATTTTCTTTCAATAAAGATATGTAGGTACCATGAACCGAACATATAAAAAGCAATGATTTAATTTTAACTAAAATATAAGTGATAGAACTTAAGAAAAGCTTACTTGTCTTTTCTGTACTCAGTTTTCTACAAACTACTCTTACAGAATCTATTATTTTAGCTGCATACACTTAGTATCAACAATATGGAGCATAGATGTTCAGTTCACAGTTACAGATGTTATACGACGTGGAGGTACAGATACACATTATTGTGCTTTTGTCGCCGCTGTAATTTCGTGAACTGCAGATCGGTTTCACATTCCCGTTTTCGAACGACTGGGGTAAAAATTATAATCAGTATTTGCTCTCGCCTCGATTTTAAAACACATGACAGAGATTAAAAACAGGTAAAGCGTATATTCCATCACCCATACAAAGCGGGTGCTCTGAACGGGGTTGAAAAAGAGGACGCGGGTCAAAGGTAAAGGGGACGAGGAAATCACTTCAATGGACGACAGGTCACCTGACCAACCTCTGTTTCATCTAAATGTCAGCTATAGTGGCATGCAATTTACAAAGTGCAGGTAGTTACCCCGGAACTTTCTGCTGCTAACCTTTGGCACTAACCTACGTGATCTTTGTAATGCAATTTATGGCAGAGTATAGAGGAAATAGCTTGGAACACTTTGAAGTGAATTCGCGAATAATGAATGTGGCACACTTAGTTTCAGAGCGAAAACAAAACAACTGTCCTTAGTATGATGGAGTTTTATTGGAGCTGCAGTAGCAATTACGAAAATTAAATTTGGTGTGAATAATGCAGTACTTTATTGCCGATGGTACATATGTCTTTGTCCATTGAAGCCCTTAAGAAAGATGGACGCTCTTAGTTCGTGTTATTTTCTTTGTAATGAAAATACAGGGGGTTTATAAGCTTTCGATACGTTTTGGTTAAACATAGAAATTACATGTTGTGACTTTGTGGGTTCGTAAAATTAAAAGTCCAGTTTGCAGAAATTCCAAAATGCTCTTTATTTCCGTAGAAACGCACTTTGGTCAACCCTTACAGTAGCAGAATTACGTAACATACACAAATACAACCCGCAAGGTCGTCGGCCGCAAACAAGGAGTCCTTTTTCAAAACACAGCTGCACGCGGACGATTCATAGCTGGTTGGCATGGCTCCAACGTGCACAGAATAGAGGACTACGGTCTATTTATTCTGTGGGTCGCCACTTTCCCACCAGGTTGCTTCATGAAGCCTCGGGTCTTCCATACGTGGAGGATGAAGTTAGGCGCCGGGCATCAAAATTATACGTCAATTTACCAAATCATAGAAGCGCCCTTGTCAGATCAGTGTGAGATTATGACCCCACTAGACGCCGCTCTAGATTACATCGAGTACCCCGCATGGCTTGCGGGCACCCAAGATAAACCAGGAGCTAATCCTGTCAGCAGCTAAAGCTGAGCTCCACATAATTCTCCTAAGCTGTTTGCCATCTAAATTTATCCCAGTCTTAACCAAAACAAAAGACACCAGAGTGCATTGCATGTCCTTTCAACTCGAAGGTACAATACTGTAACCTTATAAAATAATACAAACCTAAAAACTTCTCCCTCACTAGCGATCCGCGGCTTATTTTATACCTCCGCTCACTGTTCGAGAAATTACCGGTATTTTCTGTAACAAACAAGAAGACACTAGAACCTACCAGTTATCTATCTTTCTATTTATCTGTTTCGGCAAGACTTTATCTCCGCGCTACACTATCCGTCTCTTTTTGCGCGTCGGCCGCGCATCGTCGTAACAATGGGTTCGTGACAATATGAACCAATCTACTCTCAATAATTGCGGAAAATTCAATAAGACAAACTATCTGAGGTAATTTTAAATATTTTGTGTGAAAATCTAGCTTCGCTTTAGTGCATAAAGTTATATAATATTTACATGTATAATAATTTGCAACTGAAAACCTCAATTATCTTATAAGTGATACCGAAATTAAGGTTCGCCAGAAGTAAAGAATCATGATGGATGTCAAAGGAATGTTGGTTCTTTGTTACGACAAGGACAAGGCCAGTTGAGTTGGGGGAAAGTTGTTATAACAAAAGCAATGTAAGAAACAGCGTCCATAGCAGTTTTCTAAAGGGACTCACTTGACTTGTATGAATAGGAAATTCTTGGGATCATTTACAATGGCGACAAAACAGCCACAAAGGGACTTTGGTTGAAAAGGAGTGTTGAGAGTGGAAGTTACATATACACACACGCGCAGCTGTGGTCATGGAGAACAGTCTTAGGCGTGAAGCCGATCAGAAGGGTCTTCGGCGTGAATCCGATCAGAGCAGTCTGAGGCGTGAGGGCGATTAAGGCAGTCCTATGGTTTTGTCTGGAATATTTGTCGGTTCGTAGATATATGAGGAACGAATAAATTCATCGAGTAATAAACATTCTGCAGTCAGTAACTCTAAACAGAGATTGCTAACCCTTGGTCGGCAACTTTCATTTCAATGTTTTAAAAGAAGAAGCAGTAAATGAATAAAGTGGAAACGGGCATTCCAGTGTCATTAAAATCTCCTTCTCACACCCATCCACGCATACCCTGAGAGAAACCTCATTGCTCGCCGACTTATTTGCTCGCCATTAAATTATTGCTTCAAATTGGCGTCCGCAACGTGGATCTCTTTGCTCGCCAATCATATTTGTCATCGTTCGCCAAACATTTTAATTACATAAGAAATGATGAAATTCTTATAAATATTCCGGGATCGCGATTTCATGTAAACTTATACACATCTTCAGCCGGAAACTAAGCTGTCACCATCGTTATGAACACTAAATGTCGATATGCTGTTGTTAGTACTACCAAAATCTGAAAATAAAACAAATTTAAAAACAGAATCAACTGCCGTTATTTCAAAATTCAAAACGCAATGTTTGTTTTTAAAATAAATATATTTTTCCAAACTATTAAATCTATTGGGCCATTTAATTGTCTTAATAATTTAACTTCTGGATTTATTTCATGGTTAAATGACCACAAATAATTTGCTATGGCCGATTTCTCAGTTTGTTTATACTTAATGTTACGAAAATAATAAATAATGAATAAATTAATGTTAATGTCTGATAAATCAGCCGTAGAAGATCATTTTTGGTCATTTAACTATGAAATAAATCCAGAAGTTAAATTATTAAAACAATTAAATGGTGGGATAGATTTAATGGTTTGAGAAAGGATATTTATTTTAAAAAACAAACATCGCGTAATGAATTTTGAAATACCGGCAGTCGATTCTGTTTTTAAATTTGTTTTATTTTCAGATTTTGGTAGTACTAACAAGAACTTATTGACAGTTAGCGTGCGTAAGGTTGCCGACAGCTTTGTTTCCGGCTGAAGATGTGTATAAGTTTACATGAAATCGCGATCCCGGAATATTTATACGAATTGTAATCGTTTCTTATAAGATAAGTGAAGTTTTAAGTTACAAATGTATATATTTGTTTGCTTCACTGTTAATAGCTTCATATTTTACGTATTCATTATATAATATTTTTTACTTGCTTTAATTCAAAAGGAATATTTTAAAGAAATATAAGTATTTCTAAGAGTTTATCATAAATAATCTAATGTGAGGTTGTATCAAAAATAATTGCAAGTGACTGTAAGTCAGGGTGATTTAATCCAGCGGAATGGGTCAGGGGTTTTCGACTGTGACCCCCATTCGGGAGGTGCGGGTTCGATTTCCATGGCTGACCTACCTGACCTATGGGGTCTTACGGGGGTTTTCCGGGTCGCTAGGCGAATACTCGGTATGTAAATTACATCTCCCGAATTTTCTGTACCTCCATTTTATCTCCATTAGTACTTCACGTCATCTTTCATCTGGTGGTCTCTTTCAGGGTGGAAGTGTCGGCGGGTGTCTCGGCGGTGCTTGGTAAGATGAAATACGCTTGGTAAAACTACATCCTCCGATAGGACGGTCTCTGCGCTCCGGTTTCCGAACTCGGTTTGCTGGGGCCAGTTCTGGACCACACTAGGGTGAGATGGCGTTTTTACTGGCTGCCGGGGAGATTCCAGCTGGTAAAGTGTAGAGCTGGTAAAGAGTCTGCACTCGCATGACTCCTTGGGACGGCCGCTTTCTGTCTCCTCTCACCTCATCCTTATTCCCATGGGTACCGCACTTGGGGGCATAGATATAATAGACCAAGTTTGGACTTCCGTGCTAAAGCCCCTCCGCAACGTATTCAAGTACCTAAATACCCCCCCCCCCAAATATCACTTTCAGAAAACGTTCAGAGTGCGTGGTTGTAGATGTGTGTGAGAGAATGCGAAAGGGGGAGAACAGCATATCTCCCAAAAAGTAAGCTCGTATACTTACCAGCCATGAAATTAATTTCAGCTCCTTACAAATATATGACACGATTTTCAAAAACATCTCTCCACTTCAAACCACGGGTTACTTGTATAAATATTTGTTATTTTGTATTTTCTCATAGTATCCCTAAGGATTTTTAAAAATAGCCTGTATTAAAGATATGCATATGAGCAATAAAGCAAAGACTCCACAGTATAATATCTAAATCAGCGCTGATGTACTCTTGTGAAATGTGGACATTAAGAACCACAGAAAAGTCAAGATTGGAAGCAGCTCAAACTATTTTTACGACCATTGTTAATAACTGTTCGAAGAGATAGGATTAAATACACTGTAATAAGAGAACAGTTAATGGAAGAAAATATTACTGAAGAAATTCAGAGGTATCAGAAACGATGGAAAGTACATGTTCTACGAATGTCCCCTTCAAGATATCCTCGGCAAATCTTATATTATAAACCTTCAGGTAGACGAACTGTGGAAGAAATGGAGCGACCAGTTTTGTTAACTTCAGAACAGGTCTGAAGACCTAAACGTTGTGAAGAAGAAGAATATGATCAATGAAATGTATTTGTCTGCAAGGTCGTCTTATATAGTGCGATCCTTATAAACCTGAACAATTTCAATGGGCCATAAGTTCTCTTTGAAATCTCGTAGAATGTAGAAATTTGTTTTAATAATCTCAGTGGCTCTGGAAGAATTGACGACTGACAGTTGTTGATAGCTGACTGTCTTAAATGAGCCATTTTCTTTGATACGACTGTAGACACTGAAGTTTATATGAATATCTTCAATACATTTGTGGCGCACCTGGATGATATCGAATTGAAAGAATTTAATTTCCAGCAAGATGGAGCAACATGCCATACATCTAATGACACCATGGAACTTGTAGACAATTTCTTTGATAATCGAATAATCTCAAAACGTCTGTGGCTCCCCAGATCCCCTGACCTAACCTCACCGGATTTTTTCTTGTGGGCGTATCTAAAAAATAGAATGTATAAGAATATGCCACTGACAATTGAAGTTCTCAAGGAATACATTCAAACCGAAATGAGTAACATTGGTGAGGATACTCTCCGTAAAACTTCAGAGGATATGGTGAGACAAGTGGTAACATGTATATGCTGATGGAGGACACTTCCAACATTTTCTCTGAGATGTAAATAGTGCAATGTAATCTCCCAATTGTGTATTATATTCTCCCAAAGTTGCACGTGTATCATGTTATTGGTTCAAAAGTTATGACCTATTAAAATGGTTCAGGTGTATGTGGATCACACCGTATCTGAATGTACTTTGCATTTCTGTTCAACTGGTAAACTGCAAGAATTCACAAAATTAGTATAGCAAACATAAATAACACACAATTATATTAAAAGTACTTATGGCATTAACAATTTCATAGATAATTTCTGTTATTCCCGTGGTGATTCAAGAAGTTGAATATTAAAGTCCACGCATCGCGATTCACCTTCTGCACATTTACGTATAGCCTCACTAATGACACTTATTTTGTGCCTATAACAAAATGTGCAATAAATTGTGCAATCCCTTTTCTCGGTTAAGAATACTCGTAACTGTAATTTCAAACTTCTATCATTATGAAGCTTAAATTCCATGTTAATATGCTTAACAGAAACTTCGCCAACAGCGTATTTCCGACCGTGAAATTAAGGCGTCTTTAACGGCAGAGAGCACTTCCGACTCTTCCAACTGATTTACAATTTTCCGCACAGCTAGAGCAAGATCAATCTGTTCACCATTAGGAATTATAATCGAATTAAAATGTTTCTGCCGATTTCATAATAAAAGAACTTGTATTTTTGTCATATTATAATGAAATTGAGAATGCAACCAAAAGATAACGAATGTTGAGCTCAGCTTTCAACCCATTTATAGCGGCTGCTTTTAAGGTTTTCTTTCAACTTGCCATCTGTTTTAAATAAACAGCACGATGGTACACTTTCTGGACGTGCATCATACTTAGGGTTACTGTTAATGACATGCACTGTCTTAGAGAGTGTCATTTTTTAAGATAAGTTCTCCGTAGACATTAAAATCTCCCGAAAAAAAACTGAGTAAATTTTTTTTCAATGAAGTAAGAACTTGAACTTTTGAAACAAAAAATAAAATGAAAGTTTAAGCATAATATTTAAAATTTCAGTCGTTTGTTAGCTTGAGATAAAGTATACAGAACAACAAGATTTTGTAGATATGATTTGAAGAAGAGGTTTTAAAAATGATACTAGATAGAGAAAGTCATGGTAATGACGTCAAATGTCAGTGTCAAACGTTTTATATATTGTCGCGTGTTGAGATAAACTTGAACTTTACAATTTACTTATAGATAGTTCCACGAGAGGTTATCGATATATACCGGGTGTTTCAAAACGACACCGAACATATAGAAGTAGTTGCTCAGCTTCTATGTGACACATATAGATAGTTTTAGCGACAACAGAGTCACATAAAAATACTCCGGAATGAGTGAGGATTAGGCAGTGGCAAGAACAACGACGCGTGCCTCACGCAGTCGGAGTTCGCAGGTATAGGTCACACGCCATGCCGCGTGCTGTAACTGTTTGTAAACATATCGGCATACTCCACAGTACTTGCTACTATTAAGAATTTATTTGGCTTATGAAACCGCAATAAAGAAGCTATTGCTTAATTATTGCTTATGAGTGTTTAACGTGTTGCAAAATTTCCTTATAGCAGTCCATGATGACAAATAAGCTGGTGGACATATACAACTTATATCTTTTAGAGGGAAGTTAATGTTAGTGAGGTTGAGAATGGAAGCATTAAATGATAAACAGAACAGAAAGCAGTATCAAAGAATTGTAGCTTCTTACAAGTATCGGACACGATTTTCCAAACATCTCCCCACTTCAAACTACGTGTTACTTGTCGTATGAATACTTGTTATTTTGTATTTTGCCACAATGTCCCTAATAATGTTTATAAAACAGCCTTTGTTTAAGATATACATATGACCAATAAAGCAAACACTCCACAATATAATATTTAAATCAGCACTAACCAAACTTATGCAATGCATTTTATTTCACTCTACTTAATAACACTAAATAAAGCATTTATAACTGAAAAGGAAGGTGCTGATCTTATAGTAATTGGTTGAAAGCACTGTAGAATTAAGATCATAGCAAAATGAGCAACTTTGGAACTGTCCGAGTCATTATTCGACTGTCAAAAGTAACTGCCCTTTGCCCCATTACGTGAAAGCTAGGCTAGGGTCATTGATAAAGAGCAAGGCGCAATGCTTTTGTTTTCGTGGCTGGTGCGTCCCAATAACAACTTTTAAAGTTCGCACACAGTAGCTCCGGCGCTGCCTAATCACAAAATCATGTAAAATTTAATGCTGCATAAAATTATACCTAACAGAATTTCGAAACTGCGACACCGAAATTCGGACTAGTAACGACTATAATTGTTCGGTGTCATTTTGAAACAACCTGTATATGTGTGTGAATTAATGAGCGTGATGAGACTAAATTTGTCTTATAAAATTCATATTATTAAAAGGTGATTGGTTATATAAGTTACTTGCATACTTACTCTCTTATTTTTGCGTTTGTTGTTCAAATTCTATCAAAATCGTTCTTCGCGACAGAAATTTTCAGGGCATCTCAGCCCTCATAATTAGCAATTGCCAGAGGTGTTCATAAACTTGGGTTTGAAAGAAACTCCCTTCTCAATTATCGTTTAAGTTTGCAGCATCTGTAATGCAGTATATTACCGGCATTAATACGAGTACTATTAATAAACAACAATGTATCAGGAGCCGGATCGTAGCATATTAAGCAAATGAACAATCGAAAGTTTTATTGACAGTAGATGATAAAAATGATTAAACTCAAAGTTAACAAACTTTGCGAAAATAGAAACTGAAATGGATGTTGACGTATTACGATTTAATAATGTCTCCAAAACTGATAAATGTGGAGGTGGATGACTTCGTCTGCTGATAATCGTTTATTTCATTAATGATTTCATGATTTACCCGATGAAATCGGATGCATGGAAGCTTAGTATAAAATAGACCGCTGTAACAGATCAGATTGAAGGCACTGCTAAACGTCATGGCAAATAACAAATACGCGGCCGGCGTATGAATGAAATAACAGTTCTGACTTTCTCTAGCACTTACCCGTAATATGTAGAGGAAGTGTTGTATTCATCCTAAACATTCATACTTAGAGTTCACCATAAATACACGCTTTGAGACTCCCCGAAACACTCAAACCATTTTTACTAGTATAAAAAGGACAATTGTGTGTTTATTTCCATCATTTGTCTGTCTGTTTGTGAACAACATAACTCAAAAGCACAATGTTGGTTAAATACTAAATTTTATATTTCAGTTCACTATCTTCCAATCATGTTGCATGTTTCGAAAAAAAGTCTCATATCCTAAACTACCTTTCATGTGGAAGAGTTGTCACCAATTTATATTGTTTAAAAATAGGCTCTAATGATTTATGCCAGATTTCACCAACAGATGTTAAAATCGACACTAACAAATGTAACGTAACAATTGTTACAGCATTAACAAAAGTGTTAAAATTTTTGCATTTCACCGACTTTTTTTTCTGAAAATGTTTATAAACACGTGCTAACGCCGAGAGACTTGTATCACAGTAATGACTGTGGAGGAATCTCATTATTTTCTGAACGTACTGCGATGAGCTTTTTTTATTTTCGTTTATAATAATAAATAATAATAACCCATGGCGCGACAGCCCTTAGAGGGTCAAGGCCTACCAACCCGACTGCCGGCCTCACGCCCACTTACGCACGGTAGAGGTGGACGATCATCCAACCGATACGGGGAGGAGATGTGGTCAGCATCTCGGCATCCCCCAGCCGGAATGTTGGTTTCCGTGACCAGGCTGCTTACCTAGCGTAAGCCCCTCACTTTCCTCACGATGCTGAGTGGGCACCGGTCCTATACCCGGGACCTGAAATCCGCACCCCCTGGGTGGGATCGAACCCAGGTCACTTTCCGTGGCCAGGGACCAAGGCATGCTGCCTTAGCCCGCTACGCCACGGCGCAGGACTATTTTCGTTTATACACAGCTGAAAAATGGCGGGTGAACAAAATCAGAAGAGAAGCCGTGGGATAAATTTTCTCATCAACGGAGAAAGAATTGATAGTTGAAATTATTAGTAACTAAATATAAGGATATTGTGGATAATAAGAGGATGCGGTAAATGTGAAAGAGAAAGATGTTACGTGGGAAAACATTGGAAATGAGTTTAATTCCGATGCAAACGTCACAACCAGAAGTACGAAGCAACTTCGTCAATATTCCGTAAATTTAAAAGGAGATGCAAAGAAAAACAAAAGTGACGAGTGACTTGAACGTTTCCAGACGGGAGGTGGTCAGTGTATTATCCACATAATTCAGTGAATTATAAAATCGCAAAGCTATTTATACTTGAAGCAAAGGTGAGATCGGCATACTCCTATTCGATGCATGTTCTAACCTCTCTTGTACTTCCGCAGTAACCTTCAAAACAACTTGTTTCGACAGTCTATACCTCCGTAGAAAATCTTCTTCTGATAGCTCCTCAAAATCAACTCTCCTCATAGGCCGTTCTATATTACGAATGCCATTTAGACGGTATAAATATAGCAAATCCACATCAAAAGCTGCATTCACGCCCGTCATCTTGACAATAGTACGATTGTTAACGACTTAACAGCAGAAATATGGTTTGTTAGTTTAACAAGAGATTTAACAAGAGTGTTAAGCTAACACTTGTAGGCGAAATGCAATTTTTTGTAACAATTGTTAAATAGACTAACAACCGTGTTGAGTCATAACATCTGTTGGTGAAATCGGGCATTAGATTATATATCATATTTTAAGATATTTACGGATAATATTTACATCTGAATTTTGCATGAATAGCTTCCAAGTCTCTTCATTGGTATAAATGGTAAACCATAAGAACACAACAAACCCTTACAATGCAAAAAATGTCACACACTTTACGTAAAATGCCTTTTATAAGGTGTTAACAATTGTGATATATTGGTTACATTTTTCTAACACTAGCCCGTTCCTGTAATGGAACTCGCTATTCATTTTTTCTCGTGGCCATAAAAAGAGCATGTTATTTCAAAGACAATAAGGTTATAATGTGATTATGAAACCTTGATTATGGTTTCAGCAATCTTCTCTAAGAATAATTTTATACATTTTGAACGCATTTATTTCGAGAATAAATTAGAAAAAGCTGGTGAAATACTTCTGATGATAGTCTAACAAGTCGGCAACTTGAAAGAACTGAGCTTCTCGTATATTGGTAAGATTTCAACTGAAGCTCTGTTGACATTAGAAGTCTGGTATGAAAGAGCTGTGGGATTTTTTCTCCCCGAAGTGAAGTCATTACGCTCTCAGAACTGCAACTAGCGTTCTTGCCATCGATCGTACGGCACGACGGCCCTAAGGGGGTAAAGGGAACGAATGAACGGCGACTGTGTCTCTTCGGCGTTGCCACGTGCGATGGGCGTGACTAGGGCCGCGGTTACCCAAAAATTGTCAACCCTTCCATGTCTGCGTTACCGGCGGAGCAGTAAAAGTCTTCCTTCAAATCCAGAGTACCCGAGTTAGATTCCTGACTGGAGGGTGGGGATATTTCTTTATCCAGGATTATTACCCATTCTTCATAAACAATGAATGTTTGTGTGAATTTAATGTAATAACCATAAGTAATACAAACCTAAGATTAACTGCAAGCGAGGGAACATCCATCCACCGTCCCTTAAAAAGTGATTTCTTATACAAATATGAACTTAAAGTTCTAACACAATTTTTATTTGTGAAAGTTTATTTCGAGTTTTCGCACTTTTCGTCATGTTATAATTCAATAATGAAGAAATTGCAATAATTATCATTATTATATGATAGAACAGCAACAACTCTAAATTTTCATTTCTCTTAGTTTCCTTTCTTAAATGTCTTATCCCTTGTAGTTTAACATTTTTGTTTAATAAAACGTAATTACGCTGAAGTTACGGTATTGAAACATCTGTAGAACAGCTGACCACAAAATGTGGCTTACACAGTTCTGTACATGCTTAGGCTTTCACAGCCGGCATTAATCCAATGATTCCAGTAAGTACCCAGCTAGAATCCTCTGAAGATTCTCGTCGGAGATATGAGCGAAACGTCAGGAGAATTTTCATCCTCTGGACCACGGCCCACAAGCTTGGGAAACACATTCTGTTGGATTACACAGTTATCTTTTATTCCCTCGCTATCTTCCTACTTTGGTTGCAAACGCAGTTATATTAGTTTTTAAATAAAAATAAGGGTTTTGTTGCCAGTGTTGTATTTTTAAGTATTTATTAATTTTAAAAATATATAACTTTAGTTTTTACACATCTGTATATGTAGGTATATACTGTACATTGGCGAACGTGATGTTGTTTTGAAGGAGAAGAGTCGAGTATCATGAGGCCAAGACAGAACTGTGTTGCTACTACGCAAAAGAACTTTCTAGACGGTGTTTCGAGAAGATCCATTTTCAGAAATATCTACCGTGCCGGTCGGGCATATAAAAGCCCATGAAAGGCCAACAACCAGTCAGAGGAGTGAAGAGTAAAGTAAGCAGTACTGGGAGTAGTGTGGTGCTTCGACCTGAGTGTGACAGGTTCTAAGCTCCGCGGTAAGAAGTCGTAAGCCGTGGAGCGATGCAGGAAGCAGTTCACGAACTGAGGACCTGGTAGTGAAGAATTTTGCGTGTGAATATCCAATTTGTGTTCAAAATTGGTGTGTAGCTCCGTGATAGAGGTGGACCTGTGTGTAGTTCATAAAGATTATAGCAGTGCAAAGTGTTCGTGCTACAAAGACTAGGAACATTGTACATAAAGACGTTTCGAAGTGTCGCATTTGTGTAAAAGGTATGTTAGCATTGAGCTAACAAAAAAGCAGTGGGAGGTGAACTTTTCATCTTTTGTCACAGTATGTAAATTAATTTCAAAAACTACAGAAGCCATTAGTTACTATTTCACCACTCTTTTCTCAGCTCTTTTCTTCTTACAGGCGTAGACTATAATACGCTATATACTTTTCATTTTTTTAACTTCTTAAAAGATGGAAATATTACCTAAACGCTTCATTAGAGATTCCATGGAGTATAAAGTAATTTCTGTAAACCTTAGATAATGCATATAGATACAAAAGCCGGTTAGTTGCTATACTCTGTAGAAAATGTGATCATATTTTCTTACAAACAATATATAGCTAGATGGTCATGATCTAATACTTAAGTAAACAGAAAACATCTAAAAAGCAACAATCGATACTGTTTATAACAATACGAATCGCAAGTTATACCTATTTCTGTATTACAGATGTGCTTTTAATGAAGCAGTTTCAAAACTTCCAAATAAAACTTATTCTTATCATAAGTACAGAGACCTTTGCATTCTAATAACTCTCATGCAAAATACATTTTGTTTTATTTCCATTATGGTTACATTCTGACCAAATTCGTTAACAGGACATGCTAAATAATTTATAAGAAAAGTAGGTTACTAACATTAGAAATCAATGGATCCATATTGTCACTTTGTGTGTTCGTGAAATTAAAATTCCAATTGCACAAACTCAAAATGTTCTTTATTTCCACCGAATTACAGTTGGAACACTTGCCGATTACACAGAATTACGTAGCGCACACAATTACAATTCGCCAGTTCGTCTGCCACAGGTCCGCTCTACACTCACAATTACGTACAACTCCTCTGATACACGTACAGTCTTCCAGTCCGTTCACTAGCACGGCGCTCCGGCTGCTCGCCAAGAGCTGCCTGACTCGTCCACTGCAGGCCTTATATAGGGAAGATCGCCGTTTCTGGAAGTCTCGCATTTCAGTGAATCTTCCCGACTGTTCCAGACGTCAGGGATGGGGAAAGAGATGGCTAGTGATGTTTTTCCAACCATCCCCCTCGTTAGCGCTACAAGATAAATGGGTAGGCGCGGTCTAAATGCCTTCTGTCGCCTACCCTGCTGCTAGCTGGTCGGGCCTTCCGATAATTAGGTGACAATATATTATATTAAAAATTAGAGAGATAAGCTTTCTCAATGGTCACAGAATGTAATTTCTAAAGATAAACTCTTTAGAAATCCTGGAAGTGTTTCACATTTACCAGCTTTATCTCCATTTTGTTGTAAGGTTAAGGATTTCAGTATTAATAAATTCTATGTATGTCTTACGTTATTAAACAACTATAGATGCATATAGAATATACAGAGTTTTAAAGTTGCAACTGGATAATTGTTTACAACATTACTTGACCATTCTGTCCGATACATTGTTCCACCTCCAAAGAGTACTTATAGATTATGCAGCATTTACACAACTTAGTAAACGTTTGGAAGAATTAATAAGAGAGACATTCCGTGGAAGTTTCACATTCTTTTGTATGAATATCTGCCTATTTGTAATTATTATATAAATATCCGCAACTAACGTCAGCTTAGTTGATTGGAGCAGCGGCACTATAAACCAAAGATCCATAGTTAAATGTCAGTTGCAGTACTGATTTTTTTCAGTGTGAACTTTCCAACATTTCGTTTACAATGGCTAGTTCTCAAACAAAATGTGACATAGGTATAATACCCTAAGGTTTTGGAGAGTCGGGGCCGGGCAGTGGTAAGATAAACAGAGATAAGCAGCGTTCTTGCCCACGTATATACCAAGCAAAATCGTGATATAACCAAAATCTCCGAGAAGCTTCTTTTCTCTTCGCTTCTCGCGAGTCAGTTCGTTAATAAGCGAGTCACTGAATGGAACAAAGTGGTCTGTTCTCCGAAGGAGATGGTGACTCGTTGGTGGGTGAACCTTCTAAAGAGGAGGGCGTTCGTGCATGATTCATTAGTTCATTACACACTATCTCGTCAAGAAAGTGAAGTGACTCTGGAAATCCATTTCGCAGTAACTTTATGAACTAAGTGAAGTGCCGTAAAGGTTGAACTAGATCAAAACTTTGACAGTTTGAACGTATTGAACATGACAGTTGAGAAAAAACAATAACGCTGGACAAACTGAAAATATGACAAGCAAATAAAATTTGTTTTGCTAATTTTTGAGAAAATAAAATAAATCGAACAGCTTGTTATATACAGAATGTATTGGATGGGGGAAAAGTTTCGTGTTGCAATATCCAAAAATTGTTGGATTTAAATACAACGCGTGCTAACGGCTTTGAATTTGCGAAAACAAATTAAGGGGTTATCGATATTCCCAAAGGAAAAGACTTAGATAATTCCAAATTTCATATTTAAGTCGACCATTTTCCAGGGTCGACAAGAACACTTAACCAGCAAATAAAACTCCCTCAGAGAATTTCAAAGTTCATACCAGGGCTGTTCAATAAAGAATGATCATATTTTTACGGTCATAATTTTCGCACTAAAATTCAATCTTATTATGTTCTGTTAGCTCAATGTGAAACAAACACGCCGTAGTAGTTTCATTGTTGGTACTCCTAGTTCCCGCCTGTGAGAACCAGGCAAGTTCAGACATGTTCAGTATCGCCTACCGCTGCAATGGAGATAACACGCGAGGAACAATATGCGGCTTTGAAATTCTGCTTTCGTCTCAACAAATCATCCGTTGAGGCCTGTACAATGTTAAGGAGGCCTATGGAGAGTCTGTTCCTCCCTACATCACAGCTCGAAGGTGGTTTAAAATGTTTAAAGAGGGGAGACAGTCAATTTCAAAGGAAGGTGGACCCATGCTCCAGTAACTGGTGCTCCAGTTACTTCTCTTACGGAAGAAAACATGAACACTGCTGCTGTCATTGTGAGAGAGGATCGACGAATTACCTTAAGATCACTTTCTGAAATACTGAACATTTCAATGGGTGTCACTCACACGTTGGTGACAGAAGCATTACACATGAGACGTGTTTGTCCGCGATGGGTTCCAAGACTGTTGATTCCCGAACAAAATGACAATCACATGCAGGTCTGCATGCAGTTAGAGCTGATGTTAGAGGAAGATCCGGAGTTTCTTTCAAACGTAATCACTGCTGATGAAACTTGGCTACATTTTTTTGATCCTGAGAGCAAACAACAAAGCTCAGTATGGAAATCTCCTTCATCACTGACAACCAAAAAAGAAAAAGTGGTTGCTTCACACACATCAGTAACTGGACAATACTACAGAGATATCCTGAAAACATTGCAAGTCCAGATCAGGTGCAAAAGATCACATTTCCGTGAAGCAGACTGGATGCTGCACCACGTAAATGCGTGGCCGCATATTGCCAATGTTGTTGCTGAATATCTTGCAAAATCACCGTGAAGTACATCCCTCACCCTCCCTATAGTCCAGATTTAGCCATAAGTGACTTTTTTCTATTCCCTAACTTGAAGAAACGCCTTCGTGTGAGGCGTTATCCATCATCAGAAGCAGTGGTGAAGGTTGTGGAGGCGAATTTGAAGGATCTCTCAAAAATGGTTTTCAGCATGTCTTTGAAGACTGGCAGAAACGCTGGTACAAGTGCATCGCATTCAGGGGAGACTATTTTGAGAAGGACCATCAAATTATGAGGATGAGTAAAGGTTGTCAAAAAAATTGTGATCATTCTTTGTTGAACAGCCCTCGTATTTAAGTCAATCATTTCCAATACCTCTAAATTAACTATCATTTACATAGAATATTTGTAAACTATTTTGATTCGCACTTTAAAATTCGATATTATTTAGAAAAGTTCTTGCAAATAAACTGTAAGTTTTGGATTTTTTGGAAACAGCTTCTGCTCTCTTCATTATAAATGACTTTTGCACAATTGAAAAATCATAAGAGATTGACAGAAATGTAGGTCTCACAGTTTATGCATAATTACCATTTTTGTGGAGATAACTCTGTATGAGATATTTTTGTCATTAGTTTGAATTTTCAAATACACTATCCTCAAATGAGAATTCCTTGTTCAGTCTTGTTTTCCACTTGAAAATGGAAAGGAATTTCAAGATTATCGTGTGGGTCTTAGAGCATTTGGCTATCAATTAAAGCTAATCTCTTCTCGCATTTCTGTTATACTTATAAATAAATATTTAAGAAAACCAGTTCTAAAAATGTTTAATCTCTGAAGTAGATAAAATAATAAGCTTTTGTAAGAACAGCTTGGGGGTGAATGGAAAAACCTATACATAAGATTTTTGTGAAATATGACAAATAAAATGCAATTTGAGGCCTTTTACTACGTCGCGTGCCTGCATATGAGACAAGAGGGCGGGGCGGAAAATGTTTTGTCAATAAGCTTACCTCCGCCCTTTGCACGAGGCATCTTTAAATACGTGGGCACAAAGCGCGTTGGTTTATTTATGTTCTTAACATGACCGACCGAGTCTTCGCGTTCATCACTCTCCCTCTGGTATTTCTTATACATTCTTTAGCTTTTATTTTTAGCCGCGCTACCTTCTAAGGTAAAGCGATCATCTCCGAACCACCCAGAGCTGTAAATGTGCAGTGTTGCCAAGCATGGTAGGTAACTTCTCCTTTTGTACATTTGTAGTACAAAAAGTGACCCATTTCCTCAGATTGTAGCGTTTTTCCACATTTAACTAACCAACTACTCTAGTTTCTGCCCAAATTTCGTGGTCCAGGAGTAACATGCTAGCCTAATGTTCCCGGAGCCGCGAGTGAAACTCGGCGGAGGGGATAGAATTTTTGTGGACGTAAATACCTTTAGCGAAGAGGTCTAGTTGTAGATTTATGGCACATAGAAGAACCTCAAGACTGATAAAGATGTCTGTGAGCAAAAGTAAACGAACTTTCCTGCCCAATTTAGAATGGGACACTGAGAATGTTGGTGATGATTTGTGTTCACGGGCGCTTAACTACAAGGTCATCAGCGTGCTTTAAAACAATGCAAAAGCTATGTATAAACCTAGACACAAAGTAGAACTATATCTATTAGAATAAATATTTAAAAATAAATAAATAAAAACATAAAATGAAAGGAAGATAAATAATAAAAACAGATTAATATAAAGACAATAAAAAGAAACTTCAAAGGACTATGGAAAAGCACAAATATTAATATACAATATTACATATAAATATAAAACAGAGATATATAATTATAACAAACAACAATGTCAAAAGTCAGCGACATACCTACAGTAGTTCAAGAGAGTCCATAAATAAAATCACAACTTCAATTTCTTCATGTGTTCTTTTTAATTACACTTTATTGTTCAATTTTATCATATAAACTTTAAAGTATTAACTTGTTCCCTAAGTAATAAATTATTAAGTTTATTGTAAAGCTCTTTTATTTATGTATTTATTTAATTTAATTAATTAATTAATTTACTTATGTATATGATGGATTAATTCACTCATTTATTTATTTATTTTCAATTATTCATAAGCACAGAGGCAGCAATGATCTTGTACAGCTTCAGTTTTGTTTCTTTCGTTGTTCTTTTTTTGTAGAGTTCTTGTTATCGTTCCAAGAATTTTTTGGTTCAACTCCCCGTCTTTCACGTAAGCCGATATCCTTTCGTGCGTTAAAAGAGTTGTAGTTCGAAACGGAGCCTTCTCAGTTAAACGCACGGCAGTGACGTGAGCAGATTTGGTTCTGCTCCGAACAGGAGGCAGTTCCCGGATTGAACTGTAATTTCCCCTTTGCGTTCTGCAAATGTTTTAACAAATAAGGGATATCTGCTTACGCGAAGGAGGGCAATTGGATCATTTGGATTTTGTGTGAGTGTGAGTGTGTGTGTGTGTGTGTGTGTGCGTGTGCGTGTGTGTGTGTGTGTGGTTCAAGTGGAGAGTATTACACCCTGAGTCTGCAGCCAGACTATTGAAAGTCAAACTCAGGAAGGGAAGGAGTTAGGAAAGGAGATGGGAGTATTTAAAAGGTGCGCTAGAACTCGGACAAGAGGCACGAGCCTGCGAGCTAACGTGTGCTGAAGACATTTCATCTTGGCACCAGGTTCCTTAGTGCGGCCTCATGGAATTCATCCCCACATCCTCTCGGGGACACGTGACCATAGCCCCGCTACTATGTCCGAGGAAATTCTATCCCACTCGATCGAACTTAGACTGGGTTAAATGTCGGTGAAATGAAATGTAGTGAGGAAAAGTCGCCAAAGGAATTTGTCCAGAGACCAAAAACAAACCTTTGATAAGATTGGTCAGTTACCCAAGATCGAACTCAGGACCTCAGGGATACGAATCCCTGAGGCAACCTACTGGAACAGTTTTACTATAGGACCGTTTATTACTTTCAGGTGGGTGAAAGGATTAACTCACGAATGACTGTTTCGCTTGTAGGAAAGGCTGTATTATAAGGTTACGTTACCTTCTGTTGAGTTCACAGAATGAGTCCAGAGTTGACTTAATTCATTTGATAGTACATTTGTTTACGGGCGGCCTTTCAGCTTGAAGTCTTTGAGCGCTGTATTTCATCTCATCTCTGCAGAAGTGGGGCACGGACGTAATTAAAAACGGTTTTGTAAGACTGTTTACATGAATATTTTAGCTTTCATTTACTCACTTCTCCCATCTCCATAGTAACACAGTGACGTTTAATTAAGTCAAATTCTTGTAGAGGGCGATGCAGTTATGACGACACGCATGTCGTTACACAGTTTCATTTCTTTCTTGTTTCGCTTTCCTCTTTAACAAAGCGTGGTCTCTTTGTCTCTAGAAGATCTATCCTTAGACTTTGTTTACTCCGCCGCTCCACTGATGAAAGTTTTCTGTTTGTGTTTTTGAGTTACTGTATTGAAGCACATCTGAAGTGCAGGAACTAATGTCTCAGAATGGGAAACATACATTTATTAAAAGACATTCTAACCACATATAAACCAGTCACATGACTTATTATACTCCATATTTTTTCATATTTGTTTACAAATCTTTGATATGAAATGTGATCCTATACTTTCTCCTTGTACTACGTATCTAAGCAATCCATTAAACTTCTATATAGAAATTCCATGAAAATATAGATACTGTCTAATAAGTAATGTTTCATAAGAAAAATAATTATTTGAAATATCTTCTGACAAGTAATTAACTAATTCTCAAAGTATAGACCCTTAGATTCTATGTCTCGAGCCATCGTTCAGCGAGATTTATTATCCCACAATGGTACTGTCACCCAATTATTGGAAGGCGCGACCAACTGGCGGCTGGGTGAGGGCCGGGAGACATTCGACCACGCCTAACCATTTGTCTTATAGCGCTAACGAAGGGATGGTTGGAAAAACATCACTGGCCGTCTCTGTCCCCTCCCCCTGCCGTCTGGAACATTCGTGGTGACTCACTGAAACGCGAGACTTCCAGAAACAGCGATATTCCTATAAAAAGGGGCTACAGTTGGCGAGTCAGTTCAGTTCTTGGCGAGCAGCCGTGAGGAGCGACGAGTGAGGGAACGGACTGGAAGACTATGTAGGTGCATCGAAAGAATTGTCCGTAATTGCGAGTGCAGAGTGGACCTGTGACAGACGAACTGGTGAATTGTAATTGTGTGCGCTACGTAATTCTATGTAATCGGCAAGTGTTCCAACTGTAATTCGGTGGAAATAAAGAACATTTTGAGTTTGTGCAATTGGACTTTTAATTTCACGAACTCACAAAGTTACAGTACCAATCTCTGGAATTTGCTGACACCCACTTGCACTGCTTCGAAGTTCTCAAAATTTCTTCCACTTTCAATTTCTTCTTCTTCTGGACCATGGGTCGAAAAATATGATAAAATAGTAGTGCGAGATAAAGGCTGTATGCTGAGTGTGGTAGCAGTTCGATTTCTCCCAGTTCCTAAACTTTTTCCATAGTTGTTCGTGCAGTATGGGGTGTTGCATTTTCCTGTTACAATATGACTCCATTTCGGTTAGCTAATACTGGGTATCCGCGTCTCAAAATTTCATGAACTCGTTCTGTTTGTTGCGAATAAAGATCCGCATTGATCGCCCACCCGTTTGGAAAAAAAACTTCAGTGAATCATAGCTTAAAAATTCCACCAGACACACAACATTACTTTGGGACTAACTTTGGCAGTTTGGCGGGGATCAAGCTACTGTTTCGAGGTGTCAGGTTTTCGGTAATATACCCATTTTTATCACAGGTGACAATTCTCCTGACATATCTATCATTCAAGGAATTACGGATATACTGACGACAGATATCCACTCTACGTTCAGCCTTTTGAGGTGCCACTTCATGAGGTGCAGATCTATGATATATAATTTTGTAAGTGTCTTAATGTGGCGATGTATGGTATCTTTTGATGTACCAGGTTCTTCTGTAAGCCTACGGTACTTTTTTGCGGATTTTCTCACAAAACTTGGCGTGTATCCGCAATAGGGTTTTCCAGAGCGTGTTTTCGTCTTCATTGTTGAAACGTTGGAACTATCGTTGTGCCAGATGCTCACTAATGACAACTTCTTTCACTTCACATATTCTTCGAGCTGCGGCAGCGACTTTATAATATTGTTTCAATTAGTGTTTTTGGACTCTAAGTTCAAACATTGTTATCTCCATTTTGTGATTGTTTATTAATAACTAAAGACTGGTTCATTCTCGCAATGTACACAAAACTATCCACGGTATCCTGTAAGCAGTATTGCCAATCCAATGAAGCCTAATAAATTTTCCAAAACACTGAAATAAAAAAAAATCCACATCACTTATGAGACAACCTAATACATTCTTTAAATCCTTTGAATAATAAACATTAAGCAGTTTTTGAAAATGGTACTGCATGTATGTTGTGTGTGGAGTTATTATAACCCGAAAAAGAATTAATGATAAATAACAAACTGGGCGTTTAGTCTTGGCAAAATCTTCCAGAGTTGTGATACCAAAATCCCTCAACTAATACAACACTTGATCAATTTTCTATGCTCTCAAAAATGGTTGTAAAAATTTTTATTCATAATTCAATATTTTAAGATATTTTCATATACATAAAATATTTATCTCGAATTAAATGATTCTCAAGATTAGATAAAATAAATAATATACCACAAACCAAGAAATTGAACTCTAAAGAAAAACTAGTTTTCATGTGAAGAGAATACTGTAACTTTGTGGGTTCGTAGAATAAAAAGGCCGAGTTGCAGAAATTAAAAATCTCCTTTATTTCCGTAGCAACACACTGTCCAATTCTCACGTAACAACATTACATCAAACAATTTTTCAAGGTCGAGGACAATAACAAACACTTGCAGCTGATTACATTAGCTCTCGTTACAACAACACTGACTGTTACACAACAACTGCTTCACAACCACAACTGCATTGCTAGCGTGTCACAATCCCTTTTATATCTCCATTTATGATTACCAGACTTTTCTGTCAATCACTAGAATCTTCTGGCAAACAAGGCATCTAGTTACATATTTCGAACATTCTATCACCTTCGAGAAACGTAACTTAATCTGACCGGCGAGGCCTTTGCCTCAGTTATCTTGCTGGCCGGCGTTATCTGTTTATGCAAGCTCGTTATCTCCGTGAAACCTATCCGTCTATTGTATGCCAAGCCGCCTTATCACGATCGGGTAGGCGACAATACATCGAGAGTTTAAAAGCTACCTTTAAATTATAAACCTACAGAAAAAACGGGATTTAGGAATGTCACAAAAAATATGGAATTGCTTACTATACAAGCCTGTCTAAATCCTGGAGTGAAGAAGAAGAAGAAAATGATAGTAAAATTGTGCCCTATGTGTACAGGAATAAAGAGGTTTCAGATTTTTCTAAATTAGATTACTAATACAAATGCTGGCTTTATCCCTACTGTTGCAGGCCATTTTCTACATAGCTTCACCTGCAAGTTGCACATATTCATATCTGGAATTTACCAATGATTGCATGCAGAAATTACAGTCTTGCATGTCTTCCGGCCATTAGTTATCTTCCTGGGGAGAAACAACACTCTCCCAGGTAGGCATGTTGCTTCTGTTGCACTTACGTGGTTAATAACTCAATTTTCTGAAATCTATCTGCAAACCCAAGTGCTGTTTTGTTTGATTCATCTCTTGCCCAAACCATCTCAGGTGTTACTTTCTGGTAAAAAGCTTTCATTGCTATTTCTGAACAAGTGGATAAAACTACAGCACGTCATCCGGGTAAAAGACGACTGCTTGACTAGTAGTAAAGTGCTTGGGATTTTATTTAATTTAGGTCTTCCAACGTTGTCATATCGGTCGATGAATATAATGGGTGAAATGATGCTCAAATGAGCCTAGGGTCCATACAGCTTAGTGTTACCAGTCATCTTTCAGGATAAGGGAATTTTCCGGAAAAGCTTATCCAGATAACTCATCCTGTCCGAGATCGGAACTCGGGACCTCTTGCACGTGAGCCAGACATGCTACCATATACGCCACCGAGGCCTAGCATGCTTTGGATATTTTGAAATACCGAGGTTTTCTTGATTGATATGATTGGTCATCCTTCGCTCTCAGAAGAAACCGCTCAATCAGGTATAGGATATATATATATATATATATATATATATATATATATATATATATATATATATATATATATATATATATTGTTAACGATGCTTTTAACTGACAAGATCATACCAGCCTTCCGATGTACTGGAATTTTGTCCCGCAAGAGTTCTTATGCATATCAGTAAATCTCGTTTTAAGCACAGCAGAAAATCGTATATCTGGGCCGGTTTTGAACCTTGGACCCTGGAATAAGAAGAGCAGCACCTTATTAACTGATCCACCTAGACCTGGGCTGCTCAATTAAAGCAGAAAATGGGACGTTGAAATCACCTCCTTCTACCCGCTACGAAAAAATCGCGCATTTACCTCTGGTTACTGAGTTCCAGTGGCGGAACATCGCTATCATTCTGACGTATAGGAAATCATAAGCGTTCGCACTCATAGTTTACTTCTTACTAACTATTGTTTCTTATGATGACTTCTGTGGTACAAGTTATGTTTTATAAGATCTGCAATATGTGGTGCAAAAGACGAAGTGCACAGTCTCAAAAGATAACCAAGGTGATCGCCTCTGATCTTGCTGCGATACTTACTTTTAATATAGTTCATCTTTGAAAAGGTTTGTTCGCAGATATTAAATTAAATTAAATTAAATTAAATTAAATTAAATTAAATTAAATTAAATTAAATTAAATTAAATTAAATTAAATTAAATTAAATTAAATTAAATTAAATTAAATTAAATTAAATTAAATCAAATTAAATTAAATTAAATTAAATTAAATTAAATTAAATTAAATTAAATTACATTAAATTAAATTAAATTAAATTAAATTAAATTAAATTAAATTAAATTAAATTAAATTAAATTAAATTAAATTAAATTAAATTAAATTAAATTAAATTAAATTAAATTAAATTAAATTAAATTAAATTAAATTAAATTAAATTAAATTAAATTAGATTAAATTAGATGCAAACAAACGTAATCTCTGATAATCACTGCAGGGCAAAGATTTAAGTAATTCCCATCCTTTCTTCTTAGAACAAGTTACTCTCGTGGGAGTTTGCAGTAAAAGTAGTTACATTTGTAGGTCGTCTGGGATCTCACTACATGGAAACTTCAAATGTGTGTAAAAGAAATGGATATCCGTCTTAAATTGTTCTATATCTTCAAATTGCGAAAGGAATGTGTCATGTATTTGCTTTAGAAGTTCTGCATACTTTTCCAGAAGTATGACGTTTATTGTGAACACGGAACACAAGCAAGAGAAATGATATAAATCCACAACTATCATTTGTTTGTCCCACTGTCACAATTGTACCATAAATGTGTTCACGGCGTAAACTAAGCACACTATGTTTTGATTTCTACCCTGCAAACCTGTATTGAATTCATCCAAATAACAAAAACAATCAGTTGCAAATGCCAGGATACACAACCATTCATCTTGTGTCAGTTCAGAAACTTCATTTCCCTGAAAGAATAATATAAGACACAGTTATTATTAGAATGTCGAAAGTACAAAAGTGTATGGGCATTACTATTGTTGCATTTTAAATTGGTACGCTTACTTTGCTATTCATAAATTCAGCAATCACGTGATGTTGTTGAAAAGAACATCTGAACATCTTAACATGGATTTGGGCCGCGCCGTGGCTCAGTGGTTAGACCAATTGGCTCTCACCAAGGCGGCCCGGGTTCGATCCCAGGCGACCACAAAGTGAGATTTGTGGTGGACAATACGCGCTGGCGCGGGTTTTCTCCGGGATCTCCGGTTCCCCCGCCATCTCATTCCATCGGTGCTCCATCTTCATCTCATGTATCATCAGTGTCACCGCCTGCGGCGCCGTATGTAGTACAAGCGGGCGTTAAACACTACACATTTCATTTTAACATGGATTCCCTACTGAGCCACCTGACATGACAGTAGCACGGTAATTTTGAAAATTCCGTTCCCAGCTCTTGCATGAGATTTTGAAATTGTCTATGTCGAAGGCTACTGGATCTCAGGGGCGGCCGGTGAGGCATTGTATTGACGGTGCCATAAATAAATAAATAAATAAATAAATAAATAAATAAATAAATAAATAAATAAATAAATAAATAAATAAATAAATAGATAGATAGATAGATAGATAGATAGATAGATAGATAGATAGATAGATAGATAGATAGATAGATAGATAGATAGATAGATAGATAGATAGATAGATAGATAGATAGATAGATAGATAGATAGATAGATAGATAGATAGATAGATAGATAGATAGATAGATAGATAGATAGATAGATAGATAGATAGATAGATAGATAGATAGATAGATAGATAGATAGATAGATAGATAGATAGATAGATAGATAGATAGATAGATAGATAGATAGATAGATAGATAGATAGATAGATAGATAGATAGATAGATAGATAGATAGATAGATAGATAGATAGATAGATAGATAGATAGATAGATAGATAGATAGATAGATAGATAGATAGATAGATAGATAGATAGATAGATAGATAGATAGATAGATAGATAGATAGATAGATAGATAGATAGATAGATAGATAGATAGATAGATAGATAGATAGATAGATAGATAGATAGATAGATAGATAGATAGATAGATAGATAGATAGATAGATAGATAGATAGATAGATAGATAGATAGATAGATAGATAGATAGATAGATAGATAGATAGATAGATAGATAGATAGATAGATAGATAGATAGATAGATAGATAGATAGATAGATAGATAGATAGATAGATAGATAGATAGATAGATAGATAGATAGATAGATAGATAGATAGATAGATAGATAGAATAGATGGAATAGATGGATTAGGTGGATTAGGTGGATTAGGTGGATTAGGTGGATTAGATGGATTAGATGGATTAGATGGATTAGATTGGATTAGATTGGATTAGGATTGGATTCGGATTGGATTAGGATTGGATTAGGATTGGATTAGGATTGGATTAGGATTGGATTAAGATTGGATTAGGATTGGATTAAGATTGGATAGATTGGATAGATTGGATAGATTGGATGGATTGGATTGGATGGATTGGATTGGATGGATTGGATTGGATGGATTGGATTGGATGGATTGGATTGGATGGATTGGATTGGATGGATTGGATTGGATGGATTGGATTGGATGGATTGGATTGGATGGATTGGATTGGATGGATTGGATTGGATGGATTGGATTGGATGGATTGGATTGGATGGATTGGATTGGATGGATTGGATTAGATGGATTGGATTAGATGGATTAGATTAGATGGATTAGATTAGATGGATTAGATTAGATGGATTAGATTAGTTGGATTAGATTAGATGGATTAGAATAGATGGATTAGAATAGATGGATTAGATGGATTAGATTAGATGGATTAGATTAGATGGATTAGATTAGATGGATTAGATTAGATGGATTAGATTAGATTAGATTAGATAGATTAGATAGATTAGATAGATTAGATAGATTAGATAGATTAGATAGATTAGATAGATTAGATAGATTAGATAGATTAGATAGATTAGATAGATTAGATAGATTAGATAGATTAGATAGATAGATAAATAGATAGATAAATAGATAGATAAATAGATAGATAAATAGATAGATAAATAGATAGATAAATAGATAGATAAATAGATAGATAAATAGATAGATAAATAGATAGATAAATAGATAAATAAATAGATAAATAAATAGATAAATAAATAGATAAATAAATAGATAAATAAATAAATAAATAAATAAATAAATAAATAAATAAATAAATAAATAAATAAATAAATAAATAAATAAATAAATAAATAAATAAATAAATAAATAAATAAATAAATAAATAAATAAATAAATAAATAAATAAATAAATAAATAAATAAATAAATAAATAAATAAATAAATAAATAAATAAATAAATAAATAAATAAATAAATAAATAAATAAATAAATAAATAAATAAATAAATAAATAAATAAATAAATAAATAAATAAATAAGTAAGTAAGTAAGTAAGTAAGTAAGTAAGTAAGTAAGTAAGTAAATAAATAAATAAATAAATAAATAAATAAATAAATAAATAAATAAATAAATAAATAAATAAATAAATAAATAAATAAATAAATAAATAAATAAATAAATAAATAAATAAATAAATTAATTAATTAATTAATTAATTAATTAATTAATTAATTAATTAATTAATTAATTCATGTACTAATGAATGAACGAACGAATGAACAAGGTTTGTTAAAATATAAATATGTGTACCAATTTCGAACGATTTAGGTAATCTTATCAATAATCCATCCTATTTTATAATATACTGTACCCAACAGAACGTACAGGGAGACGGAAATAGATATTTATTACATCCGGACAATTGTTACGCACAGGTGTAACGAGCACAGTAAAAGTTTGATAATACAGTTCATGGAGAATGTGATACTAAGCGTTCGTGTACGATTTCGCGACAGAGAGGCAGCTCAAGTCCCGTGCTTTACTGCACCCTAACGGATGAAGCGTAAGTTATGCGTCAGAGAAATCTCGGCACTACCTTCTCCTAAAAGAAGCCGTGTATAAGGAGACATTCTAGCCCTAAACACAGGCGCTTGTGAGCGTAGATGGTGCCGTTCTGGAATCGGCACCAAGCCACGGAAAACAACCAGGACAGAGCGCTTGCGTTTAACGCGCCTATTCACATGAGGGAGTAGATACTCAGAAACAATCTTTTTTGCGCAATTCCTTTACACTTCTCTTTCTTTCGTTTTCATACAGATGGTGCCGTGGCACAGCGGCACTACCTCAGAAGCCGCCCCTGCTGGATCTAATAAAATTTACACATATTGCAACTAACATTACTTTGTTCAACGTAACGGACTTAGCGCATAAAGCCTTCCTGTGTATTATGTAGTGTATGGGCAAGAAGTCAGATTCAATATTGCTGTGTTGTAAAACCTTGCTCAGCCAGCCAATGAAACCATTTTCTCGTGTTTTCACAAAGGATGCTCCGTCGGTCGCAACGCTCACGATTTTCTCCCACGGAAGCTCAAATTTATTTACAACATCATGGACAGCGCTGAAAATGTATTTTCCACAATTTGTACTTTTAAGAGACACTATACCTAACATTTCTTCTAAGATATTTAATTCATTATCAACTCCCCTCAGAAGTACAATTAACCTCACCTCGTCAGATCTGTCCACCGATTTGTCCAGGGCTACGAGTAGAGAAAAACATATAAATATGAGTAGCTGGCATGCTTAATTTGTAAGATTACTCACTCAGACTTGTTTTCTTTTACCACTAGTTGTATGATTTAATGTAGTAGACGAATTACTTGTAAGCCATCTAGCTTGTATATTTTAAAGAAGAATTGTCAAGTTGTTAAAAGTGAGTTATATTTTATATAAATATAAGTAGCTGGCATGCTTAATTTGTAAGATTACTCACTCATGCTTAGTCTGAGTTTTATATAAAACATAACTAACTGTTAACAACTTGACAATTCTTCTTTAAAATATACAAGCTAGATGGCTTACAAGTAATTCGTCTGCTACATTAAATCATACAACTGGTGGTAAAAAAACCAAGTCTGAGTGAGTAATCTTACAAATTAAGCATGCCAGCTACTCATATTTATATAAAATATAACTCACTTTTAACAACTTGACAATTCTTCTTTAAAAGAGAAAAACATGTTAATGACCTTAGTTTGTCCTTTAATTGCCCTTCTAAATCACAACCAAATACTTCTATGTGTCTCGAGAGAGATTGACTGATGCAAATAAATCGACTAAATTGGGAAAAAATTCATTCGCAGAAACTAGCAAGCACTGCTTGATAAATTCACCTACACTAAATTATTTCACAATTTTTCCAATAAGCTCCGCCAGTCTATAAGAAAGTTGTACCACATTTTCAACATTAGGGTTATATTTAACAGATGCTTTCATTTCTTCCAGTTTTTGTGATCTGGCTTCACGTTGAACAAAGATATGCTAAACGTTAGTAGCAACGCCACTGACTGCCACCTCTGTCTCACGATGCCTTTGTCAGTGGTGTGGGGAAAACAACCTGTGTAGGGGAAGGAGGCGTGTGCTGTACAATTCAGCACCCCTGATCTAGACCGATAATGAAAAAATATGTTTGAAAAAACAAAATAACTATATTATTTTTAAATAAAGAATTATTTTATCTAACATTTCAGAAATTATCTCCAGGAAAACTTACTTCAAATTTTTCAGATGTTTATTTAATTACAGTAGAATTTCAGTATGAAGATTTTTTCTCTTACATTTTATTTTGTGTTTTAAAGATAATAATTCAAAACTATATTCCAAAGCTGCATTCCTAATAATGCACATTGATATAGTTTATGAAGCATACACATATCAAAATTTCATCAAAAACTATCACATAGATTGTGAAATATGGGCTCATTCATCTTTAAATATATAACTTTTGCATAAGAAAGAACGAAGTTCAGGTTCATATGACGGTAAAAAGACTTTGTTTCTAACTTTAGACACTTCTATAATAATACTGAGAGTGAATATGCTTTGTAAAGTAAATAAATATGCTAACTGCTAGTGTACCATATAGGTAATATAGCTTTCTATAGTTTTATAGAAAAAGCGGCTTCCAATAGTAAAATTATGTCTATTAATAAGGGAGTAAGTCAACATAGACATTTTATTCAGCTCCAGACTTTTCTAAGTAGATACATACATACATACATACATACATACATACATACATACATATATATATATTTATATATATATACATTGACATTGTAATTGACATCTCCTCTTATAAAGAACACAAAAATATAAATAAATTACAGACCGTTTAAGTGCTTTGATAGGTGCTTTGTTATTCCTATGATGATTTACTGAAATTTTCAGTTCTTTCCTTAAGCTTCTTAGGTAAAGTATTAAACATTTTAATAATTTCTTAATACACATTCTTATTCTATTAATAATATTTTGCAATGGGAATGTGTAATTTATCTTTAGCTGGTATTTAAATCGCGCATTTTCATCTTTGTCATTATTGGATTGCATAGATAAAATTTTAAGGTAAAACAGTTAACATATTCAGTCCCCTAAGCGAACGAATGTCTGTTGTAGCTATTATAGATTTTTATTATAACATCCTTTTGTAAACCCGCCTCGGTAGCGTGGTGGTAGCATGTCTGCCTCACGTTCAAGAGGTTCCGAGTTCCAATCTCGGTCATGGTGAGTTACCTGGATAAGGTTTTTTACGGGGATTTTCCTTATCCTGAAAGACGAATGTCGGGTAACTCTAAGCTCTATGGTCCCTGGGCTCATTTGAGCATCATTTCACCCATTCCATTCATCGTCCGATATGACTTAACGTTGGAGGACGTAAATTACCAAAGAAGTCCTTTTCTAACAGAAATGTATACGTATTTGCTGTAATATATTGTGATATATTATCAGCTTATTAATTTAATCACACGGAAAATGAAGCTAGTCACAGTGAAGCAACAAATATTACACAAATAAAAATATTTGTAACAGAATCTCTACTGAACTAAAGAAGTCGATGTTAACACTTCCTTCTTCCTTATAAGATCGATTCCGAAGGCACATCGCCTTCGTCTTCAGTTTATTAAACAAACTCTGTTGTTAAGGAAATCTCGGTTACCATGTGTTTTTCTTTTGTTATATTATGTTTCGAACATTACCAACATCTGAATACGAAACAAACCTAAAAACAGAATCAATTGCCGGTATGTCAAAATTCATTACACGATGTTTATTTTTTAAAATAAATATCTTTTCCCACACTATTAACTCTATGGGACCATTTAATTGTTTTAATAATTTAACTTCGGGATTTATTTCATGGTTAAATGACCAAAATGATCTGCTACGGCCTATTTAAAAAAATAAAACAATTTGTTACAAATTGATAAGTTAATTGACTTCCTAAGTTAAGTGGAGATTCTGTTACAAATATTTTTATATGTGTAATATTAATTTAAGCTTATCGGTTGAAATCATGTTTACCAATGTGATATTTAGAGGTTTAAATCCCACATAACGACAACTTTTCCCTGTACAGTTGACCAGCCTTATCTCTCCCCAGCAACCAGAAGGAGATAGAAACCTTTTTGGCTAAACATTTATGTTCCTGTCACATTTGCTATATTGCGTTTCACTCTCATTTCCGTCTTCTACCTTAAAGTGCCTCTGTAATAGTTCTTTGAAAAGCTGGAAACGGCTAACGGTCAATATTAAAGGGTTATATTTGTTGGTTCCTTGTCTGTTAGATATATAAGGTACCTTAATTAAACTTCAATTTTGAAGAAATAATCCATCAAATGAAAAGCGAATTTAAAATGATTTAAAACTGATTATCTCGTTATATAATTGAACTCAGGTGCAATAGGCCCCGAAAGATCTGCAAGAAAGGCAGTACAACAGTTCAGAAGAACCACTAACATAGAAACTACCAGTAAGGATAAACGTTAAAACTGGTATAATCATTTATTCATTTACCACTTAAAAATACACTTTGACAGGACAGAACAGCGTGTAAATATGTATCAAATATACGAGTCCATATATTCTACTCAAAATTATTAAAGGTAGGCTTTCCTATAATGCATATCCTTCCGTTATTTTTCTTCAGTTTTATGATAATCCCTATTACTAGTTTTTAAGTAATTTCTCCCTTGAATATCCTTTAATTCCCATTCTGGTATGTAATTATGATTACGTTTACTACATGTTATTATTATTGTTGTATGACAGGCTAGTGTGCTAATTAAATGAAATTAGTCCAGTGCTTTTAAGTCAGTACCATGTTTTCGGTCAAGTGGAAAGAAGAAATTAATTAAGTCATCATATTATAGAACAAAGTTGCATGTTAATACAAAAAGATGATTTCACAGGCATAAACCACAGGTCCTTTGTATTTGCCCATTTGCCTATGCTTTTCTGCTCATTACACGTACACTTAAGTATCTACATTGCGAGCACTAGCCATGAGGGCCCTATTGCCCTGCATGCTTGTGTCTGGAGTGGAGTCGTCCTCAATGGGATTCTTCCTCCAATCGATTGTGGCGGTCGCGTGGGAAGTGGGGCAGGTGAGAAACTTTTGACAAGTGGGTTAGTTCAACAGTTTTGACATTGCTAAATAAAAAATGAAAGCTCCGGACTCCTCTTCTCCTTCCCTCAATCGATCCCTAGACCTCATTTGCTCTGAAAGGAGGTCAGGCAATCCTAGACGCTGCTGTTTACCAGAGGATCTTCCTCCATAAATTTTATTCACATGTTTCAAGTTCTCACAGAGGGAACAAGGCTTGTCGAACAGAGCTCCAATATCTATTAAACGCTTTACGCTCGAAATGCAGGCTATTTCTTTTTACTGTCGAGCATACTGGCTGCAGCATCTACATGAAAGCCCCCACATCGATAAGGACTACCATTAAGCAAATAGGGAAACGCTGAGCTTGCGATATCACGTTATGCAGTAAATTTTGGGCCCGGATATTTTACATCCACGAATTCCTCTTAAAACATTTAAGCATATCTTGCTAAGGGTTGTACCACTATATTTTAAGGTTTCTCAGTATCGCCGTACCCCAAGAGCTTACATAAAGATATAAATACGACTTGGGTTGAAGTTCTTATGTGAAAAGCGGAGTAAATATAAATGAGAAAAACGTTTCCTCCACAAAATACATATAAATATTAATTCTAATGACTCGATTAAGTAGTAATAGACATACAAAAAATTAAACATTTGGAATACCAAACAATTAACTATAGCTATTATTACTACAAGAAGGTTATTCAAGTTGTGGGTCGTAGGAGCAGATTCGCGTATTGGGAGACCAGATACAGCGATGGGGAAGAAGAGAGAGTATCTCCGCACATAAAATAATGGAGTTTTACTGAAAGAGTGAAATTATACTGAAAACTGATACAATTTATGCTAGCGACAGCTACTGGGGTCATTAGATATCAATTTATATACTTACTAAAACTAAATAAAATAAAACTAATGAAGTAATATATGAGTAGAATATCTAGGTAACTGGGTTACCGGGACATATATTACAACTTTTACATTTATTTTATAACAGCAAAATTTACATTTAATTCACACATAACTTTTCAGACAAAACTTCTACCATTAGAATAGTTAAAAACTAAAATATATAAAGGGAAATTTAGATAATGAGCAAGAGTCAGAAGTACTAGACTAAAACTGCAAAAAGGGATACAAATTACAATTTTCTTAATAAAGTACTGTTGCTGAAAAACAGCAACCAAAGCCACTGGTAACCAGCTCCTTTGTATACAACTACTTAAACGACATTCATTGATACCTAACAAAAACAAGGAGTTACTGGTAGTCAGCACATTCAACCTCTAATACTAAATTATCTATAATTTTGTCCACTTATTTTTACTTTCATGTGTATATCCGTAAACATTATTAAATATTTTCTTATTAAATTATTATTCTCTTATTAATTTATGACTATTAGTTATATAAAATTTACATTTTATTCATCTACATCTCATTAATAGTATTTCTATTCTTCTTAGTCTTCACTATATGTGCATAAATATATTTAGTATTGTAATTCAATTTAAAGTAATTATTACTTCCATAATTATTTCAATTAATAAGACTTAGGAAAATAATTTATTGTTATGAAAGCACTACTAATTGTATTTAAGCTTTAAAGCTGGATGTAGCACTGTATTTAGTATCACTGAAACATATTTACTGTCTGTTTTAATAATTTTGCTTATAATAAAACATTTTCTTTACACTGTCACTTCCCATTTTATTCCTTTTCACAGTTTCTCCCAGCTCGATTCCAATAACACTCTTCCTATTCCAAAATAGCATTTTTACTACAAATAAAATCCCACGCTAAACTGGCATCTTCCTCTCTTACATCTCTTGTTCTTTCTTCTTCTGTCGTTCACTGTCTCCTCCTCTCACCTCATTCTTGTTGTCCTCGGCATACTGAATTATCTCATTGAATTTTCTTATATTATTTAATTTTCTAAATTTCCATCATAACTATATATTACACTTCAAACTTCTCATATAATTCCAATAACTTTTATCTGTCCGTTCTGGTCCTTATCCATTTATCATTACACTATTTCGAAGCTGAAAGCTCAATGGTCATTTACTTCTGGAGTTTTGCTTGTTACTATTGCCTCTGTTACTGTTTTTAATACTTAAATTGGTGACATTTTCATTGCAAGAACAACGTGTAATCATTCGTTTTCTCAATTTTCGTGGTGTGACACTTATTGAAATCCATCACCAGTTGAGTGAGGCATGTGGTGATGCTACCATGGATTTGTCTAATGTACGTTCCTGGATGCGACAGTTCAATGAAGAGAGAACATCGTGTGGTAACAAACTAAGACTGTCACGGCCTCGCACCAGCCGGTCTGACGACATGATCCAGCGAGTGGTGAACGTTATTTTGAAAAATCACAGATTGAGCATTTTCAGATCTCATGCAGGATTGTGTGCACAGATCCCATGGAAATGCCAATTTTGGAGGCGATGTCTGCAGCTGTCTAGGTTTTTCACACGATGATCTGCCTTCATTGAACTGTCGCACCCAGGAACGCATATTAGACACTTCCATGGTACCATCACCACATGCCTCACTCAACTGGCGATGAATTTAAATAGGTGTCATACCATGAAAATGTAGAAAAAGAATGATTACACGCAATGAAATGGTCACCATTTTGAGTATCAAAAACAGTCTTAACTGTCGTCGCTGCCACTAGAGTTCTATAAACTGTACGATGCTGCCATCTCTGTTACGCATTCACAAAGAGTCTATGTTTATTTAGAAAAAGACAAGAAGTTCCTATTTGGTCCCTGAAAGCAATAGGTGTTATAACTTGAACGCAACTCGTAACATTTGCAACGTACAGAGCTTTCGCCATTTCAGGATTTTTGAGAACTTAGTGCATATCCTTCTTAATTTTTGCATTCTTCAGTTAAATTTTGGCCGTATTGTTACATTCAAAGAGTATACTCAGGAGTAGCCTAAACATCATGTATATTGCATGTATTATTATCAAGCTTTTCAAGTATATTTTATATTATATTCAATATTATAATGATAATGAATAAAACCTTTGGTTTGTTTTATATGGTTTAGTATTAACCTTTAATCTGTATTATTAAATAATTATAAGTGTTTCTTCTTCCCAAATTCATATTACCTTGCTCTTGATGCCATCTAAATTTTAGTTCTTGTTTAGTTTTAGTTATTATACAATTTTTCCCAAGTATTTTCTCCACCATTATACAATTTAATTTAATTAACCAAAATGTAGTTCTTAATTCGAATCGTATAATAATCAACTGACCATATGTCTAGGGCAACTAAGAGTGTCATTGTGGGCGCTCTATTCACTGCGACTATAACTCTAATAACATTTTTCTCGGTTTTTCTTAAAAGTCTCCTAATCGCAAAATTATCCAACATGGTTGCCCAAATACCTAAGCCCCATGTAGGTAATATAGCTGAAAAGATTATTTATGTTAAATGCTAATTAGATTTAGCGTTATTTTAAAATGTTGTGGCTCAGTCTTAAAATTTGCATCAATACTTTTTCGGATTTTTCTCTAAAATAATCTATGTTTTCTAAATCTTAATTTTCACCTGCATATCTGTACAAACTACTTATGTTTATGAGAAACCTAGTTGTCTAGTTATTAACGTCTATTTTTGTTAAATAGGAATCGTTTGACTGTCATAGAGCAAGAAAGCAGAAAAATCAGAGCAATGTCGACGTAATCTACTTCAGACACAACAGAGCTACATATTTGAGTAGGTTGGTGGACCACATGATTCAGTGTTTCTAACGAAAATACCTAACAGCGCAAACATCATGTCTCTCTGAATGGCCTCACTGTAATAAACCATCAAAAACTCACTCAAGAGCGGTCGAAAAATTATTTTTTGATAAGAGGATCCTTTAATTACTGTAATGCATGCTGCCAACTGGAAAACTCTCAACTTTGAAGTTTTTCATCGTACGCTTCCTTCCATTGAAGGGTGGTCCATTCGTTCCGCGAGTCTGTGAAGCTTTTTCCATAAAACTTACATTTCACAGCAGAGGGATGCAGTATTGACGTACAGAGTGAAATTCAACTCGTCTTCAACCCTTCTCAAACTTTTCCTTTTTATCTTTACACAACAGGGTATTCTCATATAGCCGAACACCAATAACAGGGATTAGAAACAGATTTTGCCTCGTGCAAACACAGCTAAAGCGGTCACTGGGAACTTGTACACATAATTAACATTTAAAAATATAACAATTTGTAACTTAAAACTTCACTTAGCTTATAAAAATTATGATAATTCTTATAAATTCTGCGGGATCCCGATTTCATGTGAACTTACACACATCTTCACCCGGAAACAAAACTGTCGCCATCGTTGCGAACGTTAGATGTTGATATGTTCTTGTTAGTACTACCAAAATCTGAAAATAAAACAAATTTAAAAACAGGATCAACTGCCGGTATTTCAAAATTAATTACGCGATGTTTCTTTTGTAAAATAAATGTATTTTCACAAACCATTAAATATATCCGACCATCTAATTTTTTAAACAATTTAACTTCTGGATTTATTTAATGGTTAAATGACCTAAACTGATATGCTACGGTCGATTTATCAGTTTGTTTATACTTAATGTTACGAAAATGTTCTTTCGTTCTGGTTTATAAATTACCTTATCACAATCGAAACAATTAAACTGCTAAATAACAGATTTTGTTTTATTATTAGGTATTTTATCTTTTACAGAGAAATGCAATAAATTTAATTATATAATTATTTTGAGGAGCTAAAGTTATACCAAAAACTTTAAACATTTTTTGAAAATTTTTATTAGCCCAGAGATGGTATGTAAATTTTTTAAAATTATAATTGTCTTTTATTTTCCGAAGTGTAGGAATATCATTAACAGCTTTTCTGATATTTGAATTTTTCAAACTATTATTTATAAAATATTTATTAAAACCATTAAATAAAACAGTATTAATAATATGTTTATATTCTTTATTAAATTCATCTATATTCAGGGGTATATTGGAAAGACAAAACTTAATTTAGAAACCAGAACGAAAGAACATTTTCGTGATATTTACTATAAACAAACTGATAAATCGGCCTTAGCAGATCATTTTTGGTCATTTAACCATGAAATAAATCTAGAAGTTAAATTATTAAAACAATTAAATGGTCCGATAGATTTAATGGTTCGGGAAAAGTTATTTATTTTTAAAAAGAAAACATCGCGTAATGAATTTTAACATACCGGCAGTCTATTCTGTTTTTAAATTTGCTTTATTTTCAGATTTTGGTGGCACTAACAAGAACATATCAATTATCTAGCGTTCGTAATGATGACGACAGTTTTGTTTCCAACTGAAGATGTTCATAAGTTTACATGAAATCGCTATCCCGGAGAATTTATAAGAATTATCACCATTTCTTATAAGATAAGTGAAGTTTTAGGTTAGAAATTGTTATATTTGTATATATTTGTTTGCTTCACTGCTAATAACTTCATATTATACGTAATTATAATAAATATTACGTAAAATTCTCACATTATTAAAAATCAAACAATGTTACATTTTATTTGTGTTGTTTAACACAATATAACACCTTAATCTGAAGTAACCATTAACACTTCTTTACTTCTTTCTCATTTAAATATGAAAACCGATTTGTAGAGGCAGCTATTACATGAGGAAGTCATTAAAACACATTCCATCATCTTATTTCACTCTATAAAAGCGTGCTTGATATTCTGGTAAAACCTCTATATGAACTTTGTTCAGAAGAAGCATATGACGGCTTTGAAATGAGACTGGAATAGTATATCATCTCCTGGATTTATGGCTTCACTACAGACAGCAGTGTAATGGGGGTTGCCTGCAAGCAAGGCGTACTACGTCTAACGTGATTGAGACGCCAGTTAAGAGGTTGATATATGAGCTAAGTTTCTGATAGTTGATGGCTTCAGGTGAATTATGGTAACCCACTCTTCACCGAGGTTCTTCCCTGCTATTTTAGACCCAAATTACCAAATTCTAGAGGGTTATGTTTCAGCTCCATTTATTTAACTTTTGCAACGGGCACTAAGAAATGCAACTAGAGCCACTATTTTCCAATCGCATGTTTCACTTCACAACTGAAGTAGCAATTCCTAGAATTATAACATCTGTAATATGTTTATTTCACTCCCACTGCTAGCGCGAGCACTGAGTTCTAAATTATATTTTATAAACGTTATATTCTGAGACTCCATGCGTGTCTATGTGATATGGCTTAGTAAATAAAAATTCTGATCCGTTGTATTCACAAAGCGTTCTCCATTCTCCTCTTACTGCCTTTTATTTTTATATGGCCTTTAAAATAGTCCCACGAAGGCTTACTTTTCTACTTAAATCTAATCCTCCGGCTACTTCTCAATCAGGTAGCTTTTTCAATTCACCACTTAGGGACCCAACGAGCTTTAGTAGAATACGGACACTTTTCTTCTTAATTCATGTAAATCGAAATAATTATTTATATAAATGGTGTCATTATTAATTTAATTTTTAGGTGCAAGGAGGTTACATAATATACGATTAATGTTCACATGTCTCAATTCTAATTTGAAATTCCGTACCATTTTCATGACATCGTGAGAAACAATAGAATAGAACTGTAGTTTAAAAAATAACAAACACTAAACAAATTCAAATAAGTTGTAACAAATACCTCAGTTGTGGGTGAATGCTCACTCCTTTTCAGTTTCCACTTCAGTGTTTCATTTGTATTTTATCAAAGTAGAAGATTGTAGAGGAAACATTTATAATCAGATGTTTCAAAGCAAGTATTACTTGACAGAGTGTTGAGGCGTATTGACCTTCAGGTGACCATGCTGTGATCGTCTCTTATCAGGGCTTATTTGGTCGATAAGAATAGTATAATATTAGTAAGCTGATGTACAGTAAGTTACGAAGTACAAATAGAACGATTGGAAGCTGCGTTTGTCTATATGATATGTTTTCTCGCACCTGCCGATGTGTAACACATTGCTGTCCAGAAGACATGATTACATCTGAACAGACTATACATACGCTGGACTTGCCGTGTATGTGCAATAAGCTGAGGTATAGTTGTAGTGCTCGAATCGTTATCATGGTTTTATCTTATCATCTCAGATAACGCACTGATTATTCTTGTAAGAGTGAGAGGGGAACTGCTGCGCTGTCCGGCCCTGTGCTAAGCACCAATGAACGCATCACTTCAGCAATGAAATTCGCAGGAATCACAAATGAGAGATATATGTTCACTCCACTGGAGTGCGTTATCTTATGGGTATCTAATACCGAAGATAAATCCATGGTAACGGTTCGAGCAGCACGACAATAAACATCTATGTGTTGTGAATTTTTCCCGATACGCTTTCTGGCTTTGCCATGTAGTATCTGTATGTTGGCCTTGAAGTACCACACTTTCCATATAACGAGAGAACTTTCAAATGATAACGTAATGAAGTGTTCAAATCATTAATAACGGAGATTGGTCAAATGGTCAGACTTCTGGATTGTACACAACAATTCCTTAACCTATCAGTACTTGGTAGTGAAGGTATAATTTTTTCTCTATTCCATTCTATCCTCCTTATAGGAGAGCTTACATCTCCCAGGACTTACAAGTGGTTTTCTGGGGTCAGACATTTTCGAGGAGTAGAAGAAATCTGGACCCGAGAAAATGTCTAGGATGGCCTGAAACCTAATACGAAGTAAATGATATGAAATGACGGTGAAATGGATGAAGGAAATGATTAAGGAGCATTTGGGAAATTAATGGCGAGAGAATTCGGAGAAGCCGGTAAAATCCTACCCAGATGGTACCTTGGGATAGTTCCCAGGCACCTAGATGAGAGTCAAATGGTCTACCCATTCGACCACAGCACCACTAGGGTAAATAAAATTTGTGTTTAAAATATTTCTGTCAACGTACATCATTATGATACCGAGCGGGATGGCTCAGGCGGTTTCGTATGTGGCCCACATTCGGGAATTCCGGGTTCGATTCCCGTGGCCGACCTACCTGACCAATGGATTTTTGTGGGGTTTTCACGGGTCACCAGACGAATGCTGGGTAGGTTAATTACATCCTCCGAATTCCCTGTCCCTTCCATTTCATCTCCATTATCTTTTAACATCATCTCTCATCTGGTGATCCCTTTCAGGGTAGAAGAGTCAGTGGGTGTCTCGGCGTTGCACGCCAGGGCGTTTACAGCTGGAAAAATGTAGGGACCCTGCCTTCTGCAATGTCGTGACTCCTTGGAACAGCCACGCTTTTTTTCCTCTCGCTTCATCCTTCTTCCCTGGGATGCCCCGCTTGGGGATATAGATACAATTGATCACGTTTGGACGTTCGTGCCGAATCTCCTCCATATCGTAGTGCAGTACAGTCCAGTCATGATGATTGAGAAGTAATTAAAAATCAAGCATTTGTAAAAATAATTTGTGGAGTAAACATGAAAATAATACAGCGAAGAAAATTTTATTTTGTTTAACAACCCTTCAGTTACTAGGATCATATCAGTGCAACTCGTGTGCTGGAATTTCATCCCGCAGGAATTCTTTTCAGGCAAGGCAGATCCTGTACTGATTGCGTCTTAATAATAAAACAAATAATACAAAAGAGAAGAGAATTTAATTTAGATACCCATTGTTGATTACGTAAAAGCATTTGACAAAGTTATGCGGCAAAAGCTATGGGATATAATAAGTGAAAACGGATGTCCTCAACTTTTAATTTTAATGATAAAGGAAATGTATGAAGGGACTAAAAACTATCAACCTAGGTGCAAGACAGGGCTGTCTAATGTCGCCAACTCTTTTTAATATTTATATCGACGCAGAAGTTGCCGAATGGCAAGCTCAGTTGAAAGTAGATTTTAAGTTAGGTCGTACAATCTTAAATACAGTCCTGTTTGCAGATGATCAGATCATTCTGGCAAATACTGAAGACAGATTACAAATAGTTTTGTACCAACTCAACAAAACAATGTCAAAGTATAATTTTATCACTTCAGTAGAGAAAATCGAAAGTGATGGCTGTTACTGTTAAATACCCAATACGGTCCAAAATTCTCCTCAAAAGCAAAATACTGGAACAAGTTAAATATTTTAATTACTTAGGATGTGATATTTCCTATGAATGTGACAGAGACTTCAAACAAAAGATCTATAACTTACAAAACATATGTGGTACTATAAAACGAACATTGAAAAACAAAACAAGAAGGGATGCCATATTAAAGTTTTATAAAACTATGGCAGTGCCTGTGACATCTTATGGAGCCGACACCTGTACCTTGAGCAGAACTAATAAAAGAATAATTGAAACATCTGAAATGAAATTTTTAAAGTACGTAGATGGCTTTAGTCTTAAAGATCACATTAAAAGTGAAACAATAAGAGAACAATTAAAAATATTTACTTTAAATGACAAACTCAGGGAGTACAAACTCAAATGGTAAGATCATCTCTCTCGAATGGCAGAAGAAAGACTCACCAAACAGGCCTTGCAGTATAAACCAGTTGGTATTAGAGATGTTGGAAGACCACGGAGACGCTGGGAAGATCCCTTCTGAGCCGAAAAAGGCCTATCTGGCCTATCTTGAAGGTTTATGGTGATGATGATGATGTTGAGGAGGAGGAGGAGGAGGAGGAGGAGGAGAAGGAATTCTTTTGACATGCAAGGAAATTTAATATTTTCTGTCGCCTTCAATCACACTAAAAGAGCATCGTGCTCTGCTTATTTGATTCCGCCACCTTAGGATCAATAGGTCAAGTGTCTAAACAACTGAACCACCTAAGGCATAATGACTAATGAAAGCTGTGTAAATATAATACATTACCTTTTTAATTCAGTGGGTTTCATAATGCGTATGTCTGCTGAAATCTGACTCTCTCTATGCAGTATTCGCACCTTAGAATGACAGAAAGGGGGATGTAAAGCAAATAAAGATAATCATATTCATTGTACACAGCGTAAGAGAGGCGCTTATCCTCGATGTATGTGTTATCCTCTACGTTCGTCTGTTTACCGAGCTAGACGGAGACGTCTGCCACACTTCTCGGCGGTTCTGTTTCCCTCGGGATATTAATTGGCTAGCCGGGTATGAGTACGTCAGTCACAGATAGGCAGGCTCCCTTCACAAAGTGATTGAAACGTTTGTGAAACCCAATTCCACCATTCCAATCATGACAAGAGTCCATTGTTCTGATAAAACAATAGTCTAGCTCTCGGGGGCCATAAAGAATCCAGTCCACATGTACCGTGACGTCATTCACGGTTTGTAACATTGTTTGCTATTGAAGGGCATATGATTTGCTTCTCCCTACCACAATATGTGATAATAGTAATGTAGTAACGATAGTAGTTAGTAGATAGTAACATACTGTTCGTGGAAAGAAGTCATTCAAACAAATGTGGGGAGAAAATTCTGTGTTGTGTTCACATGATATTTTCTACTCATTCTTATGCAAAAACGACACTTTCATTACAGGTTTGCAGTAGGTGTTAGAAGGAATTTCTTGCCTAGGTGATAGTTTTGAAATTCCATATTCTTTGCATGATCACGATTATAAATCAAATTTAATGTTTTTACATTGCTTTTTCAACTTACTTGTATACAAATTATTCTTATAAAGTTTTATTTGTATGTAAAAAAGTAAACCAATGGCGTAACAGCTCAAAGTAACTCCGAGCTTACCAACTCGACTGCCGGCCTCACGCGCACATACGCAAGGCAGAGGTGGGTGATCATTCAAACGATGTGGGGAGGAGATGTGGTCAGCATCACGGCACCCCCAGCCGGAAAGTTGGCTTTCTAGATCGGAATTCGCTACCTAACATAGCTCCTTAAATCCCTGACGATACTGAGTGGGCACAAGTTCTATAGCAGGACTTAAAATCCGCACCACTAAGGGTGAGGAACTGTACTGGGTTATTTTGGAAGGGACTCGGCACGGAGGTCCAAACTTGGTCTATTGTATCTATCCTCTCGTAGGGGAGGGTATCCGTCCCCTTCAGCTGCCGTGATGCGGGCTTTGCGGATCCCTAGCACTTGTGGTACCTCTGACGTTACTAGAGGAACCTCCGGCCGAACATTCGTGCCCCTCCCTCTGGGAGTTGTTCGGATTGGGTTGGTCTCGAGAGGGCAGTGGTTCCCGATATCCGTGGGTGATCGGGTACGTCTCCGGACGGGGTTGTGGGAAGCCATTAATATTCCCGGGTACTAGCCTGCAGAGCTAGTAGGTGTGCTAGATCGCCAGACGGCCCCACCGAGGTCATATCGTTAGCCTTCACCCATTGGTGTTGACGTGCGTAAGTGGCGTATCTACTTCCATCCCGTCTTGTGTCCTTGGACCAGATGGGGGGGCCTTGTTAGTAACCCAGGTCTTGCCCTATGGAAAGCCCCACGTAGGACGCCGGGCGCCCTTTGGGACAGCTCGGATACTCCCTGCTTGAAAGAGGCCCGGGTCTTGGTCCTGCGGGTCCACGACTAATGTGAGTAGAACCTCTGGACTCAACTATTGCATCTATCCCAAGTGGGGAGGAAGGATGAGGCGAGAAGAGACAGAAGGCGGCCATCCCAAGGAGCCACAGCAGTGCATCCTACAGTGCATCCCCACATTTTACTTAGATGAAAGCCATCCCCGGCAGACTAGGGCAACGGACATCCCACCACGAGATTAGGGTTGGGAGACTGGCAACCGTCCCATCGAAGGAGGAATGGTTTACTCAGAGCATATTATCCTGCCATGCACTGCCAACACCAAGGGTGAAACCCTACCCGGCGCTTTTCGTGGCAGGGAACAGAAGCACAACACCCCAGCCCACTAGGCCCACGCGCAGGAATAAAATTATATCTACCAATAACTAGGAACACCTCGAAAACAGCTTCAAAATGTTAGTATATGTATACTTATTTTACAAACATTCCGTCGAGGAATCCACGGTTTGTGTAAGCTTTTTTGTTCCTTACGGTTTACTGATTATTAAGTGGTTCAAAATGAAGTCTAAACAGGATATGCCTAGAAAAGACAGGATATACATTTGTCATTTAGAGAGCTTAAAGATATATTATTTTAGGAAAAATTGATAGAACCATTTTTATAAAATAAAAAATATGAAACACTATCCATGTAAAGGCCAGTTTGAGCGGAAATATCTTCTTGTAAATCTTCGTGTTGCGCTATAGGAGGGTTTGGTATTAAACAATTTTTTCGGTTTTGGATTACTGTTTATATCCGAGCCGTGGCCGAGCGGTTACACTGGAAGCCCGGGTTCGATCCCAGGCAACCGTAAAGTGAGGTCTGTGGTGGACAACACGTCGTTGGGACGGATTTTCTCCGGGATCTCCGGTTTCCCCGCCATCATTCTACTAATTACTCCATCACCATCTTTCCTATCATTCATCTCACCCTCATACTATGATTCACTTCTCTCAGGCTTATACCAGGTATTAGGCTGATCACTCATCCTTGTTTTCTATGAGATCCAAAGCTTTGGTTCCTCAAACTCCACCTTAAGGGACAGAGGGACAAGAATCCCCTGACATCGAAATAAGTGGTATACTAGGGATAAAGTAAAGAAGAAGAAGGATTATTGTTTACAACATGCACTTGTACACAGAGACACGCCTATACACATGTGCCATTTTGGATTAGGGAATACAAAAATTCTGTATTTTCGGTGAAATCATAGTGGAATTCATAGATACAATGCACTGCATCTACATACTACAAGCAAAGTAAAAAGGTGAATTCATTTCCTGAATTTACTTTAAATTGTAACATGTTAAGTATGTTTAGGTAGTTGATCGAAACGTTTCCTAACGCAATGTCATCCTTAAGAGGAATCTTACATTGATCGTGAATATATTTGAAGGTTCTTGTTCGGTGTTAAAGCAGAAGCTATGTAAAAGAATATCACTCTGATTCTCGCACACTACGATCAGGTACTAAAACGAAAAGGGGTTTAAATTACAAATATTGTGCTGATAAGCGAGAACATCTGTACAATATATAAATGTTCTTTGAGAGGAGAGAACAAACATTAGTAGGAAATTGATTTTAGTAGCACTCTACTTTTTCCTCGGTGAATGTCGCTTCTTTCGTGCAGAGAGGAGGTATCGTAAAAGCGGTTATCATATCGATTAAAAAGCTTAAAGAAGTAGCAGCGCCAGTAGCAGTTTTAAAAGAAGCGGCAATAATAGGATATTCTCGTAAGCGATCGAGATGTCTCCTTGGTAACGCATTCGAGTGATATCGGGTTCGATTCCATCGTGGGCTTTTCCTGGTTTTCCAAGTTCTCTCTGTCATTTTGCCTCCCTATTGCATGTTATAAGGCAACCCCGGTTCTGTATGTCGGTCGACCGAGCTTTGTCCTGTTCCTGCTCGAGGTGAGTCTGTGAGCCGCCACCCCTTGGCGGTTTGGGTGGGTTGCCGCGAAGGCCTCCCAGCCGGGTGGTCAAGCCAGTTACTGTTAAGAGAACTATGGATATCCCTCCCACTTACTTTTCCGCTTCTGTAGTTTTTACACCTGCGGTTTCATCTCACACATTTTTACCGGGGATATATACACAAAAATTACAATTGTGGGTTGAGATGTTCCCTGCGTTACCTAAACTACCCCTACCTTTAATGAACTCGTAGGCAAATTGAATTCCAATCTTTTTGCCCGAGATTTTACTTATCATTCCTGGACCTTAAGAGAATGTGTTCAATAATGAATTCATCGCACATAATCACATTTAAGATTGCTATACAACAGAATTATTATGTTCTCACGACTTTCTCTACCAGTTTCAAATGTTCTTTAATTAAGCTCCACAAACTGTTGTTAAAAAAATTTTACGTTTCTTTACGCATTTCTTTGTCGGTTTGCAATAGGACACTAGCTACCCAAGTCCAGTGCTTAAAAGTGATTTGTCATATTCTAGCCTTGAAACTCCCTCTTCTTTCTATACATGTCAAGAAACTATGAAAAGCAGCAATACTAAAAAAAGAAAAGAAAAAATATGACAAATTCAAACCAATAACGAATGTTTCAGAAATTATTGATGCCACAGAAAGATAATTGAGACGAATTGCGTGCTTTAAAGAGATGTAGGCTGGCCCCATAGCTCACTTGGTAGAGCACCTGCCTGCCGTGCTAGGGGTACCGAGTTTGATTCCCGGCCGTGGGGATGGGGATTTTTCTCCGACCAAGATAATTCCTCATCTTCCCCAGAATCTGGAAGTATGAATGAGAGTGTGAATGTGTGCGTGATCTAATGACTACAAAAATACCAACGAATACAGGTTAACACCTTCGATATGTTCCAAAGGAGAACGGTCACCGATATGACCATTGCAGCTAAAGGCGGGGTGTAAATGGAACAAGCAAAAATGTAACATTTTGCAACTTTTATGATATACAATATTACAGAAATGTCTTTCCTAATATAAAGGAGTTCACAGGCTATTTTCAGAAAGTTCTTGTTGACTATATATATCTAAATTATATTTCAACTTAATGAAAATCGTCAGAGCTATTTATATGGAAAATATGTCTAAATCTTTTTTATGTGATGACAGTTTGAAGTACCAGGATTTCATTAAAAATCTTTCCGTTGTATCTCTGGAATAAGCCGAAATTGAATACACCAGGCAGGCAATTAATAAACCCATATAAAGCTGAACCATTTCAATAGGTCATAACATTTTAACCAATAATAGGACACACGTGTGACTTTGGGAGAATATAATACACAATTGGGAAATTAAATTACACTATTTACATCTCAGAGGAAATGTTGGAAGTGTTCTCCACCAGAATCTATACATGTTTGCACTCGTCTCACCATATTCTCTGAAGTTTTGCGGAGAGTATCCTTGCCAATGTTACTTATTTCGGTTCGAATGGATTCCTTGAGAACATCAATTGTCCGTGGCCTATTCTAGTACACTCTATTTTTAGATATCCCCACAAGAAACAATTCACTGAGGTTAGGTCAGGGGATCTGGGGGGGCCACAGACCTTTTGAGATTATTCGATTATCAAAGAAACTGGTTACAAGTTCCATGGTGTCATTAGGTGTATGGCGCGTTGCTCCATCTTGCTGAAAATAACCTTCTCTCAAGTCGATATAATCTCCATAAAACTTCAGAGAATATGGATAGCACTATACTACAATACTTCTCCACTAAGGATGTGGTAGTAAATGAGAAATAAAGTAATGGTAATAACTTATAGACTAGACTTTAGCTCCAAACAAAGGACAACATGGTAGCCCATTTTCATCTCTGCAGAGTAATTCGACATACTGAGGCTGGACTAAATGTGAGGGTTATTTAGGGGACATGACGCCGATGATAGAGTGGAATGAATGATAATGGAAGTCGGAGTGCCGGAAGGAAATCTGCCCAAGCACAGCTTCCTTCACTGCAAATCCCATATTCACCCCATTTCAAATATAACTGGAACCATCACAAATGCTCTTTGCATCAATTTCATTCAGTATATTCAGCATCTGGGTCATCAAATGAAATGCAAATTGGGAGATTGGACGGAACTGACAATCCCGTCAAGAGATTTGCCAACAATCACTACAGGTATAAATGCATATAGCTTGTAATATCGAAAACAGAAATAACCAAAAATGTTACTTAAATAAATACTGGCTGGAAGATATATAAACATTTGATATGTTCATATGTCTTTCTCTAACAATTACCCTTTACTTTTATATTCATTATACAATTATTCTTAAAAACGCTTATCGAGAGGGATGGTTCAGGCGGTTTCTTCCCGCATTCGGAAGACCCGGGTTCGATTCCTGTTGTCGACCTACTGATACCACGGATTTTTTTGAGGATTTTATCTGGGCTTTAGGAGAACACTGGGTAGGGTTAATTACATCCCTTCGAATTTCCTGTCCCTTCGTTATCATTCACATCATCTTGGTGGTGTCTTTCAGGTTAGAAGTGTGGCGCGTGTCTCGACGCTGCATGGCAGGATGATATGCTCTGAGTAACAGCTTGTCCTCCGGTAGGACGATCTCCGGTCTGAAAGCCCCGTACCCGCCTCGGTTGCGTAGATGGTAGCGAGTCTGCCTCACGTTCAGGAGGTCCCGAGTTCAACTGTCGGTCAGGGTGAGTTATCTGGATTCGGTTTTTCCTGAAAGACGAATGTCGGGTATGGACCCTGGGCTCATTTGAGCATCATTTCACCCATTCCATTCATCGTCCGATATGACTTAGCGTTGGAGGACGTAAAAAAAAGCTCTGTCTGGTAGGGTCGTTTACGCACCGCAGTCGGGTGAACTGACGGTTGCAGCATTTTCTTGGCTCCTTGGAACAGCCGCCCTTGTCTCCTCTCGCCTCATCCTTCCTCCCGGTGATACCCCACTTGGAGCATAGGTATAATAGATCAAGACTGGTCGCAGTCAGGAACCCCCTCCGTGCCATCATCTAATCCAATTCAGCCCAACGCTTATTCTTCTATAACGTAACCCATGGCGTAAGAACCCCAAGTAGACCTGAGCCTACCAACCCGACTGCCGGCCTCACGCCTACTTACACACGGCAGAGGTGGGCGATTATCCAACCGTAACTCGGAGGAGATGTGGTCAGCATCTCGGCATCCCCCAGTCGGAACGTTGATTTTCGTGACCAGGGTCGCTTACCTAGCGTAAGCTCCTCATTTCCTCACGATGCTGAGTGGGCAGCGGTCCTATACCCGGGACATAAAATCCCCACCACAGGACCTTATTCCTCTATACACTAATATAAATAAATATTTGAAAATCCATAATTTGATGCCGTATTTCGTTTTAGATAGAAGGGAAAAAGAGAAAGCCGATTCAAGAGTCTTAAACGTCTCCACTTCTTTCCATGTACTGATTATAAGTGTTAGTTAAGTAGATTTTGACATTAAATTCTACATTATACAGAAACAGAGAAAGTCATGTAAGTGCAAAAGTTAGATATTTTATTTTCTGTAACTGTAAAACTATTAGATTTGCTTTTTTAAAATTTTGATGGTATTGGAGTGGCGCTTCAGTGGTACTTGAGTTTGTGGTAAGTTGACAAAAGCACTTAACTATTCTGAGCTCACGTGATTAGAGTGTACGCACGTGACAGTTGCAACCAGCAACACGTGTATCGGTCATTTGATTACTTGCCTTCATGGTGGATCAGGGAACACGTGTCTGTGTGGGAGGCAGTTGTGGTTAGGCATTCCAGCGTACAACATCGTCTCATCTCGGGTTAAGTGGGTCGTTGAACAAACTTGCTAAGCTTCCTCTACTGAAAGTCGATAATTAGTTTTGGCCAAATTTATCACGCAACTTGCGAAGTCACGATGATGCTTATAAAGGTAAGTCATATGTCTGTAGTGTTGGCAATACTTGTATTAGTATATTATTCAGATTAAGTACTATATGCTATATAGAAGCTTATGTAAGTCTTACTTTTAAAAAATCAAAGGAAAGAAGTTCTTATCATTAATTTCCAAAACTAATATTTTAGCAATTAAAATTTTTAGTTGACTTGCAACAATACATGGATCAAAAATAGTTTATAGACAATACTGATTTCTGGAATATGAGGAAATATATATAATTATATTTAAAGGGCTAAATAAAGTAGCGTCCAAACATAAAGCCAGGAGGAACTTTAGGACTAAGAACAATTTGTGATGAAATTTACAACTCAATGCTTGTTAACAACGACAAAAGAGAGACTAAATAAATCTGGGGACTAAAAGTAACTTTCTTTTCGGATTATATAGTATATCTGGCTTCTCAAGGTTTGACATAGCAGATAATATTTCAAAGGGTCTGAGGTATTAGATATGGCCAGATCATTGCATGAGCTCATCTTCCCCCATGGAAAAAATTTAAGGTTAATTTAGATTTGCTTTGCCGAAATGTTCTGTTGTAGCATTTGATTAAAACATGTTCACCAACTACCTCGAGAGTTCCATTTCCACGAATGTTATTTTGTTCTTGTTCTGCATTATCATGGATCATGTTCCTACCTTAAACGCTAACGTCAGCACAGCTGTAATAAGGTTTCACTAGACAGAACCGCGTTTGGCAACTTTTGCGCTATTTCTATTCGTCGTTAAACTTCTAGCGTAAATGGCTGCATATTTAGGAAACTTTATACGATTACAGAAATCATAATAGCAGCTGATGAAAATAGTTAATCTTTTTTACAATATTTCAATAAAAACAAAATTTGAAATTTCCAAACCATGTAATCTTTCCTGAAATTTTGTAGTAAAACTTATCTTGAAGCCCATTTAAACATCGTCTTGGTTCAAATCTCTGCTATAGCATTGAATTTTTCTGTTTTTGTTTTTTACTCATTCAAACCTTAGCCTACACACGGCTAGTGTGGTAAATATGATTATTTCCATTGTCTTTTAAGTTACACATATGAGATATGAAGCCCGTCTCGGTAGTGTAGCTGGTAGCGTGTTTTCCTCACGTTCAAGAGGTCCCCAGTTCGAATCTCGGTCAGGATGAGTTACCTGGATAAGGTTTTTCCAGGTTTTCCCTTATCCTGAAGGACGAATATCGGGTAACTAACCTTGGACCCCGGTCTCATTTGAGCATCATTTCACCCATTCCATTCATCGTCCGATATCACTTAACTTTGGAGGACGTAAATAAAAAAGAGATATGAAGCATTTAAGATTATTTTAAGGGAACTACATGAAACTTGAACATTCTGTATTTCTCTATAAGTGATTATTTTGATTGCTTTGTCATATTTTTGTGATATATTCTATTACAAACTCTCAACTTTTCGGATAAATTGTTTCAGTATTTTCATCCATATTATTAGCTTATGGACTGGAAAATCTCTTGCGGTACCTGTCAAATGTTGGTTCCAAATATATTTGTTAGTGCAAACTGGTCATAAGATTTGCAAATAAAGATGGAACGTGTAACCCTCTTGGTTTTTAATAAATAAAATTGTTTTAAATACTTGTACTTGGTTATTTTTATTTATTAAAATTTGGTTCAACAAGTTTAATGTATTATTACGACATATTTAAATTTATAAGCATGAGAGTCGGCCTTGATGAAATAATATTAAACTGTCCTGCAGGAAACAAATCACTATCGAATACTCGCACAGACTTTCAGCGTTTGCAGACAGCATTGGGATCCGTTTTAGCTGTCAGTGGCTTCTATTGTTTTGTACTTGTTGTGGTGAGTGATCGTGGCTTAATTGAAGATAACGGCAACTGCTTAGGAATTCCTATGCCTGATTATTATCTTAATAGTTTTTGTTGAAAGTTTCAAAGTAACTGGTAAAATTTCACACGTAAGGAGCAATTTGAGCCACATCGAGTGCTAAAGAGTATAGTACACAAAGAAATTAGGTTTAAATCTAGAGAGCTAATTTTGGTATTCAAACTACGCATACATGTCTTGACGCTACGTCAATGGTTTCATTATCTGCATCATATTCTCATCACTCTTACTAACGCATTTTCATACAGCAAAAAAATGCTTTTCAGAATTTTCGATAATTTTGTTTCTTTAAGTGATTATATCATTGATTGAAGTGAAATTAAATGCTCAATCAAAATTCAAGAATAAGAAATATTTTATACGTAACAAATATTTTTATATAATTCCACGATTAAATTCCATTAAATATTTTATAAAAATATATTATCAATAATTATTTAGAATGATATTACATTTTATTAAATGTATAACGATTATATGTTAAACTAACCTGTCGTAATAGTAAATTTTGATAATGGGAATTAATATTAGAATATTACTTAATATTAGAGTAGTTTAAAGCGAACGGATACATTCCAAAGACAAATTAGGATACATACCTCAAAATTTGCCTGAACGCATATCTCAAGAAATTAATGTTAAGGTTCACCACAGTTTTCTCTCTCTAGAATCTATAAACGATGTGTTGATCCAGCATGATGTGCCTTTTGATAAAGTATACAACAATAAATAAACAAATAAATGAGAAGTTTATTATTTTTGACTGTACAAACTGATCGATTTTACAGTAAAATAATCCAAAACTATTATGCATATCTTTTCACTAAATCTGTAATGTTCTGTTCTAATATCTTCGTTTGTAAGCTTATTCATTCTTGTGTAGCCCTTAAGAGAAGGGCTCTTGATTCATTTAAATGTTTAACATAAGTGTTTATTTTCTCTTTCATCTTTTCCTAGTTCTTCTGTTTGCCATTTTGCTGGTTAGTTTTCCATTCCCACTTACAGAAAGTACGCACAATTTGCAAACAGATATACATCCATGTACGAGGCGGGACTGGAACCGACAATTCCTACGCCAAGAACTCCCCAACTGATACTTTAACAAGCACGAACATTGAAATTGGTAAATTGTAATTTTCTGTATGGAACTTAACTCCGATGTCTTGCATGACAAGTCAAAGCACAGAGCACTACACTACACAGAATTAAAATCGAATGAAATCAAATATTGGGATTGGTGTGCGGAACATTTTAATAACTCGCCTGCTGTTGCGATAACTTCTTCAGCAGGAGCGTTCTGCGGTCAACTATATCCTCCAGGTGCACATAAACAGAAAGTTAGGTCTTACTACGCACCGGTACGTTCAGAATTAATTTACATTATTTATGTCGCGAGCCCTATACTCCTGTTTATTAATCTTATTGTACTGTTAATTTAAATTTTATTCATACATTATGACAACAAGGAAAAATTCTGACGTGGTACAGTTACGATTGTGTCTAACCACTTTTTAATATCCATTTTGTAAATTATTTCTAAAAGCTTGTTTTTTTTCCTTATCATTAATTATAATAAATGTCATAAATAGCCTTTCTTATCTTTTAGTTCACATCATACAGATTTTGGTGTGATATAATATATTAAAACTCGAGTATGATATGTTTATTTCTATTTGCTTGTTCAGATGAGATACAATACTTTTCAAACTGGGTAACTTGAAATATAAATTCTTGACCAAATTATAACAAACTATTCGATTTGAACTCTGCATTATTCATTCAGTGTTTATTAATGTGGTTAACAAGAGCCAAATTTGTATAGGTTCAACAGAAGCATAATCTGTTGTTGTTTTAAAATCCTAGGCTTTGGCAATAAAACTATTAGCTCCCTTGCTCTCCAATGTTTCTGTATAGTGGATACGGTAAGTAGAACTTCACAGGCAAGAAGATGTTCTTCAGTCATTTCCTCTTCTTTGTTGCACAGAGGACAGTTTGCACTTGTATAAATTCCTATTCTGTGTAAGTGTTTGGTCAAATAATCATGTTCCGTAAGTAATCTAAATTTTGCTGCTGCAGCTTTACGTGGGATTTCTGGATTTTAATTAAAATGCTCCATTTTTATCTTTGGCTTTGTTAGATATTGATTGGTTTTGTTTGTTTTATACTTGATTTTAATTGATCTTTTTATGAATGTAAAGGATAAGTTTTTTATTTTTGTTCTGAATTAAATTTACACCTTTTTGGGCAAGAAAATCAGCTGATTAATTTACAGCAATTCCACAATGTGCAGGTATCCTCTGCAATTTAATTCTCTTCTGTAGTTTTTGAAGTTTTTGGATAATTTTGTGACATTCTTTAATTTGGATTGACCCCATTTTATATGAACTTATTGCATATCATGCTGCCACACAATCAGAAAGTATGACAGCATTTTTAAATTTAGTTATTCTGTATAGAAGGTGCTGGAGTGAAATATGAATAGCCCTTATTTCTGCATCAAAATTTGTTGTGTGGTATCCTGCTGGTTGATAGTATGAGAATAGTGCACACGTAATTCCTGCTCCTGAGTTGTTGTCCAAGTTAGATACATCTATGTAGATATGTAACCATTCTTCAGGTGGGTATCTATTGTTCACAGTTTCTAATGCTAATGTTTTTAGCACAGGTTTGCAAGTTTCATATTTTGTTACTATTTCTTCTAAATGTAATTAAATATTAATTGGTTCAGAAGACAGTGGATTTTCTTTGATTAAAATGTTTTCTTTAGAATTAGGAAGATACAGATCTGTTTTAATTCCGTAACTTTGTGTAGGAAACTTGTTTTTGTTTTCATCTTGATTGATTGTAGTAATCTTTTCTCCCATTTTGTTTTTTAACCGCAGCATTTTTTTAATATTGTATTAGTACCTGCTCCTCTAAAGTTAGACGTATTGGTTAGTTCTGAGTTAAGGCTTGCATTGCCGTAATTGGAGTTGTTGTTGCTGCACCATTTATTAGTCAAATAAGCATACTCTTAAATGTGTTTTGTAAGGAGAGAAAAGCAAGCACTTATACTATTCTGTATTTATAGCTTTGTTTAGGGAAGGAACACTTGGCTGTTCAGTTACTACTGTACAAAGCGATTTGTATACTAGTGCCTATGGGCGATAGTTTGCCATTCGCCTGATTATTGGCAAACCTCAGTAAGCCAGAACGTTAGGGTTGTGATCTAACACAAATATTGATTAACTAAGAACTGTTTGAACGGAGGGTTTATTTGATCACGCTGTCATATTGCCATTTATAGACTTTGGAAATATGAGATACTATAATGGACGTTAACTCGAGAAAGACTAAATAAACAGCTTTGTCATAGATATTATTTGTACATAAATAATATAAAACAATACGTTCATTTAGTAATTAATTCCATTTGGTTAAACAAATTCTAAATGTAATAAACTGGTATGCAGCCAAAGGTCGTTCATGAGGGAATATTTGTTTATTTTCTCTCTGCAAATTGGCCGTCCAACTTGACCATAGCAACTAGTAAATACTAAATGAGCCCAGTTTCGAGCCTTAGCTCATTAATTTAAATTTCCTGCAACAAGGAGAGAAAACTTGCTGCTAGTATCACCGTCCAGTTAATGCATAGCAATAAAAGTTCTTTTTACCTTTTTGTATGTTCATAATGCAGACTAGCTGTAATTTAATATATTTTATTGAATTCAGTATGTATTAGTCATAATCGTGCCATTATCATGTATCACCTATCAAAGCATGTAAGGAATATTTCATACTCTTTGAAGGTATGTGGTGTCCCTTTAACTTTATTTTTTTTTATTTATGCAATAATGGAGTGCGTTAGAATTAAAATTTACACTAAGCGAAAATTTGCAGAACAAAACAAAAAATATCAATTTAAATTCATATACATTTAGGTAATGAATACACTTCCTGTTTGAAATTTTCTTCTCAAAGTTACGCAATATTCCCGGCTCTATGGACAGTTCTGCAAATTTCACTTTAAATAAAAGCTATAGACTGTACTTCCAGTTTCGTCATTTGGTCATCTGCCTGTCAAAGAACACAGGAACGCTGAATACGTAGTGATTTTCGAGGAGTTAGTGGAATTAATGGCGAGGTAATGCGGATGAATTCATTTTACCTCACAGATGATAGTGAACTCTCCATAATAATGGAGTAATATCTGATAATATAGGAAAGAGATACCAAGTACTTCAAAGTTATGCCGAGACATATGATTCATAATTCATCAACATACTCTCAGTTCCAACTACGAGAGACGTAAGAAAAACATATATCAAAGTATAATTGATAACATTTTGCATACACATCGCTGCAATACTTGGTAGACGAGAACGGTACACAAAATAAAGGTCATTTGTAGTTTTGAGTAAAGATAAACATAAAACAGCGTCGACGAAACAAGAGGAACATAAAAATACGTATACACAGAACTCAATCGGATGATCATCCAATGCTGCGCGACAGTGCGAACCGATTAACACCAGGGTATATTTTACACTTATCCTCATTGCCCCCGACTAAAGCAGCTAAAAAGTTATCTATGTATCCTGTGAATATTTCTAAGGGAGAGGTGATTGTTCACGAAGCCGTTTGACATATTGGTGCTACTGTAACATTAAGAATACTTCCACTACAACGTTTTCATTTAGGTATAATCTTACGTGAAATAAATTACACATTCTAGTGATATCATGTTTTGTAGACTTGATATTCTTTTATTCCTATTCTTCAGTTAAGCGTATTATGAAGATAAATGTTGTCTTCCGGGCTTGTGGGCCGTGGTCTAGAAGTTCTTGAGTGAACCGACGTTTCGCCAGGAACTGCGCCTATCGTCATGCTGCAAAATCAGTTTATCAATTAAATAATATATGTAAGAAGTATGACTTGCTAATTCCAAAATCAGAAGCTAAAGTAAAGGCGTTCAGTGGAAGATACCCAGTAAAACAAAAATAACAGAACATGAAGTGTTGGAGCAGGCTAAGCACTTTCAGTACCTGGGCTGCGATATAATGTATGAAGAATAATATATAGATAAGAAACTGCAGACATTTCAACATATTTATGGAACAATCAGACGAACACTGAAGACCAAAGTTAGAAAAGATAGGCAGCTAAGATTGTATTCAACAATGACATTACCAGTGGCAGTGTATGGAAGCGAGGCCGGTTCCTAAAGGAAAAAGAAACAAGCGAAATCCAAGCAGTGGAAATATACTTCCTACAGTCTTCGAAAAGTAGAAGACTAGAATACATTATAAATGAGAATATTGGAGAGGAACTAAAAGTACAACAACTTCTCCAACAAATAGAAGAACATAGGAACAATTGGAAAGAGCATCTGCAAAGTATGCCAGAGGATAGGATAACAAACATAGCACTTCTTCTTAACCTAGGGGAAGAATATGGGTAGGAAGACCAAGAAAGGCTGGGTTCAACAGATTCAAGGTCAAATGAAAATGAATGTGTAGTTTTAACGCCGGCATTTACTACATGCGGTACTGCAGGCGATGACACTGATGATAGATAAGATAAAGATGATGGGGCACCAGTGGAATGACAACGGTGGAAACCAGAGATCCCGGAGAAATCCCGCCCCAGCACGGTGTTGTCCACCACAAATCTCACAGATCTCTGGGATCGAACGTAGGCCGCCTTGGTGAGAGTCGAGCGGTGTAACCACTCAGCCACGGCGCGGCCAGATGTGAGATCGGTTCAGATAATGACCTAATCTGCGAAAGAAAAGATGATCCTATTCTCATAGAAGTAGTGTTGTTAAACTTTGAACAGATCTAGGGTAGTGGCATTTGTTTTGGTTGAGAGACTAATATAAACTTCGATCTGCTTAGTCGAGGAATCGTTTTACACAGAGAGCTAATGCAAGTTATTAATCTTTTCAATTATGTGAGATATATAAGGCCATGAAAGCATATGATAACACATTCGAGGGCTCCTTCTACTGTGCGAGGGAACCAAGTAGTGCCGGCAGAACTCTCTAAAACCACTACTTTATAATGCGACAGTGAAGCATTGACATATCTGCCATTGTTTATTAACAAATGGGTTTTATTGTTTGTCTAGAACTTATTGATACCGTAGTCCAATATGAATGTCACAGTGGTGCGATTCAGTGATCGTTAATAAATTTGAATCCTCTTATACGAGGCTAGACAAGAAACATTCAAGATCAGTTCTAAGAACAATCATATGAAAGCGATGACAGTTCAGAGGGATCCTCCCGTAAGTCATAAACAAAACTAACTCAACAAATTAACGTGAACACAGTGATATTGGGCATCAGAAAAACTTGTGCTTTTGAAGAAAGCGCCTCACTATTAGAGAAAAATTGATGTATGGTGTAGGACAAGTGCTAGAAAATTAATAGGATCCTTTTTTTCTGTGAAGCAGAGATATGTTGCCTGTTTGCGAGATAGAGATCTTAGTGCGCTTCTGCTGGCAACGCTTCACCAGCGACTCTCAGCTTCCTAGTGCTGTGAAAAGAGCTAGGAATGATTTACTATATGTTTTAATTATTCCGTACTTGACAATATAAAACATGGTTCTAAGTATTAATTTAATTCAAAAGAAGAAAGCTACTACTTGAATAAAAGGGGCTATAGTGCACGAGATTTAACTTGGCCCCTGGTTTTTAGAAAGAGAAAGAAATATGTGCTCACGATCTCTTTCTAACCCACCTCTCTTTTATGAACTGCCAAGCAGGGCAGACACATCAGTGGCGGATGATCCTACTTCATCACCTAAATTTAGTCCCTATTCCCCTTCTTCACTGTCAGAAATTTCGAAATGTTCCTCATGTTCACAATTTGAATCATCTCATAAATTATTATGAAGCTATCACTAATTTCATCTATTGAAGTTTCTCCCAATAAAGCTATTCAATCTTTTCAACGTGTTCACAAGCTCCCCGCCGTATTTATTGGAACACTTTACCTACTCACTATCAAACAATACTTTTACGTCACTAAGCTTAAATGATATGTTTTGGGACATCATTTGTTATCTGTGCCCATATAACTTCTATAGTATTAAGGAATAATGATACGGAAGTAATCGTATTACAGCGTGGCCGTTCTGTCAGTAATTTCCTTCCTCGTGAGTTCTTTACAAGTCTAAATTTCATTATGCTCGACACAGATATAGTTAGCTTTCTGCATTTTAGGGCTTCACATTCCTCTATAAAAAATTTATGAACATTGATCACAATTTCCCTGTCATCTGATCTCATAGCTTTTCCTTTTCTTCCCACGTCTCAAAGATCTAACCGACACTAGCACTATTCCCAAAATTATGTTTAAAATAATCACAAAATTCTCAAATTCTAAAACAATTTTTCACATTACCAATACATTAACAATCGATACTTCACTTGCAACACCACTGATGCCTGCTTGAGCTTACCCTCATACCACAGCAGGTTTTCAAGGAAAGAAACCCAGTGCCCCTGCTAGACAAGGATAGAGCAAAAAGTGCCAAGTTAAATCTCGTGCATTATAACAAGACAAGAAATATGCATGTAAATAGTATTACGTACCACATACCATCATAGCCATGGTCATGCGAACAAACGAGTTTGAGTTAATCGTATCTGCAGAAGATTGCATTATTTAGTCTGTACTGTAAGTCAAGACAAACTTATTTTTGGAAAAATAAAGACACAAATTTAAATGTACTTATAGACCTCTTTGCACCTAGTTTGCTGAATCTAGATACGCCTTTTACACCTTACGAAAAAAAAAAAAAAAAAGAACCGAGTCAGTGTTTCTTTCCAGCTCAGTGGCACATACTTGATATTCTTTTTTTAATATGGTGGTGCCATTCCTTTTAATTACTGAAGGAAAAGAAAGTCTCCTTCATTTTCATATCTTTAAAGAAGCTTTTGGGCGGTTCATTCTTCTTCTGAGGTTTCTTCTCGTTGGTCAATAAACGGGTAACCTGCGGGCATACACTTTCCGATGCCTTGGACTGCATTGCGCTCTATTTCAAGTACTTACAGCTACACGTCGGTTTATTCTCTTTATTAGTCACAGAATATTCAACATAAACGTCATATTTTTCTTGAAAATCCTGTAAATAAAAGCCACTTTAGAAAATGTTGAAGCAATTTCTTTAAATTTTATGGCACGTTTGTAACAAATAGTTTAGAACATTCTAATAGTATTTCTTGTGATTTTAGTATAATACTATCATTCGATTATAAAATGTAAGTTTTAATTGCAGGTTGCTTAGAATACAAATAAAATCCATACAGCATCAGTCAAATGAAGTCAATGTTTGCAGTCATGTATTTAAAATGAGGAAAGCTTTTCCCAAACATTCTATGTTCAAACAGTGTCTAACTCAAATATGAAGTTTGAAAGATCAATTGTTTGTGTATGAGTTATTTTGTTTATGCAGATGCACAAAGTTTACTGGTCAAAACTAGCTTTCGATTAAGTCCGATACTGTGTTCCTCTATGTATTACAGATAGATGTAAAGAAGGTGAAAATATAATATATAGATATCTCAGCTTGACTTGAAACAAGCAAACAATGATAAGTGTTAAAAGTACATAGCGTTTTAATGAGCTCATTAAAGCAGTAACTCTAAAGAGCCGATTCCAAAATGGCCTTTTATATGAAAGATATTAGTATATCACAGAAATAAAATGGCAGATTCTAACCTTTTTAGATCTTTTATTTTTAACTTAACTAAGTCTCATATTTTTAATAATATGACAGACAAATCCAGTTATTTTGTAAACTAACCAGTGTAGTGATTCTGTGTATTTACTTTTCAGATGAATGAGAACAATTCAGCTTCCTAAGTCTAAAATATTGTTTCCAAAATGTGCTAATTCGCAACATAATTCTATGCCATATAATTTATTTTCTTCTCTTTTACGTTATGAGTCATCAAATGAATGCTTTTTTTTAAATTTATGAAATAAAGAGATTTATACGTTTAATTGCTTCTATAACTCGCATAACAATAATAATAATAATAATAATAATAATAATAATAATAATAATAATAATAATAATAATAATAATAATAATAATAATAATAATAATAATAATAATAATAATAATAATAATAATAATAATAATAATAATAATAATAATAATAATAATAATAATAATAATAATAATAATAATAATAATAATAATAATAATAATAATAATAATAATAATAATAATAATCATAATCATAATCATAATCATAATCATAATCATAATCATAATCATAATCATAATCATAATCATAATCATAATAATAATAATAATAATAATAATAATAATAATAATAATAATAATAATAATAATAATAATAATAATAATAATAATAATAATAATAATAATAATAATAATAATAATAATAATAATAATAATAATAATAATAATAATAATAATAATAATAATAATAATAATAATAATAATAATAATAATAATAATAATAATAATAATAATAATAATAATAATAATAATAATAATAATAATAATAATAATAATAATAATAATAATAATAATAATAATAATAATAATAATAATAATAATAATAATAATAATAATAATAATAATAATAATAATAATAATAATAATAATAATAATAATAATAATAATAATAATAATAATAATAATAATAATAATAATAATAATAATAATAATAATAATAATAATAATAATAATAATAATAATAATAATAATAATAATAATAATAATAATAATAATAATAATAATAATAATAATAATAATAATAATAATAATAATAATAATAATAATAATAATAATAATAATAATAATAATAATAATAATAATAATAATAATAATAATAATAATAATAATAATAATAATAATAATAATAATAATAATAATAATAATAATAATAATAATAATAATAATAATAATAACAATTTCTGTTGTCCTTTTATATTTTGCAACGTTGATGCACATTTATTGAACAAAATTTAATACAAAGGATTGACGCAGATCTGTATCTTTTTTCTTATAATTGTTCTATTTAATTTACATTTCTTTAATTTCTCATATTTCCATGTTAAATAATGTGTATATATTGAATTTTTCATAAATGTCCTCACAAGTCCTCTTCATTGTGTATGACTTTTGCGCACTTGTAAAGTGCAAGAGAAGACAAAGTCTTACTATACAGAATTTGCATATTTCACTAAAACACATATTTTTTTAGTCATTTATGAATAATGTCAGTCCTAACCTATACTTCTCTCAACTGGAAAGCTACACTGTCTAATTTAGCTATTGACGCTAGAGCGTATAAAATCATCACATAGCTCTTCAAATATTTAACCATCGCAATATTCTGTTATATTCTATAAAAAAATAAATGATAAAACCACTTCCACAAACGTCGATTTCAATAATCATGATATAAGAATAAGCGCTTGTAAGAATATTTTGTACAGGAGTAGAGAACGCCATACAAGTGCAACCATGAGATTTGTTTTCTACTAGATACCGTTTGAAGAACGTCAGTCAGCTGTCCTTTAAAACAAAAGGTTAGTTTCCTTTATTGTGTTGTTTTTTATACTTCACGTGTTTTGGTGCAAGCTCTTTTATACATTTTTGAAGTGCATCTCAAATGAACTAGGTACGTTAATTTGCGAGATTATGCAATTATTTCAAATACAATAAAATTAAAGACAAATTCAATCGTACAATAACTGAAAATTAGTTTCACAATTTACTCAGCAGTTTGATCAATAACCAATTAGTTTAATGCTTTAAAAGATCTTACTTGTTTCTCTGCTATTATAAATCTTTATAATTAATCTGAGCAAATGAAACAATTAGCGGCGATGCAAAAAGTATGCAATTAGTTTCATGAGTCTGAAAGCCCTAAGGGAGACACTTGGCTTTGTTCAGAGAGACATGCAACAGAAAACAAAAGCCGGCACACTTGATGTTGTTTCCATGGCTACTAAGTGAAGAACGCTTTACGTAGTTCATAAAACAAGTGACGGCTCCAGGAAGTCACGTGCCGAGAGCCAACAATAACCCGTCGTGACGAGAGAGTAAAAGTTTTTTAGAATGGTCAGAGAAAAGCTTTAGTCATCGCCTATCTGGGGAAGATTTGTGGGTGAGCAGATCAACATCCATGTCACGGCATGGGGAGTGAAGTTGGAAAGTACTCTTTACTTAACTAAATACACCTATAACTTATCTTCGGCGGGTACAACGGATATCTTGTGTCGACTTTATCGGGGAAATACTCTAGTTATCTTTGGGACACGTTTATTTGGGCCAGCAGAACCGACGAGACTTCCGGAAATGATGGTTTCCTCTTGTAAACAGTACCGCGAGATGACACTGGAGGGAGATTAACAACTGCTACTCTCTGCCATCTAGCGGCAGCGCGGCTAAGTTGCTATCGATTCTCGACATATATGTTAACTACATTTAATGGCGTAACATGCTCGATTGCATGCTTAACTTGCGCAATGTGGAGCACATAACTAATGTAAAATGAAAGCTACTTTTTCAAATTTCAAACGTGGAAAGGAGCATTCAAAGTTTCTTCTGTAAACTAAGCGAAAAGTATGGCCTTAAAGTTAACTCCAAAGTGAACTTTAGAATAAGTTTAAATTTGAGATTTTTCAAAATCTACTTTAAGAGCCTTGCGGCTAGTAGGTAGAGGTGTCCTAGATTTTTTTCATACTATAGAGCACACCAATAATACTATTAAATTACGAACCGCCTCTATTCCGTAGGTGGTAGCGTGTATACCTCACGTTCAAGAGGTCCCGAATTCAAATCTTCGTAAGGGTGAATTATCTGGATAAAGTTTTTCCGGGGTTTTCTCTTATCCTGAAAGTGAATGTCTGGTAACTCTAAACTCTATGGACCCTGGCCTCCTTTGAGCATCACTTCAGTTATTTCATTCAATGTCCTATATGGCTTAATGTTAGAGGGCATTAATTAAAAATTATCAATGGACACTGGCATAAAATATAAGGCCACATTATATGGTTTGCCTTATTTAAACAGTTAGAATCTGTATAATGTAATTGATAGGACTGAGAAAAGCAGCAAGGAGAACATAATTACGAGGGCTGTTCAATAAAGAATGATCACAATTTTTTTTTTGGACAACGTACCTTTACTCATCCTCATAATTTTGATTGTCCTTTGCAAAATAGTCTCCCCTGAATGCGATGCACCCAGCGTTTCTGCCAGTCTTCAAAGACATACTGGAAATCATTTTTGAGAGATCCTTCAAAATCGCCTCCGCAGCCTTTCTCACTGCTTCTGATGATGGATATTGCCACCCACGAAGGCGTTTCTTCAAGTTAGGGAATAGAAAAAAGTCACGTGGGGCTAAATCCGGACTATAGGGAGGGTGAGGGATGTATTTCACGTTGATTTTTGCAAGATATTCAGCGACAACATTGGCAATATGCGGCCGCACATTATCATGGTGCAGCATCCAGCCTGCTTCATGGAAATGTGGTCTTTTGCGCCTGATATGGACTTGCAATATATTCAGGACATCCCTGTAGTATTATCCAGTTACTGATGTGTGTGCAGGTACAACATGCTGATAAAACACTCCATGGATATCAAAGAATGAGATGACCATAACTTTCCCAGCAGAAGCAACCAATTTTGCTTTTTTGGGTGTTGGTGATGAAGGAGATTTCCACACTGAGCTTTGCTGTTTGCTCTCAAGATCAAAATGATGTAGCCAAGTTTCATCAGCAGTGATTACGTTTGAAAGAAACTCCAGATTTTCCTCTAACATCAACTTTAACTGCATGTTACCTCCATTGCGGCGATAGGCGATACTGAACATGTCTGAACTTGCCAGGTTCTCACATGCGGGAACCAGAAGTACCAACAATGAAACTACTACGGTGTGTTTGTTTCACATTAAGCTAACAGGATATAATAAATTTGAATTTTAGTGTGAAAAATTATGTCTGTAAAAAGTCATGACCATTCTTTATTGAACAGCTCTCGTAGATATACGTACAATTGAACGAATGCGTGACGAATTGGGGAAATGGAGACATAAGAACGTACAAATCTAGCACAAAAAATGAAAATATTATAAATGATAAGTTAGATGTGATTATGCTTACCAAATAAATACAGTTGTGTTTATTTCTCTGTAATGCCATTCTTAACCGGAGCGAATGTAGAAATCGGATAATTTAGTGTGATCCATATAAACCTGAATTATTTCAATAGGCCATAACTTTTGAACCAATAATAGAACACACATGCAACTTTGGGAGAATATAATACATAATTGGGAGATTACATTACACTCTTTACATCTCAGAGAAAATCTTGGAAGTGTCCTCCACCAGCATCTATACATGTTTGCACTCGTCTCACCATATTCTCTGAAGTTTTACGGAGAGTATCTTCGCCAATGTTACTTATTTCGGTTCGGATGGATTCCTTGAGAACATCAATTGTCCGTGAAAAAATCCGGTGAGGTTAGGTGAGGGGATCTGGAGGGCCACAGACCTTTTGAGATTATTCGATTATCAAAGAAACTTGTTACAAGTTCCACGGTGTTATTAGATGTATGACACGTTGCTCCATCTTGCTGGAAATAACCTTCTCTCGATTTGATACCATCTCCGTAAAACTTCAGAGAATATGGTGAGACGAGTGCAAACATGTATAGATGCTGGTGGAGGACACTTCCAACATGTTCTCTGAAATGTAAATAGTGTAATGTAATCTTCCAATTATGTATTATCTTCTTCTAAAGTTGCACGTGTGTCCTACTATTGGTTCAAAGGTTATGGCCTATTAAAATGCTTCAGGTTTATATGGATCGCACTATATGCTGCGACTAACAAAATGTCAATTAATGCCAAGAAAAGTAAGTCCATTGTTTTTAGTAGAACTAAGGGCAAAATTATTGTTAACTATCACATGGGAGGGGTGCAAATTCCACAGGTGGACAGCTGCAAATACTTGGGAGTGTACCTGGCAAGTAATGCTGGATGGGATGAACAAGTAAATTCCACATCTAGGAATGCGTGGAAGGCATTACATTTCGTAATGAGAATATTGAAAAAGGGGAGCGCTAGGTCCAGGGAAATTGCCTACAAGGCCTTAGTGCGGCCGGTTATGGAATATGGAGTAGCATGCTGGGACCCGTATAGAGCTAACCAAATCGATCCATTAGAAAAAATACAGAAGAGGGCAATAAAATTCATAAAAAGAGGCAAGTATTTTGGGCCTATAAAAGGAGATGAGACTAAATGGGAGGAATTAAGAATTAGGCGTAAAAAACATAGGTTGGTAGCGTTATTCAAAGCTAATGCTGGTGTAAAGGCATGGGTGGACGTTAGTGTAAGGTTAGATAATCCGGATTATTATGGACGAAACGATCATAGGTATAAAATTAAGGGTAGAAGATACAGAACCGACGTAGGAAAATTTTCTTTTGTTAATAGAACCATTGAAGAATGGAATGAATTGCCTGTAGCAGTCTTTCAGGGCTGTCCCCTGTCGCTGAAGAAATTTAGAAAATATCTAGATGGTTTATAGTTTAACTTTTGAATTATAATGGTATATAATATGTAAATAGAGAAGTAATTAGATATGTTTTAAGTGACTAAAGTAAAATAATATCATGTTTGTATTGTTTACTGTGTTATTGTTGTAAATCTAGTATTTGTAATTTGATCTGTATTCTTAACTCTGCCACCGGGTAGTACCCAATTGCAGTCAATAAATACATACATAAGTAAATTATTAATAGCCTAAATAGAAACGGCTGAAAGAATACGGTTTTTCATAAACACCAATAACATTGAAATGGACTCACATTCTAAAATGTGCCCGCCTCGGTAGCGCAGGTGGTAGCGTGTCTGCCTCACGTTCAGGAGGTACCGAGTTCGAATATCGGTCAGGGCGAGTTACCTGGATAAGGTTTTTTCCGGGGTTTTCCCTTATCCTGGAAGACGAATGTCGGGTAACTCTAAGCTCCATTGACCCCGGAATCATTTGAGGATCTATTCACCCATTTCATTCATCATCGTTGGATATGACTTAACGTTGGAGGACGTAAATTAATAAAAAAATGTTTTATACCCCTGACATTTCCTTTTATTATTCTATACAGTTCTTGTGAAATAGGTTTAGATTTGGATATGCCTCATCGAGAAATATGTATATTTATTACTCTGGGTACCTTCTTTTAGCAACTCCTAACACTAGCATTTAAATCCTTATTTAAGTTTCTAATCAAAGAGTTTATTTTAGATCGATGTCATAAATAATACTAGTTTCTTGACAGAACATCTGACACACGTCAAACAATTGAATGATTTCCGAAAGTTCCCAAAGTACCGTATAAAAGAATTGCATACAAATAAATAGAACGGCTAAGTTTATGAGCATAAAGAATACGTTACAATTTGTAAATATATTGGAGTATTTGGCGGTATCAAGAGGATTGGACTGCTCGCCTCTCACCAGGGCGGCCCGAGTTCGATCCCAGGGACCATATGTGAGATTTGTGGTGGACAAAGCGGTGGATTTACACCGTTTCTTCCGTTTCCTTTACCATTCATTCTTTCGACTGTTTCTTATCACGCTTCTTTTCATCAGTTTCACTATAATTTTGTATAATTCACTTCCTTTTTCTCATACCAGCCGTTGGGCCGATTATCCATCCTGGATATTCTGTTTGATCTGGTGTCCATTTGTATTCAGGCATCTAGCTTTATACGAGCGCCATCGAGATAAGCACCCAAAGTGCGAAATGCTTTACCTCTACATTCAACCCTTCCCTTTTACTTCTATTTAGCAGCTATACAGTAGGTGACATGTGCCACAATAGCATCATTCGTGTTTTGGATGAAACTCTCTTGCAACGGACATAAATGCATACTTTTGAACTGAAGAGTTGAATAGGAAAGCACAAAGAGGGTAAATGGCACTAGAGAATATGAGTGAAAGACGCACCCTGCCCTCTGCACTGTGTGACTCCTTGGGTCGGCAACCCTCTGTTTCCCCTCGCCACATTCTTCCTCCCGAGGCTGCCGCACTTGGGGACATAGGTACAAACCAAGTCTGGTTGCCTTGTCGATTCCCCTGCGATAAAATCCAATCCAAAGCGATGCCCAGGCATAATCGGTATTTTTAGACGTATAAGATGATTTAAAAGATCCCAGATGGTGGCTGTTGTAGATAATTCAAAGCATGCTTTATCTATTTAAGGCGGATCTAAATATTAATATTTGGCGAGGAACCAAAAGTGGATTTCTTACACGTGAATCGTTACACCACGTAGAAATGTTTTGGAGTGGGAATATATACAAACGTAAATAACGTTTCGGCTATTTAGATGCCATTATGTTTGCGTTTATTTTTAATAGTTATAAATTAAAATGTTTCTTCCCTCTCATTTGTAGTTAATTACGTGGGTATGTCATACACAACAGTGTCTCTCTTAACTCGCAAAGTTTCAGAGCCTGTAGCCTTGGTTCAAAACTAGCCATAATATGGGCTATGCATGTCACACGATATTCTGCCTTCATTGAACTGTCGCACCCAGGAACGCATATTAAACAAATCCATGGTAACATAACCACATGCCTCACTCAACTGGCGATGAATTCCAATAAGTTTCACACCATAAAAATGGAGAAAACGAATGATAATACGCAGGGCCGTATTCCTAATAAAAAACTGTGGGGACGCACACCTAAAACTTCTTCCAGATGCTGGAGACCCGATCAGAAATTTGCATTTGCAGATTTGCCTTCCTGCTTTGGTTGACCTCAGCATGCGTACGACTTTTTATCCATTCTTTTATGTGATTCTCTGGGTTCCACATATGTACTGGAGGTGCGTAAATATTCATAAACATTATTTGAATGTATTTTGAATGTATATATGTTGTACTCTTGCAGTATTTTGAATGCTAAATTAAGAAAGGCGACGAATTAAAAACGTCTTAATAGTGTTATTAATAAGGGAACTGCGTCCCCCTACAAAAAATAGTGAGGGACGATGTACATCCGCCTTCCCCCCACTACGGCCCTGATTATACGGTGTTCTTGCAATGAAAACGTCGCCATTTTAAGTATCAAAAACAGTCCTTACTCTCGTCGCTGCCACTAGGGTTCTATGCTCTCTACAGTGCTGACATCTGTTACGCATTCACAAAAAGTCCACGTGTATAAGAAAAAACAGAGGTTCCTATCTGGTCCCAGTCCTGGAAAAATATAGGTGTTATAACTTGAACGTACCTCGTTAATAGAATCCTCTGGAAGTTTAACTTCCCTCGCTTCGGGAACATCTTAGAACTCCGTGGGAAGTTACATTACAGGTTCTGTCCAGCAAAACAAAGAAGGTCTCTGAAGGGAAAGTGCCCCCTTACACAGTGGGATAAGGACAGCGAATGTGTCCGACAGGGAACACATGCTACACAAGGAGCAGAACCGTTAAAAAAAACATGCGCCATATTCACTCTGTACACTAAAACGGAGAAGATTCATTCACAAAAGTAGAAGCCGTTAGAATGTTTATAATGATCTAACTGAACTGACATGGGCTGTCATAAACCTGTCCAGGGAGGGTGTGGAGACCTCCTGCAATCCCCCTGCGTCTCAGACCCCAAAGATTTTATCTCCTGTGGTATACTGTACAAGAGAGCAATGTCGTGAGTTACTACGTTTCTGATGTTTCCCGAGCGAGTTTTTAACTACTGAGACGTGCATTAAGTAGATGAGAGCAGGGCATTTTGGAATACCATGTACATTTCTAAAAATAACTGAACTGGTTTAAAAATAAATATCGCAATTGTCACTTGTAAAACAAATTGCTATTCATTGTTTTTAGAGAAAAATATATTTAGAAAACTGTTACAAATAAGGTTAATATGAAATATTCGGGTATTATGGAATAGGTAGTTTAAAACGTAGAAAACTTAATTAGATTTCATAAAGCATGATTGGTTTAAAATAGACAAAACATCTATAAACAAATATGTATACGCTAGACCTAGATAAAGTCTAGAATAACACAATAGGGTTTTTTTGCAGTTCAACGAATTTAATTTTTTTTTAAATATATACTTTAGATTTAAATTTTTCTGTATTTCTATTTATATAACAAATAACAGTTTGGCCACCAATATTATATTCAAAACCCATTTTTAACTTTTTGCGGTTTACATGGAATGTTATGCTTTTACGTCGGATATTAAAGAAGTACCCGGTATTCCATAATACCCGAAAAGGAATCTTGGATCATGAACCTTTAAAGTAATGGACAATATAACAAACGACAATTATTTTAATGTACCTTACGCTTAACACCAATGTCCAAGTCACATGCATATTAGTGGGTTCAAATGCTTGAATATTGACCTGCAAAAACTCTTGAATTTCACAACACAACTTTGTTCTATAACTAGTGAAACGACAACAACAAGCTGTCAACCCTCACAGCAGGGCACCATGGGAGCCTTTCTTGGCTACTTCATGGCACTCCCACGTGATATCAGCAGCAAAGAGAACCCAAATCTCCTGCCCTCAACTGTTACTACGAGAGATTAGCGAAATCTTAGGTTTTGACTCTCAACTGGTGAACTTCCGGAAGAAGTGGCTGCGTCGTGCGTGCTTTATTACTCTGGTACGCCAAAAACAAAGTGACAGTGAAAACTTGAACAAGTTTACGTTAGGGAAGTGACAGGGAGAACTGAATATCGAGAAAAATATATATCATATTTGCAACAGTTTGGAAATTACTTAATACCTACCTATAGAGGCCGGAAGGGCGAAGTGACGTTAATAGGAACTCCACAGTAGCGCACATAACTAAAAATGGAATTTAAATCACCATGACGTGAAATTAATTTTGGAAATCTGATGTTATCTCACAGTAGACAATAAAATTATATCCCCTGAGATAACAAAAGGTGAAGTTTGCACGGAAAACGTTCTTTGTTTATATTAACGAGTTTCCGTGACCCCCGTAGTCTGAGCCACGCCATTTTATAATGCGGTCACCAGCCACACGCAAGTCGATACTTGTTTTGTTTTTGTTTTTCGTTACTGCAGTATCACCAGTGTAATTTTCTAACTAGACTTAATAAACTGTAATTTTCCTAAAGTGGCGGTTATTCTCATTTAGAGGTAAATATAGTAGCCATTAGTTTAAAAATTGAATCAAGGCTTCTATTTTTGGCTTTAGGGTAAAGAAAAAGGTACACTAAAACTATTTTTGCACCTTTACGATAGTTTTTAATTCATTATTAAGAATCACAAATTGTAATTTCCATAATAAGAATTTCAAGGGGTCGCTTTTACTGTAAATGCTTTATAAACTAAAGCAATTAGTTGTTTACAAATATTCTTTAATTATTAAATTAAAATTTCTAAAATCCTAATTGGTTGCTCATTTCATTTTTTTATTTTGTATGGTTTATCACTATAGCTGCCTTTTACTGCTATTTTCATATCAAGGCTTTAGGAAAATATGATGGTGCTTTTACTTTCGAACTTTTATACTTGGTTACTGGAGTGTCTCTTTACTTTTACCTTACTTTCAACGCAATACACACCCAGCCTTCCAGATTCTAGGGAGGGAATACTGCTAATTAAACAAAAAGTTACACACAGCGAGAATATAACTAGGAATCTCGGGATAAGAAGTCAAATGTTTAATTCTCGTACTTAATGTGCTCCAACATTAAGTGATATTGATCAATAAATGAAATGGGTAAAATGATTCTCAAAGGATCCCAGGGTTCATAGAGCTTAGAATTACCCAACATTCATCTTTCAGGATAATGGAAACCCCGAAAAATACCTTATCCACATAACTTACCCTAACCGAAGACCTCTTGAACTTGCAGACGCGCTACCACCTACGCTACATAGGCGAGCAATTATATTTTTTATCACTTTAGCCATTTAGGAATAAAAAATTCTCTACACAATGGAATATTTTCCTGTTTAATTGTAAATGTGAATTTTGAATATCTTACTATTTTGTAGAAATATAACTACGAGGTATGTCCAGAAAGTAAGTTTTGTTTCGTAATAAAATTAAACTGTGTAGCGATACAGAAAAAATATTTATCGCACAAATGTCTACAACTCTTAAACTACTATTCCACATAACTGCCGAAATGTCGCAGGTATTTGTCATAGTGAGGCACAAGTTTTTGTATACCTTCTTCATAGAAGTTTGCCGCCTGGGTCTTCAACCATTTGGAAACATTTTCTTTCAGCTATTCGTCATTGTTGCAGTGTTACCGCCAAGGAAAGATTTGATATGCAAAATCAGATGAAAGTCGCTAGGAGCGAGGTCAGGGCTGTATGGGGGGTGGTCAAACACGTCCCAGCCAGATCCCTGTAGCATGTGTTTCGTCGCATTTGCAGTGTGTGGTCGTGCGTTGTCGTGAAGAAACACAATACCTTTTGACATTGTAAATTTGCCGATAAATTTCAATTGGTTTCACTTTCCTACCATTCAGAAAAGAATCACAGATCTGATTTCACAAGCAGCGGGATTTTCAATCAACACCGAAATTATAAACAAGCACAACAAAGCGTACTGGCTGACAGCGAGCTCACAATGGCGCACGTTTCTTCTTGATACAGAGCGTCTACCGTGCATGTGCGGAACTGCGATCTCAGCGCTGCAGCGGAGATAAATTGAAACAGAACTTACTTTCCGGACGCCCCTTGTATTACATATAAAACTTTAGCTTTTTATAAAAAGTTGTACATTATTATTATTATTATTATTATTATTATTATTATTATTATTATTATTATTATTATTATTATTATTATTATTATTATTATTATTATTATTATTATTATTATTATTATTATTATTATTATTATTATTATTATTATTATTATTATTATTATTATTATTATTATTATTATTATTATTATTATTATTATTATTATTATTATTATTATTATTATTATTATTATTATTATTATTATTATTATTATTATTATTATTATTATTATTATTATTATTATTATTATTATTATTATTATTATTATTATTATTATTATTATTATTATTATTATTATTATTATTATTATTATTATTATTATTATTATTATTATTATTATTATTATTATTATTATTATTATTATTATTATTATTATTATTATTATTATTATTATTATTATTATTATTATTATTATTATTATTATTATTATTATTATTATTATTATTATTATTATGTAATAAAATCACAATTAAAATAGTTAATAATAATTTATCACCATATTTACAAAGAAGTATACCTACTACATTTAATTCATTTGAACCGAAGTGTACAACGTGCTAAAGAACTTGAAAATGAGAATATTACAACAAATGAAATCCTTTCAAAAGAGAGTTCAAAATTACAACACTAAAATGATACTGTTTCTGATTATATGTTGTTTGAAAAGCATTAATTAGTGTACATACAAGTCCTCTTTGATCTTCCTCTGCTGCTTGCAGTGCAGTTTATTGTTTGAAGATTCATGAGATATCTCTTGCATGCTTTATTTATTTTAACCTACCCTTTTTAATGCACTTTGTTTAGGCTGAAATTTAAACTGCTAAATTATACGTTCTGAATAAGTGTACAGCAGTTTTAAAGTTACATAGAACTGAAGTATATTTATTAGTGTTTAATAACATTAAAATCCATATTTTCCACATGGGTATCATTGAATCTCTTGCAAAAACCGTCGTTGTGAATTGCAATAAAATAGTTAAAATAAATTTAAGTGACATGTCATTTCCAAACCCACTGATATCTGGCGGTATACACATGCGAATTTGTGCATTAATATGACTGATTCCATTTTAAAACAAAATGCAATAACATATTTAAAAATGTATATAAGATGGAAAGTATTTGATTAGTTTATGACAATATACCGAATGAAACAAAGAAATGCATATACTTTTATGCTTAAAAATAATAATTTCACGATTTGCAGTTTTTAATTACTATTCGCGGATATACTTGCTCATTAATGTCTAGTGTCTACTATGTCTTCATTTTTATATAATTTCAATATGAGTTTCCGTGTGGTTCATTTACCACCAGCATTATGGATTTAAGGAGATGCACCAATGAAATGACATTTTCTAAATTATCCATGAGTTTGTCTGAAAACTTAATCTCCAAGTTGTCTTGTGTAAGTATTACTTTAAATGTTTTTCTTCAAAATTCATAACATCAAATTATAGAGTTTCAAACACGAAATTTACTACGTTATATCTAATGTTCTACAGTATGAAATTTTAAAAATAATGTTTATTTCAAATAACTACACTGTTTTTATTTAAAAGTCTATGAAGTAAGTGTTTATCTTGAATGTTGTTCTCATTGTCGTTCACTCTCACGCCACCACCGTTAGTATCTTTCCCTCTCCACCTCACTTTATGGCTTATTTTCCAGTCACTCTCCCATACTCACCCTCAGCCCCCTCCCCCCCTCTCACTCCTTCATTCTGAACAACTTGTCATACTGTCTTGGCTACAGCCAAAATATTAAAGAAAAAGGAAGAGAAAAAAGAGAAAGTGTTTTGCAAGTGTTCAGTTTATCTGCAATCCAATCTGACCGTAGGATCAATATTATGCAGTTCTGCTTCTGTGTTAGCCTGACTTATTATCCGTAGGAATGCATTCGAATCTCGGTTGACTTGTTCATTATAATATGATTTATTGTTTATTCATTACTTCAGTGAGCTTTACTTTTTTGTCTTTTACATCTGAATGTTAATTATTAAATAGTTTATATAATAAAATTGACATGAATTACATTATTGCATGAATTACAAACAGCTTTGAAAAGCATAAAAAATAGAAAAGCAAGTGACCCAAATTGTATAAATGTTGAATTATTGAAATACTCTGGTCCAATATACCAACTAAGGCTCCTGCATTTATATAACAAATGTTGGAAATGTTATAGGATTCCTGAATTATGGAAAGTAGCTGAAGTGATACCCATTTTCAAAAAACGGCAAAGAAATGACCCTAATAACTATAGAGATATAAGTCTGTTAAATGTAGTTTAGCCCGCTTAGATAGCGTAGAGGGTAGCGTGTCTGGTCACGCTCAAGAGGTCCCGAGTTCGAATCTCGGTCAGGGCGAGTTAACTGGATAAAGTTTTCTCCGGGGTTTCCCTTATCCTGAAAGACGAATTTCGATTAATTCTAAGCTCTATGGACACTGGACTCATTTGAGCATCACTTCACCCATCCATTCATCGTCCGGTATGACTTGACATTGTAGGACGTAAATTAAAAAAAAAAAAAAAAAAAAAAAGGTAGTTTGCAAGCTGTATGCTAAAATTGTAAATAATCGTTTAAAGTCAATAGCAGAAGTTATTTTATGAGGAACAGTCAGGTTTTTAGAATAGGACCATCTACTAGTGATAATGTTTTTAGAACGAGGGCTGTTCAATAAAGATTTATCACAATTTTGTTTTGACAGCGTACCTTTACTTATCTTCATAATTTTGATGGTCCTTCTCAAAATAGTCTCCCCTGAATGTAATGCACTTGTCCCAGCGTTTCTGCCAGTCTTCAAAGACTTGGTAGAAACCATTTTTGAGATCCTTCAAAATCGCCTCCGCAGCCTTCACCACTGCTTCTGATGATGGATAATATCTCCCACGAAGGCGTTTCTTCAAGTTAGGGAATAGGAAAAAGTCACATGGGGTTACATCCGGACTATAGGGAGGGTGAGGGATACACTTCACATTGATTTTTGCAAGATATTCAGCAACAGCATTGGTAATATGCGGCCGCGCATTATCGTGGTGCAGCATCCAGCCTGCTTCATGGAGATGTGGTCTTTTGCGCGTGATATGGACCTGCAATGTTTTCAGGATATCCCTGTAGTATTGTCCAGTTACTGATGTGTGTGCAGGTACAACATGCTGAAAAACCATTGCATGAATATCAAAGAATGAGATGACCATAACTTTCCCAGCAGAAGCAACCACCTTTGCTTTTGGGAGGTTGGTGGTGAAGGAGATTTCCACACTTAGCTTTGCTGTTTGCTCTCAGGATCAAAATGATGTAGCCAAGTTCCATCAGCAGTTTGAAAGAAACTCCGGATCTTCCTCTAACGTCAACTTTAACTGCATGTACCTCAATTGCAGCGGTAGGCGATACTGAATATGTCTGAACTTACCTGGTTCTCACAGGTGGGAATCTGGAGTACCAACAATGAAACTACTACGGCGTGTTTGTTTCACATTAAGCTGACAGAACATAATAAGATTGAATTTTAGTGCGAAAAACTATGACTGTAAAAACTATGATCATTCTTTATTGAACAGCCCACGTAAACAGAGAATTTTAGGAAAAAAAAGACGAGAAGTGAACTTATAATCTCACATAGCATTTGTAGACTTCGAAAAAGCATTTAATGCTATAAAAAGATATAGATTTAAATGAATATAATGGATAAAAAGGGGATATTCCCCTCATATAGTAGAAATAAAAGCTTTTATAGAGACACAAAAGTTATCATAAATACACGCACGATAAAAGCAGAAGAAATAAAAGTAAATCAAGATGTAAGACAGGGATATAGTCTTTCTCCCTGCACTAATATATACTTGCAAAAAACTAGTGGATAAGGGAATACAACTAAATAGAAATAAAAGCTTAATTGTGATAATCTAAGCTGTTGATGCAGCAATAATACAAGAAAATGAAGAAAGCCTTCAGCGCCCCATGTGTAGGTACATTGTATTTACTGGAAAAGAATACAATCTACATACATCCACAATAATTGAACATCGAGGAAAATATCCTGTAAGATCATAAATAAGTATTGAAAATAAATGCCTGGAATAGCTCTCGAATTTCAGCTACTTATTTGGGCTGTGATGTAAACTTTGATTTAGTCAAAGACATAGAAAGCAAAATAAAAATTTTCAGCAGATATGTGGAACTATAGCAAGAACATTGTTAAGCAAAGCAAACAAAGAAACAAAATTAAAATTTTATAAAACGATAAAGTTCTCAGATACACGATCCAGTGCTCATGTATGGAAGTGAGTCCTGGATATTAAAAGGAAGAGGTAAAAGTAAGATACAGGTAGCAGAAATGAGGTTCTTAAGAAATTTAATAAAAGATTTAATTTAATAAGAGATTTAATAAGAAATAAAATTATTCGAGAGGAACTAGGCATATATAAATTACAGGACAAAATAGAAGAAAATATACAGAACTGGAAAGAACATATGAATAGAATGGAAGAAGAAAAAAGAACAAAAGGTTTAAAAAAGAACAAGAGATGTAGGACGCCCTAGAAGAACATAGGAATAGTAAATGGAATGCGAAGACAAAATAGGCAGAAATGTCTAGTCTCTGAAGTGAAGAAAAAGAATAAAACTGGCTTTTCTGATTTAAAATTAATGTTATATGTAATTGATTTAACCATCACAAATATTAAATTAGTTGATTACTTTTAAATTATAATACCGATTCTTATTTTTCCTACATCTAATTGCGAAGCAAGCCCTCCAACTAAGCTAAGATCTCATCTAAGCTGTTTCCTGTCATTCCATTTTGGGTATACAGGATCTCGAGCAGGTTTCCTACGACCATTCATCTATCTAGTAGAGCATGCTGCTATATCTGCCGCTAGAGCGCAGTGGAGATGAATCAGTTCAACGTTCGCAAGATGGCACTGGAGAGAGGCAAGCACCTTTTGGGTGTGAAATGGCCGAAAACTTTGCCCAGAGATTCTTTTCTCAGGATAAGATATTTTTATGTTCAATGCGTTCTAAAGGATACAATGCCCTGTACACAATACACTCGAAAAAGCCCATCTCCTTCCGCCACCTTGGAATCTATTACTTTGGGAAATACATAGTCAAGTTTATGATCACTACATCAGAGTGCGATGAAGTAGATTAATTACGAGGGAGGATTTGGGCATACAGGCATTTAGGAAGCCAAATAAACCTCTAGGAGGAAAGAGTGAAGCGGAACAAATGTGGGCGACCGGATACGTGGCGTTAACCGTCGGGAACCCTAACCTTTTCAGGATATGAGATTCCTACCACAGAAGCCTCCCTTCCCAAGGAGAGGTCTCGCGGCTCTGAGTGATTTGATTAGGTGACTCGAAAAATTGGCTAACCTAATTTCGCAAAATCAGCATATCAAAAACGGATTTTCTACTGGAATAGTGGTTTCGAACTTCAACGGGGCTTCCCTCTGTATATGAATCCAAAAGTTCCTTAAAATTACCTTTATATAAAGAGTTCTCGCTTTATTATGTCCCCGAAATGTCATTTCTTATCTACTTCCCTAATGGGATATAGCATGAAACGCCTGTTAAGCTTAACGCTTTATTGTATTTTGCAATGTACAGACGTGAGTTTTCCCGAAGAGCGTCTGCAATTTTGTTAGTGTTTTTGCTCAGCTCCTTCAGTCCGACACAATTATGTACCCCATACCAACGAGTCTTAAACGTCCTGGTGTACTATGAAGATACAGAGCCGCAAAGTTTTTCCAAACAAAGCGCTATTGTTGGCCTAGCGACATTTATCACGTTCGTTTTTTCATCATTTTTCCATAAAGAAAAGTGTGTTTGGAGAATGGAATACAATAAGTCACGTGTTAGATTCATTGGAAATCCCATAAATATGAAAAATTAATTACTTCACATATCACACAATAACCACTGATCATATAAAAATTACGTTTTTACACAGGATACAAACCGATATTAAGCACTAGTACGTAACATGTGGGGCTTACTTCAAGCTGGTTACCACTTCTACCAACATAATTCTCTTCAAATAAACTAAAAAGTAGGAAGAAGGTCCTTTATTGTGTTGGCAACACGAGTTGGTGCGGAATACACGGCTTCTATGAATCGAATCCGTAGCCAAGGTAACCAGCAATGCATTCTGCCACTCCAACCCTTCCACACTCGCCGCAAGTGTTACGGTCACCTTGGCCTTTTAATGACGAATCACTAGTCGGAAAGTAAGCTAGCTGCATTTATGCATTATCGAAACGCGAATGCCAAGAGAGCGGTTCCATTACAAAGTATAATTTGGAGAATTTTCTTTAAATGCTAGAAATCATGGCCATGTAAGTTATTCAAAAACAAGTAGGTGAATCGGCGATTCAAACGCATCAAGGAATAACCGCCTCTGCTTCGAGAATTGAATTGATAAGGGCATTTATTGCGCAGTTGCACAACCACTCCAGTTTTGCGACAACAGTCGATCTGGGAAAACCGCTAAAAGCCCAAGATCAGGGTAGCTGATCCGGGTCATGAACCAGAAGCTTGCGAAATTGAATCTCATATGTCACTGTGGAAGTGTTTCGCTAGGTTAATGCCCGATTTCACCAACAGATGTTAAGACACAGGAGTTTAGTAATAGTTAAAACAAAAATTGCATTTCACCAACAAGTGTTAACGTAATACTCATGTTAAATCTCTTGTTAAACTAACAAGACAAATTTCTGATGTTAAGTCCTTAACAATTATAAATAGTCAAGATGACGAACCTAAACTCAGCTGTTGATGTCGATTTGCTATATTTAAGACCGTCTAAATGGCATTCGTAATAGAGTACGGCCTATGAGGAGAAATTATTTTGAGGAGCTATCAGAATAACATTTTTTACGGAGGTATATACTGTCGAAACATGTTGCTATGAAGGTTACTGCGGAAGTACAAGAGAGGTTAGACAATGCATCTAAAGGAATATGGCGATCTCGCCTTTCCTTCAACTATTAATAATCTTGCGATTTTATAGTTCACTCAATTATGTGGATAATACACTTTCCACCTCCCGTCTTGAAACGTTTAAGTCACTTATCCTTCGCACCTCGTTTTAAATTTACGTAATACTCACAAGTTGTTTGGTTCTTGTAGTAGTGACACATGCATTTGAATTAAACTCATTTCCAATATTTTCCCCGTGACATCCTTCTATTTGTCTCACGGCTTTATTTATGGCTTTGTTCATCCGCCATTTTTCAGTTTGTGCAGACGAAAATGAAAACAAAAGCGCATCGCAGTACGTTCACAAAATAATACAACTCATCCATAGCCTTCTATACCCGTGATATTTACAAGTTTCTTGGCGTTAACAGTGTTTGTTAACATTTTCAGAAAACAGGTTGGTGAAATGCAGGAAATTTAACAGCTTTGTTAGCACTATGACAATTGTTACGTTAGATTTGTTAACGTCGATTTTAACATCTGTTGGTGATTGGGCATAAGTTTCATATATTTAAATTGAACCTAATGTATCGAAACTTTGATATAAAGAATTAGGTTAAAGTCTGGCTCGTGTGTTTATGATCCGTCGTACTAGAGAGCATCGCATTTAACAGGTTATTTTTGAAGCTTTTTATATCAATTTACGTAATATTTATTCATACACGCTGAGCTTTGTTTTCTGGCGTAAGCTATGCACAGTTAATGGAACTTCCTCTATTAGCATTTAAATTACGGTCTTGGTATGTTATTTGGTTGCCATATCTCTACGCTCAGTGAATCGCACATTCTGCGCATGCGCATTAGTCGATCAAGAACCAGTAACCGAGTAACCCTTATAGCAAGTGTTGTTTGTTGTTATGTTTGAGTATCACGCATGTGATGAGGAAGTTTGACCTTCGTTATGTTCTCTTTACGCTTTCACGACTCTTTTATCTGATGCTGTACGTTCGACATCTGATGGCTCATGGCTTTAATTATTAATTAAAAATGCCACTCCGCGACACTAGATCTTCGCCCACGTGCTTAGAAACTCGATAAAGTTTAAAATTAAACAGTGTTAAGATTTCCGTTCCTATTACTAAATTAACGTAAGATGCCGCCGGTATCGTAAACTTCTTTCTAAAACACTGGGCATTCTCATATTGTATTACCGGAAATAAATAGAAAATAAAAAAGTAGATTAAACATTAAAGTTTATCGAGGTTACATATTACATTAAACAGTGGTTAGTAAAACTGTGAAGGTGTTTCTGACTCGCCTCGACAATGACTTTCTATATGCTTGTACAAACTATACTTACAGACGTCTATTCCTCTATCTGCTTTATGTTAATCGACATAAACATTTGCAGAAATTGCCTTATTATTAATTTTCTTGAAAGTGTAAGGGAATATGAGAATACTGTCGGCTTTAAGCAATAGTCAAAACTTTTAAGAGCTAGTTGCTATGCGATGGCTAAGAGATGTCATAGCCATCATATCTATCTTAGCTTTGCATGTCTAAGAGATAAGAAAAATGAATGCTGCTTAGGTTTGAGACAACTTAGCTATTGGAAAATGCAGAAATATAACAAAAATATCTCGGAAGTGGTTCATTCCATAAAAAATATCTATCTGGCATACATTGTGTGCTTTAATGAAACCAACATGTAAGGAAATTCCTAGAAAATTGTGGAAACGTAGAGTCAGACTGAAAAATTCAATGCCATAGCCGGGACCCGAACCACGGATCCTCTGGTCTCCGTCCAGCCGCTCCAACCACTGAGCTACCATGGCTAACGTGCCAATATGACATTATTGACTCGTATTTTTCCCGGTAAAAAATGCGTTGGCCATGGTAGCTCAGTGGTTGGAGCGGCTGGACGGAGACCAGAGGATCCGTGGTTCGGGTCCCGGCTATGGCATTGAATTTTTCAGGGTGACTCTACCTTTCCTCAATTTACCATACACACGGCCGGTGTGAAAGAACAATTAATTTCCATTCCTATAAAATTGTCATGAACACACAATACACACAATACATGGACACTTTTCCAAAAAGTATATTTCCTCGGAAATCTAGCTATCGATTTTTTAATACTTTCTCTACTTATGTAAGTACATATTAATAATAATGCCTGTAACTTTCTCCAATGTTCACAATCACACCATTTATAAGAACTACACCTTACTTATGCTTTACATAAACACACTTGTTCTCGAATGATGCAAACTGTCAGCACGCGGCTCACACTACACTCCCGCGGATTCGTTCGACAAGAAGCTGAGGCCGCCTCGGTAGCGTAGGTGGTAGCGTGTCTGCCTCACGTCCGAGGGGTCCTGAGTTCGAACCTCGGTCATGGTGAGTTACCTGGATGAGGTTTTTTCGGAGTTTTCTCTTATCCTAAAAGACGAATGTCGAGTAACTCCAAGCTCTATGGACCTTGGGCTCATTTCAGCATCATTTCACCCATTCCATTCATCGTTCGATATGACTTAACGTTGGAGGACGTAAATTAAAACAACAAAAGTAGCTGTGAATAGGTCCGCCCAATATGCTAACAATATGAATGTGACGATTACCTTTCTTTGTAAATCAGTTCGAAGTCCACAGCGTCTATACAGGTACATTATTGAACACTGGAGGTTTACCACTAATAAATAATAATAATAATAATAATAATAATAATAATAATAATAATAATAATAATAATAATAATAATAATAATAATAATAATAATAATAATAATAATAATAATAATAATAATAATAATAATAATAATAATAATCGCTAGAGCTACTTTTGAGAAAAGCAAATCAAAACAACTCTATTTAATGGGTAATCTGGTGTAAGAGGAGTTAATTTAAAATCTTCTTTGAAAGGGTAGAGTCAGACTGAAAAATTGAATGCCATAGCCGGGATTTGAACCACGGATCCTCTGGCTTCCGTCCAGCCGCTCTAAACCAGTTGAGCTACTATGGCTAAGGTGCCAACATGACATTAAATTCTCCAACTGACTCGTGTTTTCCCAGTAAACCACTAGGAGTTCTCATAAACACATGAGACAACTACCTTAATGGCGACTTACTATGCTGTAAGTACTTTAAGGCCCGGGCTTTATAGTTCGGACCACTATTAGGTACAATTAATGGAAATGAATTGTTCTCTCGCACTAGCCGTGTGTAGGACGCACTATGAAAGGGTAGAGTTAGACTGAAAAATTCAATGACATATTCGAGATTTGAACAATGGTTTAGAGCGGCTGGAGGGAAACCAGAAGAGCCGTGGCTCAAATCCCGGCTATGGCATTGAATTTTTCAGTCTGACTCTAACCTTTCATAGTGCGTCGTACACACGGCTAGTGTGAAAGAACAATTAATTTTCATTAAAACCTTCTTGTTTCATCTTGAAATATCCTGAATTTAAACCTGATGTTTGGTATTTACCCCACTTTAGATTGTTTAGTTATACCGTTAAAACACGCACACCACGGATTTTGGCTAATAGTTTTGTTTTTACATCCAAAGTGTCTCAAAACGGACATTTCTAGTGAAATTTTCATATCCAGTTTTTGGGTGGAATGTGTAAAACATTTTCCCACTGTAAGTGGGAGGGATAGAAAGATCGATCTAGTTTCATAGCAGCGTTTAGCAAAGTGAGGGTAACAATTACAGCTATTCAAGTGTTTTTGTTGAAGGGCTGATACAACACACAAATTGTCTACCTGGGGCTCTGTAATGTTGCACCAATTAACTGCAGCAAACAATAAACACCGGAGTTCTGATGCCTGAACCATCAACCGCTCTGTTTTCATTTTAGACAACTTATGACGCCAGTGTATCTAAAAACTTAAAGCAGCGTGATGACGACATGACCTTGGTGCACAAACCAGTACCACCATCCTTCAATTAGATTATATTAATTTAAATATCACACAGCACAGATGTGTCGTTGAAGGTGTAGCCTCCTCCGAAGAGGAGAGGCCTTGAGCATATAGCCATCCCGGGACACTGCCCTTAACTGACATAGTGAGTATTTTAAGAATACTGACGGTGGTTAGACAGTGGGTTAAAATATCACAAATCACTTAATAAAAATGTTATGGGGCATATGTGTAATGCTTACATCTAATTTTTATAGGTTATTTTTAAATTCAGAAAGAAACATTCTTTTGGTGATTCTTTTGCCTCAAAATATCATTTATGCTGCTACTCTATTTTCGTTTATATGTTGTAATATATGACTCAATTCTTGTTTAGTTTAATGCAGTTATTTTAGATATTTTATGTTGTTTGAGGGGAATAATTGAAGGAATTGTAATGTTTAATGAAATGGACAAAATGTAAAATGGTGTAACCATGACAACCCGATATGAGTAGAAGTTGTTAAATGTTTAAAAGATTTGTAAAGACACTATTAGAACCAAAATAGTAATTGATGATATTATCTTAGAGCAAGTTACGGGTTTTAAATATTTGGGAACATATGTCAGTTATAAACATGAAAATGATTTTAAAAATAAATTACCAATGTTTCAACAAATATGCGGCATAATAAATAGAAGTCTAAAAACTAAAACAAGAAAAGAAACAGGGACGAAATTTGATAAAGTAATGGCTGAGCCTGCTTTTCTTTTTGGTTCTAAAACATGGACATTAACAAAAGCAGAAAAAAACAAGATACAGGCTGCCGAAATGAGATTTTTAAGAGCAGTAAAGGGATGTAGTATTTTAGATAAAATCCCAAATGAAAAAATAAGAGAAGATTTAGAAATAAGTTCTTTAGAAGAAAAAATAATAAATTATAGAAATGAATGGAGAGAGCATATTGAGAGAGATAGGATCCCAAGAAGAGTTATAAACTGTAAACCTAGAGGAAAGAGACATCCGGAAAGACCACGAAAACGATGGTCAGACATGTTTTAAGCCAGAACAGGCAGCATTGCCTAGCCCTTGGAGTGAAGAAGAAGAAGAAGAAGACGAAGACGAAGAAGAAGACGAGACGAGAAGACGAAGAAGACGAAGAAGACGAAGAAGACGAAGAAGACGAAGAAGAAGAAGAAGAAGAAGAAGAAGAAGAAGAAGAAGAAGAAGAAGAAGAAGAAGAAGAAGAAGAAGAAGAAGAAGAAGAAAGAAGAAGAAGAAGAAGAAGAAGAAGAAGAAGAAGAAGAAGAAGAAGAAGGAAGAAGAAGAAGAAGAGAAGAAGAAGAAGAAGAAGAAGAAGAAGAAGAAGAAGAAGAAGAAGAAGAAGAAGAAGAAGAAGAAGAAGAAGAAGAAGAAGAAGAAGAAGAAGAAGAAGAAGAAGAAGAAGAAGAAGAAGAAGAAGAAGAAGAAGAAAGAAGAGAAGAAGAAGAAGAAGAAGAAGAAGAAGAAGAAGAAGAAGAAGAAGAAGAAAGAAGAAGAAGAAGAAGAAGAAGAAGAAGAAGAAGAAGAAGAAGAAGAAGAAGAAGAAGAAGAAGAAGAAGAAGAAGAAGAAGAAGAAGAAGAAGAAGAAGAAGAAGAAGAAGAAGAAGAAGAAGAAGAAGAAGAAGAAGAAGAAGAAGAAGAAGAAGAAGAAGAAGAAGAAGAAGAAGAAGAAGAAGAAGAAGAAGAAGAAGAAGAAGAAGAAGAAGAAGAAGAAGAAGAAGAAGAAGAAGAAGAAGAAGAAGAAGAAGAAGAAGAAGAAGAAGAAGAAGAAGAAGAAGAAGAAGAAGAAGAAGAAGAAGAAGAAGAAGAAGAAGAAGAAGAAGAAGAAGAAGAAGAAGAAGAAGAAGAAGAAGAAGAAGAAGAAGAAGAAGAAGAAGAAGAAGAAGAAGAAGAAGAAGAAGAAGAAGAAGAAGAAGAAGAAGAAGAAGAAGAAGAAGAAGAAGAAGAAGAAGAAGAAGAAGAAGAAGAAGAAGAAGAAGAAGAAGAAGAAGAAGAAGAAGAAGAAGAAGAAGAAGAAGAAGAAGAAGAAGAAGAAGAAGAAGAAGAAGAAGAAGAAGAAGAATAAGAAAGAAGAAGAAGAAGAAGAAGAAGAAGAAGAAGAAGAAGAAGATTTCCCTGTTTAGCAACGTCGTAGGAGAAAGACGTCCATTTTGGTCCCTCCGAGGTTGGGGAGAATTATTTTGAGTGTGCATTTAAGCTGCACAAATAGCGTGTGTGTAAGAAAGAAATAGTTTTGCCTTCACTCTTCGTCAGATCATTGAAGTGTAAAGATGTGCCGATCTGCAAGTTCGCGGAATCTTAATCTGCAAGGATTCAGTATTGAGTATTTTATAAAAGGATATAATCTACAGATCTTAACATTGTGATAGGATATAATAATGGTTTTAGTAGAATACATTCCAATATTTTGAAGAAGAGAATATTTTTTATTGTTTTCTACAAATTATTCTCGCTCTAATAGCACGGCCAGAGAGAGAGAGAGAGAGAGAGAGAGAGAGAGAGAGAGAGAGAGAGAGAGAGAGAGAGAGAGAGAGAGAGAGAGAGAGAGAGAGAGAGAGAGAGAGAGAGAGAGAGAGAGAGAGAGAGAGAGAGAGAGAGAGAGAGAGAGAGAGAAGACTAATTGCTCCGATGCGCCGAGGCATACTTCCTCAAGATCGACACAGAAGGTGAGAATAATTCATCATCATTCCATTCAAGTCTTTTGCAATTTACAGCTTCAAGTTAACTACGTTACACCTATATATTGTGCTTTTGTTCAATTTTATCTGTGACTTATTTTTTTTCTTACGCAAAGCTAAACCCTGAATTGTAGAAGAAGAAAAAGAAGAAAAAAGAAGAATTCTCTTGAATAGAATATGAAAACCTCGCTCTGTGTAAGAATCTCTATGTTGCCATTGTGCAGCATATGGCTATTAACTATTTCAAAGCAACAAAAATGTGATACTTCTAAAGCGGGTCACATACTGTCATCGACAGTATAACAATTGGAGTAGAAAATGGCACCGAATGGATATTTGGGTTTTCTAGACAGCTTCCGGCTCTTCTAACCTTTCCTATAAACGGCAAGGAGCCACTGAACTGTGTGATGAAGTCAATCGGGTCACTGGCCGAAAAGGGTCATCTTTTAATTTGTTCTATGCGTCATGTGGAAAACAATTATGCGATAAAATTCAGGTTACCAATTCATATTACTTTCATTTAGTAGAAGCAAAACGTGTATTACTTTTCATCCAAAATTCACTATCGATGTTTTACCAGTAATAATACAATTTTTGTGGCTCCTTGAATAAAAAATAAAACAATCAATACATATTTTGAATAAATGAAAAAGGGAATATCCGATAAACAGAAAAATTATATTTAAGTTTATAATTTTGCGAAGATGCAATACGAATATTATTAATAAATTTTCTCCAAGTTACTCTTTGCCTTAATAATTTTAACTTATTTTTCATTTTATCGTAAATGGCTTTAAAGATTTTAAAGGGATTTACAGACTATCTCAACGCTTGTATGCAACAGCATAAAATTTTCATCATTAAAATTAATTTTCTTGTTATTTAGGTTTAAAATCCCTTATTATCCTCCTAATTTATTAATGAAAGCCTTAAATGACTGTTTTTAATCCTAAGAGCTAAAAATTAAAGATAAGAGCACAAATCATTTTAAAATTCAAATATATTTATATATTTCTACACTGTTTGCTTCTATTGTTTTACATTTGTTTCAATTATTTAAATTTTGTTCTATATGGCGTTTTTTATTTATTTTTACGTCCTCCAACATTAAGTCATATCGGGCGGTGAATGAAATGGGTGAAATGATGCTCAAATGTGTCCAGGGTCCATGGAGCTTAGAGCTACCCGACATTCGTCTTCAAGGACAAGGGAAAACCCCGGAAAAAACCTTATCTAGGTAACTCACCCTGACCGAGATTCGAACCCGAGATCTCTTGAACGTGAGGTAGACATGCTACCATCTACGCTACTGAGGCGGGCGTTTTATGAGGTTACCTTAAATTCAATTCAATATTAGATTTATTAAAATACCTACTATACCTGTAAGATATAAGAAAAATACAGTACATACCATTAATTTTTGGAATAGTTTTTAAAGTCCTTTTCATTCGAAAAGCTCTTTCTAGAATTTTGTATAACTGTTAAACCATAGAAAATTGGCAAACAATCATTTCAACCTATCTTTTCAAAGATAATTTTTCGTTATATTTTGATTTCATCAAAATGGTCTTGACTTTTTATTATTAAGATAGTATATCATTAAGATATTTATATGAAAAATAAAATGTATACCTTCAATTTTAATAAAATAGCCTCTTCGTTCCCTTAAGAGGATTAATGTCCTCTTCATTCAGAAGGATATTTCTAGAACTTTTATGACTGGTGAACTATACACGGTGTTTAGTTCTAACTGTAATTTTAGCGCGCAAAATTTGACGTCATCAATAGCATTGCTGATGGAGCGAGTTTATATACGATTCCCCTAGCTGCTTGCGATCGTATTTGATGTGCTGGCAGCATCTTTGAAGCCTCCCTGTACCTACAAGTAAATGTAATATTTGAGAGGTGGGCCTTGTCACGTAATATAAAGGTGCGTAGATGCGATAACTGTTTTTAGAAAACTATATACTGCAATGCACCTCAAAGCTAATTATGCAGGCATAAAAGTATACCATTAAGAATATATAAAATGTCAATGAACACTTATTTCACAATGAACATTTGTTTTTCTATTATAGTAGACTTATGTACATATTGTAAACCTGTCACATAAAATAGGAATATTTCAATTTGATCTCAATTCTTTTCTATCACCCACTGTTTCCTCACAATGTAACTTCATTACGAACCAGAAAATTAGCAGAATATGTTCTAGGAATGAAAAATAAATTAGTGTTACAATATGTACAAAGCCTTTATCCAGTCTGAACAAGAAAATATCTCTAATACATAATCTTATGTGTCCATTTTCTTATATTTACTTTCTCGCTTACCCTTAAACACTGTCTGTATTGCGAGAACGTATGCTTGAGGCCTTTCTTCATAACATTATTTATTGCTTCTAGATTGGGACCAGTCACTTTATAGCGTCCAGTGTCTCTCTTTCTGCGAGTAACTAATCATGTATCTTGGAAATGTTTGATGCACCTATTGGTTTTAAAGACATAAGGATACCAACATTAATAGACATTTTAATTAAGCGTGAGAATTACAAAAAAATTATATCGTATACTAATAAACCTCAAGACGTTTATGTTGCAAAGAAAAGTATGTCCATTTGACGGTACCTGAACACTTTTGACAAAATTACGCTCTGAGGGACTTGTCTGACTACTAGATAGCGTTGCATAAACTCCTCTATGCAGCGGTTTAAATTATATTTAAATGTCGCACCAATTTTAATGCCTGTACGAAAGTAGCATTCAGCCATGATGACGCGGTGCTCTTTGTTCATATCCAGGGGAAGCTACCAGTACAACCACACTCAAGGCGCAGAAATTTGCTTAATGTTGCACAAAAATTAACGCTTCATCTCCGTAGAGGGCACTATAATTTAAGATAGATTCACCAGTCCTATGACGTCATTCTTGCTCAATCGGAGGGCGGAAAATAACGAATAAAACTGAACACCGTGTATAATACAGACAAATCCTTTTCACAAAACTGTATTTTTCTTAAACAAACATACAAATTATTTAAAATTCATGTTTCGTGACATTAACAATTGTTTAACGTTTGTTTACAATTTTCAGTTTTATTTTCAAAGTGCTATTCTTGATTCTCTTTTTTTCGGCGTTGGGCGGCTTCTCCTGCTCGCTGTCTTAAAGTGGTGGGACATTTGTGCACACTGAACCCGGAGTATTGCTGGTTAGGCAACGGGTTCCAATGCAGGGATGAAGAATCTCAGGACTTGCCATGGACCTTTGCGCCAGCGACCCTGTGACCTCGAGTGGTTCCCTTAATTCGTCCCTTTCTCCTGCAGATTTGACTCGCATTAGATCTGTGTGTAGGATTCAGTGTGCGATGTGTCCCCATCCCTGTGGTCTATCCTTTACCGTTTTACTATGAACAAAATATATAATTGATATTGCAATTTAACAAACAATTATTTAACGATATTTAGGTATTCCTAGAGAAACACTGAAAATGGAGCAAATTGACGCCCAAAGCCCGCGCTTTTTTCTCTAGCGAATGTTGGCATGACTGCAATATTTAGTGGTTAGCCATGACTCACTCACAAGGGTGGCAATACAGTTATTTAGCGTGCTGTTAAAACGGAGGTCATGTAGCGATGTAAACACACAAAGGCGTTGAGTTTCTCTCTCGTGGTGGCCAAGTGGGCCTATAAAAACTGGACTGGGCCGGTTGGGGCACGCAAATGCTCTCGCGTTACACCCCTCTCCCCTTACAGAGGCCATCGGCTTGGCGTCCTAGGAAACTTTAGCCCTGTCAGTGTCGATGGCCATCCACACTCAAACCAATTGCTTTTAGATCAATGGAAAACGTTTGGGAGTGACATCTAGCTGTAGATAGTTGAAGTAGATGAATGTCTGGCAACTTTAAGCTATGTGGACCCTGGGCTCATTTCATCCATTGCATTCATGGTCCGATATGACAACATTGGAGAGCGTAAAAATAGTTGAAGTCGAGCACATTGTTTCTACAACTTATAGATAACGATAATGTCTTACATTAAAGTAACTTCGTCTATATATTTTTCTACAAAAGACATTTACATAATCTGTTTATGGTAATAGAGGTACATATGCAGAAATCGTTATCTAAACATTTCGATGTGGGCACACAGAGTGCATTACTTGATATTAAAATCGTTTTAAGGCACAGTAATATCTGATGACTTTGAAATAATATTCTCGTTGCATGATTACCAGAGACTTGGCAGTTGAAAAAGTATAAGATATTTGAAGGTCTTTTTTTTTCTTTATTGATATCAACAGCATGCCCCATTACATAGTAATACTACATGCTTTATAGTTACATGTCCTATTTTGAATTAGTAATTGTAAACATTGCAACAATTTTACATTGAGTTATTCTCTGTTTTAGACACTATGCACATTAAATATTCTAGCTGATTTTGGGGAGTTCACAATTTGTAATTATTTCACTCTAAATACTTGTCATATTTGTAGAAGTGGTGCTTTATGGTTTAGTTAATTGTAAGATTATAATGAAACCGGAGTAAGTTGATTGTATAGAGTTCACAATTTGTCGTCATTACACTCCAAATTTTCCAGTCCATGTCCGTGATTAGGTTTAAACCAATACTAGGCAATATATTTAAACATTTAGGGCTACAGAAAATATATTAACACCGATTACATATTTTAACTGAATTTTATGTGGAGTAAATTTTTGTATGTCTTAAGGGTTTACAGGTTATAGAAATTAATAGAGAATTGGGGGAACTCTATGAGCTATTGGCACAGCATTTAAAACTTAAATTTTGTTTATAATGCAAGTACCTTAAATATATGTTATTTTAATCAATATGACGAGGGACATTTCTGAAAACTTTTACACGCAAAGGCAAGCTTGTGAGAGTTTCTTGAAAGCTTCTTGCCTTAGAACGCATACATACTTCCTTTGAAATCTCATACGGAAATTTTGGGTGGAATGTAACATTTCCTATATCAACTATACCTATATAAATCGTATAGAAAGTAACAAATGACTGTAATTCTATACATAATTTCCTAAAACCATTACTATTTCATAGTTATTTCATGCACCGTTCATGTTACATTTCATTTTTCTCTCCATTTTAGATTAACGACGATGAAATTATATACTTAAAAGAATGGACGTTTAATATCTCAGTATACTACAATCTTAAACTGTGAGTAATTCTGGAAATATAGTTCCAGGAGTAAATTTTTGACCTGAGTTATATAACTTAAAAACATGTCCTCAAAGCACACTTTCCCGATGTTGATTTGGTTAGCGAGGAATAATTTCTCTATATAATACGTAATTAGTAATTATGTTACGTGTATCTAATTGTCTAACGTATATCAATAAATTACTTACACTTGTGAAGATTTCTACATGACCTATATATTACTGTACAATGTCCTTCGAAAATGCGATAAAATGGACATTGGCTGAAGATGTGAAAATCTTAGAAAAGTGATAGAAATAAATATATTGTATTACAGTAAAGTATCTTTAATCCGAACGACCGAGTAACCTATATATATATATATATATATATATATATATATATATTGTTTAGCGCAGTAAATGAAGACTTGTTTTACAAACGATAATTTGCTTTTTTCCTTAGGTACATTACTCGAATTCTCTTGCCAGCAGGCGATTTATTGCACTCACTCCACCTGCCGGGACTAGGTTGGAAGAAAAACTTTGATAAAGTCATGGAAAAATTTGTGGTCTGGTGCGAGTGACTTGCCGGAAAACTAGACCGAAGAAAAGAAAGAAGAAGTAGAAGAATATTTTAAAGATTATTTTTTTATTTTATTTTATTTTATTTTTTTTTTATTATTTTTTTTTTTGCAAAATATCGATGGCTGTTCCGATGTTGATGAAAAAGACATTGATAATGACGGAGGTTGTAAACTGATTACAGAGGGTGACATTGCTGGTTACTGAAAAAGAAGATGAAGAGTATTCAGACTCAGTGTTAATGAAAAAAATGAAAAAAGTAAAAGATAAAAAATAAAAAAGATAAATAAAAAAATAAAAAGAATAAAAAGAAAAAAGGAAAAAAACTAGGAATTCAGAAGTATACGACAGTTGGGGGAAAAAATTGTGAATGACAAAAAAGAAAAAAAAATGAACTAGCTATGGTTATGATCCATGGACAAGCAGTAACAAACATAGATATATTGACGGCTTATTTCAAGAGTCAAGCTGAAACATTGCCAAATGAACTTCTAATGCTAAAATGGATCCAAGATCGCGCTACTCGTAAGCAATACCGACTAGTTTGTAGCTATATTATGTACAGTGCAAATACATAGGCTATTACAGTACATACGTGTATCTGCTTTTATGTTAGAGTATGTCTGATAGTAATGTCTAAACTCCTTTAAAATAATTCGGTGACATGGTACATTTTTTATTTTTTTTTAGTCATTCTCTGGATAACCCGATTTTCGTTCATTTGGATCGGCTCTGGTCCCAGTTGATCCGAGTAAACGAGGTTCTACTGTACTTGGATTCTTGTTTACTTTCTCTGCGGTGTACATAGAGGTAGAGAAGGTATATCATTTCACCAAAATTTCGTAATAACTCTGAGTGGCTGTGTGAGTGTGTGTGTGTGTGTGTGTGTGTGTGTGTGTGTGTGTGTGTGTGTGTGTGTGTGTGTGTGTGTGTGTGTGTGTGTGTGACCATATAACTCAAGAAGGAAATGTTGGTTATATGCCAATCTTGGTATGTATAGTTTTATTTATTTTTTATAGTTTTTGTTATATATTTTATTTATCTTCCAAGGATGCTACACGAAAATTTATAAGAGTATCCCTCCCCTAACTCAGTTTACGTGCAACATTTTTCTAATATCTTTTTTTTTTTTTTTTCAAAAACGATTCTAGCATTTTATTAACATTTAAGATAATGTTATACCAAATGAAGGGTGTATCTTGAATTTTCTACGAATGTCCTCAGAAATTTTCATTCTAAATAACTTTTGTGCCATTCTAAGACTATTTACTGAAGATCAAAATGCGGATTTGAGTAAAACTTATAGTTTATCTCTCCCGCAATTTTTAGTAAACAATGCTGAAGGCTCGCAAAGAGCAAGGATTTCCAAGACATCACATGGCCACCAGCTTTAAAAGATTTGACTATCGCTTAAAGCCTACTTATTCCTATATTTTTGTTGTACCTACAAAAAATAAGATAACGTTTATCTCGATTTACATGAAACAGGTAGAAGAATAAGCGTTTGGACAAGAATAGAAAATGTCATGCTACACATCCGTTTATTTCTGAATTGTCCTTTAGCCTGTATCAATTCTATGTGTCAATGTTCCTTTAATCTTCACTATTTTACTTCGTGATATATTATTTTATTATTAACGTTTTAGAAATGGATTTAAATCATTATTAACGTTATTTATCTGAGTGCTACAAAGTAAATTGCAAGTGGGTAATCATAAAACGCTAAAAGTATGAATCAAAATGTTAAATTTGTATTGTCAAAATGTTAAAACTTATCACCCGTACTGATAATGTAAAATGTGACTCCACTTTACGCTTTCCTCCATTGCACAACTTGATATACGAGGTTTCATAGTAGCTTCGTAGTAATATAGTTCTCTGTAAACCATTTGTTATGTACATATATTAACTTAAAAGCTTCTGCCATAAAGTAACACTTTATATCGCTGTTTCTTTTTCGTAACAAGAATGTAATTTAGGGTGTCCGCATAAGCTCCAAGACCTCTGGTATGTCCCAGATATTCTACAAAGCAGGAATTTCAGAGCAGATGCCTAGATGGTGAGCTGTGCAATGCATTTCTGTCTACAAACCAATAGGACCTCAGCTTTTTCCTGGTTTTCCTGGACACTACAATAACTTTGTGGTGGTTGCTCATCTTCAGGGAATTCCTTTCTATTATTTACTTTTCTTTTCGTTTCCTTCTCATCTTTCAGATGTAATTCTAAGTTTCGTGGTGTGATGTGGTGCCGGGCAGCTGGCGCGGAAGTTTGCTCAAAGGAAAGGGTACTCCCCATAGATGCTAAAGGCACATTTGGTCGTCGAAGCGTTCAATACTCGCTCTCAATAGCTCCAGCAGTGTGTTGGACTTTTGAATTGGATCTGTTAGAAACTTCCATACGTGTGCAGTTGCCTCATTTCATTGAAGTGGTAGCCACAATAATTCTATGCAGTTTCAGTCCACGAGGTATCCCTCCCCTAAACCTATAAACTATGATAGAGATTTTATAAAAACTGCGATTTTGAGTACCAGAAAATAAAGGTTTAATATATTGTTTTCCCAAACATGGCTCTAACAGTGTCGATTACAGTTTCACAGGTCTCAAATGAACTAAATTAAAATTACTTTCTATAAAATAATTCAGTATCATTTAGCATGTTGTATTTTATATAATTTAGCTTTTTATTTAATGACAGACTCGCTATCAATTTGAAAAGAGGCTATTGTGCTAGGAACGGTTGAAAGCTTTCTTCACAAATAAGGAAATTTCTGTTTCATTGCACCGAACACTTTGCACAAAAACCTGCAAAGAACTGCATTTGTTTCAGTGGCGTACAACGCTTAACATTTTAAAATATGATGCTATACTCCATTGTTGCTGAAACAGGTTCTTGTGAGAATTCAAAAAGTTTACTCCATTGTTGCTGAAACAGGTTCTTGTGAGAATTCAAAAAGTTCACATTTTTCTGTAGAAAAGAATGGGGTGTTAGCAAAGCAGAATGAAACTCCTTTTGCAGTTTTTTTATATCTAGTGAAAAAATTTCCAATAATATGTATGAGCAACTTATTAAAGAGATCTCTTTATCACGTATTTTATATAATAATGCATAATAACCAGTCAAGTACTATGGATTATTACGATATGATAGCCTAATTATGCAAATACTTGCTTATGCATTCTGATAAATTAATTTTCACAAAATTTAGTGTAGTAGTTTTATTGCTTTTGACAATGTCTTCCTCTGAAATACTGTTTTTCTTTATACGTTTCTAAGGAAGTATTTAGTTTCAGTACTAATTTGTAGCTAAACTAACATGAATAGAAAAAATAACTTTTGTTGTAAAAATCTATAGTAATAATTTTGACTGATACAAAATAAAGTTTGAATCTCTTTTGACATACCTGAAAATGTAGCTATTGTAATCTTAATAAAATATAAAATTTCGAAAAAACTGAGAATGGGAATACAACAAGTATAAATCATTTAATTTCAGAATATGAATACTGAAAGCATTAATGCAAAGTTTCACCAACGTTTTAAAACTTTTAAAATCATATTTTATTATAATCCACTATGCATTCTAAACTTTAAGGGGAAACATGTTTTTTTTTTCCATTTACTGATTTCCAAAAATAACAACTCAACTATACACCGATTCATAGGCACATTGGAATTAAATCTTATTTTGTCACAAAACGCCTTCAGCATTTTCCATGCTCCATATTGCCCCATATTGTGCAATTTATATTACAAATTTATTTTAAATTTACTATCCCTTAAATGTGTATAAAAGAAAGAGATGGTATGCACATTTAAAAGATGATTTCAATTTATGAAATAAAATATTAACTTTCTGAAAGTCAAACATTTTGGAGAGTAAAAAAGTAATAATTTTTAAACAGTAAATTGGGGTTAATATAAATCAATGTAATGCAACAGACCAATGAACGACCCGTACCACCTTGGCAGCCCTCTGGTGTTACACTCTTCTCCTTCCTTTAATCTTCCATTTGTTTCGCTCTCCCTGAAAACATGAGAACAAAACAAAATTGCAGGAAATGAAGAGGAAGTTATTTCAGAGAGAAGCCACACTAGCATTCCCTAGGATCAAGAAAACCGCAAAATGGGGGAGGGGGAAAACGGAATTGACCGGAATCAACCGAATGCGAACCTCACACATTACCCTGGAGCTAGTTCGCTCATTAGGGAATAGTGAACATAAAGATATAAATATAGACCTTATTAAAATGTGATCTTTCTACCTACACATGACGTGAGGTGACAGTACAGTTTTATACAATATAATACCGGAGACTTTCATAATCTGCTATTTTACTATCTGCTATTTATATTACGAGTAATTTGAAACAATGACCTGAGCATACTTCCTCTCAGTTTTTCATTAAATAATATGACACAAAGCTTGCGATGCAGGTCTCTTTTCATTTACAAGTATTAACGTTTATTTTCTAAATCAGAAGTCTATACATTACAATGTTAACAGCAACTTCATCTTACGTAAGGATCAGAACTAAATAATAATATGAATGAAATGAAGGAGAAATGAATTATTTTTCCTTTTAACGAGGGATTAAACTGTCAAAAACGGGTTTTGTTTTCTAGTGCTTTACTTTGACATAGATACATATTTAATTATTACTGGCTGGCCCGGTGAACTTCGTACCGCCAATAAAAGTTGTCTGAACTTATCTATGTAAATAAAACAAGTTGTGATTAGTTAGTTATTTACTCTGCAATTGGGGATGAAGTTTAAATACAAGACAGTTATAAACAAGTTAATAAATTTAAAGCCTTCTGATAAATATTTTTGTTCCTTTTGTGGCGCGTAAATATATAAAGATGATGATATTCCGACGCGCGAACACGTGACGTATAATAGTTTATGAGAGAAATAGGGAAAGTGCAAGTTGATTCCTGAAACTTCCAACGACTGCCCTTACAATTTATTTATGGTCATCGCAAAGGCCAAACGCACGGTAAATTGCACACGCTTACAATTAAAAGGTAAATCCCTTGGAATCATCGGAATAGGCGGAATCTATATATCCTCTCCTTTGTACTTGCCCTTCGACGACGTTATTTATTAGCTTTTTCACAGTTAGTCTCGTTACACTGCACAGTTGTGGTTGGTTAATGTTACGTAGCATGATCACAACTGATCCTACTTTTAATTTTAAATTGTGAGGTGGGAGTCCAAGCAGTTCTAATGAATTTAAAAACTCTAAGGGATAGTTGACTAGTCATTCTGGTTTATAACTGTGTCAACTGATATGTACGAAAACAACTCCCCCGCATGAAACAGACACTCTAGAACGCAATTCTGTCATACGAACATGACTATTAGCATTAGCAGCGTCTCGCTGCTCATCAGTGCGGTCAGCATGTGACGTAGCTTGTCGCACATTTGACTTCTACGACCTAAGTCAGATCATCTTCTCCTTGACACATTAAAAAAGTTACCAAAGTCACAAGGGAATTCAAATAATTTCCTATTAAATTCAATTCACGTTTACGAATTCACAATAACAAAGTATAAAAAGGTATCCGAGGATTCACCAATATTTAACAATTGTTTGTGGTCAAATGTTTATAGTGTTATAGTGCGTTCGGATATTAATTTTGTCTAATCTTCGTAAGGTATATCATCATGCTACATAAAAAAGCAGTCTTGATAACAAACGATAAACGTTATTTAATAAAATATGATAAGTGAAATAGCTTTGAAGACTTTGTCAAGGAGTGGAATATCCTTCTAATTTGTAATGCTTTTGTTTGTCGAAAATAAAAGGTGTATATGTTTCGCAAAAGTTTGAATGTGCGCCTTTATATTTCGTTAATAACTTGGTCCATTATCACTTCAGGTTATTTTTCTCACTTTTTAAACCTTCCTTGGACTTACAGAAACATTTCAAAACCGAAATTAGGCAAAACGGTGGTATTATTGTTTAATTGGGCATCTATGCTCCGAAACCATGTGGATTCATTCCGAATATTTATGGAGGTTGGATTTTTCCACCTTGCTTTCTTCATTTTTTCATATAAAAAGCAATAAACTTAATTCTAAATAAAAATCAAATGAATTTAAAGCAGAGACAAGAACAATTTAATATATTAAAATAAATTTTACTTATTATGGATTGTTATTGAAATATAATTTGAAGGTAGGTTTAATTGTACTTTTTAAAAATTGTTAAAGTGATTTATAGCTCTATAATATGTGAAGGCATTTTATGATACAAATAAGACTAATTTGTAAACTAAATGAAACAAATCCGAGCCGAGGCCGAAGGATTAAACGACTTTACTCTCACCAAAGTGGCCCGGGTTCGATCCCAGGTGACCTAATGTGGATTTTGTGGTGGACCACACGGTGCTGGGGCGAGTTTTCTTCGACTTTCCCCGCCATCATTCCACCAATTGCTTCATTATCATCTTTCCTATCGTTGAAGAGGTCCCGACTTCGAATCTCGGTTAGGGTGAGTTACCTGGATAAGGTTTTTCCGGAGTTTTCTCTTATCCTGGAAGACGAATGTTGGGTACCTCTAAGCTCCACGGATCCCGAACTCATTTGAACATCATTTCACCCATTTCACTCTTCGTTCTATATGACTTAACGTTGGAGGACGTAAATTAAAAAATTAAAAATAAATACAAAAGCATCTTTTCTATCAACCATCATCGGCATGTAGTAATCATAAAGGTTGGAGAATACCGTAAAATAATAAAGAACTAAATAAAATTTTAAGATAATAGAACATTTCCTAAATCATGTTGTTATTCTACTTTGGAGTTAATAGCATGTTTGGTTATTTAATAATAGTTGAAGATAAATTTTAATAAAAAGACCATATAAAATACTTCCTTAATAAAGAAACCTATTGATTAAAATTATTAATAGTATCAGTATAACAGTATGCTTTCTGTAAATATTTCAATCTTATTTGCTAAATAGCTTCTGGTGTAATTGCATATTTTAAATTGAGAGGGTTGGCATTGACAATGCCCCTTTAAAGAAATATTTATAAGGAGAAGTTTTGTGATGTTTAATTTGTAAAGTAACGTATTCATTTACTCAGAAAGAAAATGACCCTTTCATAGAAACTCAGCCATTTATCAAGTGTTGTAAAGGATTGCACGCCACTGATAGCCTGGGGCTGCCGCAGAATGACTAGGCAAGTTTATGGCTCTATTGTCATCGTCCGAAAGAAACGTTTTAATAATACCGTTGAACGATCTCTCGATATCCGGACTGGTCTGCGATAGCTAACGCCCTCAGAGCATGTGGTATAAAATGTCATTACAGCAGGGGGCAACTTCTTGGAAAAAAAATTAATTCTCTTGCAGATCTTGATAACATTATCTATCAGCGAGGCAGCTACATCTTTTATACACTGTCAACTTTTTAATTGGTCGATTTTATTTCGTTAATTCAACTCTCCACTGGGCAAGAAAAAAACAATGTGTAGAAAATTGAAGAGTAGTGTTGTAGTAACAAAATAAAGATTTTGAGGCTAAGAGTAAGGGAAATATGACAGAACCTCTGTCATATCAGAGTCTCACAGGGTTGCCAGGACGTGGCGGCTCGTGAGCATTTGTCTTGTTGGGGCCAGATCTGAAGATGCTGTAATGAAAGTAGGGTTATAACTTTTAAAACAGTCACTTCAAGTCGCGCTGCCAAGAACACTGTAATAGCAGAAATGTGGCGAAACATTTTTAATCATCAAGTAGGTAACTAATAATAAAAGATAAAATGGAACTCATCAAGTGGCAGTATTACTTGTATGTCTATTCTTCTAGGGGCACACATTTCACTCTGTTTCCTCTTTGTGAATGGAACAAACAGCCAAGGAATTAAGCCTATCTTTGCCTATGAGGTTCCTAAGAAAAGACTTAATTCTTTTCAATGTATGAAACTGCACCATCACTCGCAACGCTTCAAGACACCATCATGACTACCCTTGCCAAGAACAACCGCGACACACAGAAACATCTTGCAGCAATAGTTCCCAACCTCACAGCACTAGAAGGCTCCCTAAAGCAGACAATAGAATCACAACACACTACACAGGACGGAATCAACAACATCGGAGCAAGACTTGACCATCACCTTCAACTTACCGCCGCCTGCGACAACAAAATGCATCGCGTGGAAGAATACCACAAGATGCTCGACGAATCTCTTGAGCTGATCTTCATTGAACTCCAAACCCGACCAAATGACGCAGCAACACGGCAACATACCGGTACCGGAACGCCCTCTCGGCCCGGACCCTCCAGAAAATACCGCTAAACAACTCCGCCACAGAATTCCCAGTTTGGCTTCCAGGGCGCAAGCCATGCCTGCCATCCTGGCCTCATACTTTACGCCAAGCAGCATGATAGATGCTGCTACAAAACCAACGACAATTACCAGAGTGCTTTATTGCGGTATCTGCCCAACCCTACCTGAACTCTCCCTCACCTAACCCCGCTTCCATATGAGAAGCGATGCTCCTTGTTATTTGTTTTAATAAAGCTTATTCAAAAAAAAATGAAGGGATATCTTTGAATCCATTATTATAATAAATCACTGACAGTTCATATCTTAACTTTTCGTAGGAGATAATTTGATGCAAATTATCTCACAGACATAGCAGGGAAATTTTCTCTGAATGTAATATATCTTTATTAATAATCCCAAAAGTGTTGAATATACAAGACTGTTGTAATCGTCATTTCATTTGGTTGACCACTATGTTACACACTTCTTTGGCATCTAAATTCAGGTTCAATTCGGAATCGTAATTCGGTCGCTTTCTTGAAGGAGGATCAAATCTATCATCAACCTCGTATTCTCTAGTGTTCTCACGAATTTCGTACCCCATTGATTCAAAATACTGTAAAGCACGATTTCCTACTAACCTGTTACAGAAAATCCTCTGTATTTAGCCTTCTTGTTGCGTAAATGTAAAATTATTCGGTTGATGTGCCCTAGTTGTTTAATTTCAAGTTTTTCTTCTACCTTTAAATAATGAAAGAGACTTTTCAATAAATAGTTCACTCTATTTTAAAACAGCACTAATTTTTCCACCAAACAATTACGATTTCAACAACAATCACACGAATGCTTAACTTCATGTAACGGGCCACGGCTAGTTGGCCCCAAGCGTTGCTGTGTGCAGTCTAGGAAAAGGGGAGTAGGGGAGCAAGGAAGGTACGCACACCTGAGTGACAAAGTATATTTGCAATTTATTTGTAATTTATTTATCGTATTTTCTTTCACGTCATCAAATGGAAATACAAAATCAAGATTACAATGATAAAATCCATACTGGAAAATGCCATATATTCCTAAATCTTGAAAATCTTATCATGTTACCCGCCATTGAATAATTCGGTCCCCATACACCTAATCCTAGGTTTTTGTGTATTGGAGACCCTCTACTCCTTTCTACACTTTTGCCATTTTACCTATACTACTCTATATTTTTCTCTTAATTCTTCTTGTCCATCTGTCTATAACTTTCCTTAAATAATTCCCTATATTTCTCCTATTCTTTTCCCCTTTTACTGACAAAAGTTTTCTAATAACTACTTCACCCCCCAAATTGTCCCATTTACGTAGCCAGGCGTGCTCTGTCCATATCTTTGACAAAGTATATAGAGAGGAGAGGAGAGGAGTGACCGGGCCCATGTAATCTGGCCCAACGTTCTGCTTCGCTACAAGCAGACTGATACGGTTGCCGTGTGCAACACTGTGTTGTAAGCTTCGATAATGATTAAGAGCGTGATAAATTCTTTGCACTGATTATTACAATAGAATAATATATAAACTAAATTTTTCTTCAAATTAAAAGACGCCTATAAGTCGCGTGATGTTACAGGCGGGGCCCGGCCCCTCTGGCCCTTAAGGACACTCCGACCCTGGGCATATCATACTTCGAACAAATAGCACGATACCGGCTATTTGTTTAAGAACAGTGAATTCGAGCGAGATTGCTCTGGGTAATATGTGAGGCTCGTGCCCGCCTCAGTAGCGTGGTGGTAGCGTGCCTGCCTCACGTTCAAGAGGTCCCGAGTTCAAATCTCGGTCAGAGTGAGTTACCTGGATAAGTTTTTTTCCGGGGTTTTCCCTTATCCTAAAAGTCGAATGTCGGATAACTCTAAGCTCCATAAACGCGGACACATTCGAGCATCATTTCACCCTCGTCCGATATGACCTAACGTTGGAGGACGTAAATTACAATTATATATATATATATATATATATATATATATGTGTGTGTGTGTGTGTGTGTGTGTGTGTGTGTGCGCGCGTGTGTGCGTGTGTGGTTCGAGAGGACCCTGTCAACTGGCCACTCTAAACTGGAATTTCTTTGTTCTTTCTGGTCGGTAGGTGAGTTCTGGAGCTGTTTCTTATCTACCAGATTTCCTTTCAATCACCTTTCATTCCGTTTTATTCTAATCTTTTTGGTGTGTAGTTCTAGGTTCTATGGCGTAATGCATTTCCAGACAAATGGCGTTAATGCTTGAACTAAGAAAAGAGTGCTCACCATAAGCACTAAAGGGTTCATTGATCTCTAGGAAGCTGAAGCAAAAGGATGGATTTTCGAGCTTGGACTTCCACGCGTGTCTATAACTTGTCTGCCAACACTTGTAGCTTCTTATATTTTCTTCGCTTCATACCTGCAATTTTCTGCACATTGTATATATTTCTGCACCAACGGTGAGACGGGTAAGATGATACCATATGAATAATGACGGTCGAAAGAGGTTACGGCACTCGTCCTCTAAGGATAAATGAGAACTCCAAAACATACCTTATCTGAATAACCGTCAATGAAGATTTGAACTCTGAAACTAATAGATAGGCACACACAATACCTCCACTCTCTCATGGTTGGCGAAAAGGCTTCTCTTTTACATTATGCAGTAATAATTAATGCAAAATACAGATCTCTGTGTTTACTCAATTATTGATATATTTATTTACGAAGGATATTGCGTCAACGATTATACCCTGAGGATAACGGGGCTACAAACACCGAGGCCCTAGGGTTTGAAGTTGTTAGATCAGAAACATTAATAATTCCCTTGGCACGCTTTATAATTTAAGGTGAACTGGTTTGTTACTGAATAAATAATTCAGGGAAAATTTAAAAATTAAAAACTCAACTCGTTCGTTTCATTTTTCATGAATTAAAAGCTAATTAATTTCGAGCAAAATGGATATATCAGGTTTGGAAAGGAAAATCCGTGGATTGTATTCCGGTTTATTTCATGGATTCGGTTAAAATGTCCTAATTCACTTTATGAAATAGTATAGCAGCAACGTGTGAGGCTAACATTCGGAAGGCTGCAGTTCAAATTCCGTCAGGAACGTCCCTTCTGTCGTCACAATTGGCAACTGCAGGCAACTGGTCAGGTACCGTAAACCTATATCGTAGATGCTCCCTCTCAGGAAAGTGTGCTCCTCCTGGATACTACAGGACTAGATACTTGGTTAGACGGGTCATTCTTCACATTTTCTAGGCAGCTCCAGTAGTAGAATGGGGCTTCGTGTTCAGGAGCTCTTAGGAACTAGGCCTGTCAGTTTGCAGCCTATGAACCCTGCAGTTTCTTCACATCATGCATTCCTCCGGAGGATTGTAGCTGCAATGGAACTCCCGCAGGTTACAGTGCGTCTGTTTTGTATACCTATCTGACCCATGGGGTTTTTCGGTGTTTTCCCAGGAGAAGGCTAGGTAGGTTAATTGTATCCCACGAATTTCTTGTCCATTTCACCTCCAGTGTCATTTCACATCAACTCTCATCTTGTGGTCTCTTTAAGCGTAGAAGTGTCCGCAGGTGTCTCGTTGCTCCATGGTAGGATGATATGCTCTGAGTAAAATTTCCTTCTCCGGTAGGACGGTCTCTGATCTCAGAGTCCGATCTCTTAGGCCGTTTCCGGACCGCAGTAGGGTGAACTGCCGATTGTGCCAGTCTGCAGGGGAGTTTCCAATTGGTATAGTGTAGGCACCCTGCCATCTGCACTGTCGTGACTTCTTGGGACAGCCACCCTCTGTCTCCTCTTGCCTCATCCTTGCTCCCACGGGTGTCCCACTCGGGGCATAGGTACAATAGACCAAGTTTAGACCTCCGTGTCGAATCCCCTCCATTTTCGAAAACTTTTGAAGCCAGTTAGGATGTGAAAACAGGATAGCTTTGACCAAAAAGGAGACTAAAACTACTAAATCTGTGAAATAAAAATTATTAAAATAATAAATAAATATGTAAATAAATGAAGTAAGACAATTTTGTTTTGAATTTTGATTTTCGAGGTTGCCGAAGTTTCTCGAGTTGCCTGGATGGAACCTTCTGGAAATTGATTCTTCTAGATTTCCTGGAAATCGAAAGGGCCGGAACATCACCGCAGCATAACAAAGAGCACGTGCTTTCTGGTCGTGATGTCACCAGCGGTTATACTTGAATGTTCCATTTTTGCTCCTCTTGGTGGTAAATAACAAAAGTGGTAGAATGGAGTGATTCATACCTAATCCCTTTGCAGTGACAATACTTCTAATGCCCGCATGCTCTTCGACAGAATTTGACCCTAGCAGGTCCCTTGTAAGTTTTGGGAGGTTGGGAGGTTGCGTTGCGTCCAGAGGTTCTACTCCCATCAGTCCTGGACCCGTAGGACCAAGACCCGGGCCTCTATCAACCAGGGAGTATCCGAGCTGTCCCAAAGGGCGCCCGCGTCCTCCGTGGGGCTTTCCATAGGTCAAGACCTGGGTTACTAACAAGCCCCCCCCCTATCTGGCCCAAGGACAGAAGACGGGATGGAAGTGGATACGCCACTTACGCGCGCGAACACCAAAGGTGAAGTCTACCGATATGACTTCGGTGGGGCCGCCTGGCGATGTAACTCATACATATTTGTACGAAGAGATTAAATAGAGAGGAAGAAGATTAATAATTGTGCATACATGTGCGCATGCGTGGAAATTGCTTTACTGTATTTTAATTACTTTCCCCTAAGTAAGCTAAGGAACCGTTCACAAACTTTACCTCTCAAAACTTCCTCCCCAGAAAACCGAATGGGATGACTAGGCAACTGTGTCTGAGGCTCGTATTCTGAGGGCCCCAAATTCGATTCTCTTGAACCATTCACCCTCACTCTGGGCTTTAAGGCCCGGCATAATGGTCGATGACATGTTGCATGCGAAGTATGTTTAAGGAGAAAATGAAAATGCATGATGGAAGCATCAAAGGGGCGTTCGTAGGTGATCTACCTGGAAACGTTAGGAATCTCGCTGCGTTACGCCTGGCACCATTAGATCTGGCCATCATTCTTAATCTCTCACCTCATCCTATCCTTCTGGACGTGAGTCGGCACAATAGGCCGAAACTTATTCCCTCTTTAAATCTATTCCCATCTATCTCAGGATAAAAAGGGGTTTACTGGCGGTGTTCAAAGCATCACGTGTGAGGTAAGTTTTATTGTGCGATCTATATAAACCTGAACCACTTCAATAGGCCATAACTTTTGAACCAATAATAGGACACACGTACAACTTTGGGAGAATATAATACACAATTGAGATATTACATTACACTATTTACATCTCAGAGAAAATGTTGGAAGTGTCCTCCACCAGCATTTAAACATGTTTGCACTCATCTCACTATATTCTCTGAAGTTTTACGGAGAGTATCCTCGCCAATGTTACTTATTTTGGTTCGAATAGATTCCTTGAGAACGTCAATTGCCCGTGGTCTATTCTTATACACTCTATTTTTAGATACCCCCACAGGTTGGGTCAGGGCATCCGGGTGGCCACAGACCTTTTGAGATTATTCGATTATCAAAGAAACTGGTTACAAGTTCCATGGTGTCATTATATGTATGGCACGTTGCTCCATCTTGCTGGAAATAACCTTCTTTCAATTTGATATCATCCAACTGCTCCACAAATGTTTTGAAGATACCCATATAAACTCTAGTGTCTACAGTCGTATCAAATAAAATAGACATTAAGACTGTCAGCTGTCAACAATTGTCAGTATTGACAATTCTCCCAGAGCCACTGAGATCATTAAAACAAATTTTTACATTATACGAGCTTTCAAAGGGAAATTATGGCCTATTGAAATGGTTCAGGTTTATATGGATCGCACTGTACAAGGCAAATAATAGGGAGGGGAAACAATAAAGAGTGGTAAGGAAAGATGTCCGAAAGTAAAACCACTATATTTTCTTATTTTGCACTGTATAATGAACAAATTATACTCCTAAAACGGTATCTTTTAAGTACTTTTGAAAAAAGGATATATAAATGTCCTTTCATTACCAGGAAAATAAACTTATGAATGCCTTCGTGAACATATGGACCGCCTTTTTACCTCTTCTAAAATCTATTTAGAAGAAAATAATTGTGAAAAGACTAAGGAGAGTACTATTTCTGGAATGTACTACTTAAATAATAAATAAAATGTATTGTTGCTGATAACTTGGACCACAGAGAAGCAAATCACTACAAAGTCGCTGCGAATTTGTGGATTACTAATTTTGAAATATTGATGTCACACCCGTTTCTTCTATTAGACAAGTGTGATGTGCTCTCCTTTAAGTAAAGACTTGCTTAACGTTTATTTTCGCTGCTTGACTTCCTTTGTGCTTCCAAACCATCCTCAAGAATGTAGTACATACCCATGGAAGAGCAAAAGAATCGGTCGAATACTCCTCTAATTAGCTCGTTCACACAGAGACACCGCCTTTTATAAAAGCAGAATTAAGTGAATGCGAATGATTTAAAAACCGATAGAGCTGACAGACCATGCACAACGTTGATTTATATGTCCGTATACAATATAATTAGGTACCACTTTATACAATACATTTTTCTGAACTTTTTTCCGGTCTCGCTAATATATTGCTTCGCTAGTGTTTCGCGTGATTAATTGCGTACGTTTTACGCGCGGTTTTTCCTTTTTTCTTTCTTACAAGTGAGGAAATAAGAAACGCCCGGAATCCTCGAGAACGGAGTACCGAAACGCGACACCAAATCCGATAATGGGACCGCCTCCGCTTTCACTCAGCTGTAATCAATCACATCACTCACTCCTCTATCGCCACTATTCTAAACTAAACACGTAATGGACCATCGCCCTCTAACTCCCAACACGGAAATTTCATTTCTTCCGCAGCGCTACCAAAAATGTTGGCTGCAGTTCAATTTTCTTAACGCTGAGTTCGCTAACGACTTTCCCTCTCCACCTTTTGTAGCATTAATGCCTCGACGCTTCAAAGAGGACTAACGGCAAGAAAACGACAATAGCTTTGGAATTATCTGTCATGTCAGGTCTCTCAAAATTGACCTACATAAGGCCAATACTGGTGGCAGTGTGCTCGAGTGGTTTCACCAAGCCCTTCACCAAGGACAGTGCATTTAGGTGGGCAAAATGCCTTTAAGGCCTGTAGTATTTCTAGTAGCCCTTCTATTGTTTTTTTGTAAAATGTTTTCTATTGTTTTCTGTAGAGTCCGGATTTGTAAGCATAATAATCAAATGGTGAAATAAGGAAGCAAAGAAGCACGAAAAATAAAACAAATGAGCACCAAAAATAACCAAATAAAAAATAAAAATTTAATTATAAACGTTTTTTTGGTGGGGGCGGGGTAGAGCTTTTACCTTTATCTTGAGATTTTCTTGAGGGATGCTCTTGCGTTTTTTAATGAAGAAGTGTTATACTGTGAAAAGGATCTCTCAACGTCACATGACGTCACTGGAACATGTGAAAAGCACCACAGTTCTTTATGGAATTTGAGAGCCCTTATATGGCGACCAGCTCTTAAAAGACCTGGTACTCACCTAAGCCTACTGTATTCTCATATTCTTATTGCAATATAAGTCATGTATTAGGATGACTTCTATCTCGATTAACATGAAACACTAAAAGAATAGGAATATTTTGTACAAGAGTGAGTAGAGAAAGTCATGTGAATTCCCTATACACTTTTCCCCTTATAGCGCTTTCTCTCAACTTCCCTTCGAAATATCTCCGTGATTTCAAAGAGAATAAACCTTAGATGACATCATGTCATCTGATACTTGTATATGTATCATTTAGCATTTATGAAAAATAGACATTCGTTATTCTAATGTTTGTCAGACTGATGTGTACTGTTTTGCTTCTCACGAGCTCAGCGCTCACATGAGTTATGTAGAGCTTAAGACTTGCGATATGTTGTGTTACTCTGGGCCATCGCGGAAGACGCATTAACAGACCGAGACAGCGCGGATGTTCACTGGCAGGAAGAAGAAACTGTATCGGCTTGCGTTAATTACCCACCCAACCGAGATAATTACGGCTCAAACACGCACAATTACTAAATCATCTTGGTAACACTGGATCAAACGGAACCAAATTTAATTTGTCGTGCTCGCCAACATTAAACCTGCACGCAACCGGAAACAGATACAAAAACTTCGCCCTTCCTGCGTAATAATGACAACACATTTGTTGGTTCTGCACTGCTTTCCCTGTGTTTGTGTTTTTTTTTTTTAATTTTTATTTCATCATAAATATGGCCAGAAAAATGTTTCCGCAGGAATGGGGGATTTAAGATCGGTGTGCCACTTATGAAACGCAATGCAGACTTGGTTTATATACAAGATACTGTCTTTAGGTTCTTTTATTCTCAGAAATATCCCAATCATTTCATTCATAAACTCGCGATATGACCTTACTGTTAAACAAGGTTAAAGCTATTGCAGATCTTCTCGGGAAACAAGCCAGAAGAAAAGACGATTTGAAATCGATGTTTCGGGAGCGTACATCCCTCCCATCATCAGGACGTTTTAAGAAATGGTATAACCACAAAATATATTACTGGAATTAAGATAACTATCAACAAAGACAAAACACCAACAATATAGTTGGTAGAAGATATACAATATAGTTGTAGAAAATTAATTAAGTCAAGGAGACATAACTGCTTAACTTGATGATCAAGCTGTGTAGATCTGTGCTTCTTAAGCATCGGATTTTCACTTTAAGGCCGGTTTCCAAGGGAAGCTGAACTGAAATCCAGCATCACGATTAAGCATGCTCCTCCCGGAGGAAATGGCTAAAGCCTCTTCAACTTTCCGCTACCAGTAACTGTTGCATTTTGCCAAGGTAGTCGTCTCCCGAAAGTTGATGCCATGGTCGTTTTCAAAGCAGTGCTGTGTCAATCCAGACTTCTCATGTTGCATTAAACGGAGAGTTAAGGTGGCATGTAACTCCCAGTAAGCATTGTATTTTGCCAATACGGTCGTCTCCCGAATGTTGGCTCTATGGTTGTTTTCAAAGCAATGCTGTGCCAACCCAGACTTCTCATCTTGCATTAAACGGAGAGTTAAGGAGGCTTCGTAACTCCCAGTAAGTATTGTATTTTGCCAAGGTGGTCGTCTCCCGAAAGTTTATGCTATGGTCGTTTTCAAAGCAATGCTGTGTCAATCCAGACTTCTCAGGTTGCATTAAACGGAGAAATAAGGAGGCTTCGTAACTCCCAGTAAGTATTGTATTTTACCAAGATGGTCGTCTCCCGAAAGTTGATGCTATGGTCGTCTTCAAAGCAATGCTGTGCCAATCCAGACTTCTCAGGTTGCATTAAACGGAGAGTTAAGGAGGCTTCGTAACTCCCAGTAAGTATTGTATTTTGCCGAGATGGTGTTCTCCCGAATGTTGGCTCTATGGTCGTTGTCAAAGCAATGCTGTGCCAACCCAGACTTCTCAGGTTGCATTAAACGGAAAGTTAAGGAGGCTTTGTAAATTCCAGTAAGTATTGTATTTTGCCAAGATGGTTGTCTCCCGAAAGTTGATGCTATGGTCGTCTTCAAAGCAATGCTGTGCCAATCCAGACTTCTCAGGTTGCATTAAACGGAGAGTTAAGGAGGCTTCGTAACTCCCAGTAAGTATTGTATTTTACCAAGATGGTCGTCTCCCGAAAGTTGATGCTATGGTTGTCTTCAAAGCAATGCTGTGCCAATCCAGACTTCTCAGGTTGCATTAAACGGAGAGTTAAGGAGGCTTCGTAACTCCCAGTAAGTATTGTATTTTGCCGAGATGGTGTTCTCCCGAATGTTGGCTCTATGGTCGTTGTCAAAGCAATGCTGTGCCAATCCAGACTTCTCAGGTTGCATTAAACGGAAAGTTAAGGAGGCTTTGTAAATTCCAGTAAGTATTGTATTTTGCCAAGATGGTTGTCTCCCGAAAGTTGGCTCTATGGTAGTTTTCAGAGCAATGCTGTGTCAATCCAGACTTCTCAGGTTGCATTAAACGGAGAGTTAAGGAGGCTTTGTAACTCCCAGTAAGTATTGTATTTTGCCAAGATAGTCGTCTCCCGAAAGTTGGCTCTATGGTCGTTTTCAAAGCAATTCTGTGCCAGTCCAGTCTGCTCAGGTTACATTAAACTGAGAGTTATGGAGGCCTTGGCCATTTACTCCGAGAGGAGCACGCTTAATCGTGATGCTGGATTTCAATTCAGCTTCTCTTGGAAACCAGCCTTAAAAATGGAAAACCGTCGGCTTAATAAGCACAGATCTACACAGCTTGATCATCAAGTTAAGTAGTTACGTTTCTTTTACTTAATTAATTTTCTACACTCACGCCATCTCCTGACCTGGCATTTAATTTACTGAAACAGTCTTTTGTTCAGTAATGCGAATATTGGTGGTGTTTTGTCTTTGTTGATATTTGTGTTATATCCAATAATATATTTTGTGGTTATAGCATTTCTTAAAACATCCTGATGATGGGAGGGATGTACGCTCCTGATACGTCGATTTCTAATCGTCTTTCTATATCACTTGTTTCCCGAGAAGATCTAAAATATATTCGTCGCCAGGTAAGCTTCAGCTTACGGTAAAGATTATCTAGAAAGTGCAGCTGTAACCATAATTTAAAATACAAATCTTCGGCTTACATTAGTGCTGAGTAGACATGTCAAAGCGTTGGCACGGCATTAAATTTTCCTGATAAACTATAAAGCTGTCTCAAATTATTCATATTTGAGTTTAGTTACCCCAAAGGTAGCTTACAGCTTTACTATTAAGTCAGTCGTCCTATTGGTAAGTTAAGATTCGTGGTTCAAATACACTTAATATTTTAGAATGACACCACATTTCCAATTTTAGCCTAAACAAGACATCTTAAGATTAGAATTACTACGGAGAGGATTGGTCACCGAAACCTGTGATTTATTGTACCTCAGTACCAAGTGTGGCATCTCCTGGAGGAAGGATGAGGTGAGAGGATACAGAGGGCGGCCGACCCAGTCACGACAGTGCAGAAGGCAGGGCAGAGGGACTTACCGTGTGAAAACTTCTCCAGTAGGCCAGCACAATCGACATCCGAAAAAGCCACCTAGTTCACCCAGAGATTGAAAACCGTCCTAACAAAGGAGGGTATTTGCCATGCAGTGCCGAGACTCCCGCCGGCACTTCTACCCTGAAAGAGACTACCAGATGAGAGATGGTGTGAAATGCTAATGAAGATGGAATGGAGATACAGGAAATTCGGGGAAATACATGAATTTCGGAGCATTCGCTTGGCGATCGGGGAAAAACCCCGAAGAATCACAATATCGAACCCGGGCTTAGCGAATGCGGGTCACAGACAATACTGCCTGAGCCACCCTACTCGGTATATTGTAATAACATTACTATCAATAATGAATTAATCGTTACTTTTCTAATAACACTTACACATAATTCACATATAAACGAGGGTTGTTCAATAAAGAATGATCATACTTGTTATTACGGTTACAATTGTTTGCACTAAAATTCAATCTTATTATATTCTGTTAGCTTAATGTGAAAAAAACACGCCGTAGTAGTTTCATTGTTAGTACTCCTGGTTCCCGCCTGTGAGAACCAGGTAAGTTCAGACATGTTCAGTACTGCCTACCGCTGCAATGGAGGTAATAATATGCAGTTAAAGTTGATGTTAGAGGAAGATCCGGAGTTTCTTTCAAACGTAATCATAGCTGATGGATGAAACTTGGCTACATCATTTTGATCCTGAGAGCAAACAGCAAAGCTCAGTGAGGAATCTCCTTCATCACCAATCCCCCAAAAAAGCAAAGGTGGTTGCTTCTGCTAGGAAAGTTATGGTCATCTCATTCTTTGATATTCATGGAATGGTTCATTAGCATGTTGTACCTGTACACACATCAGTAACTAGACAATACTACAGGGATGTCCTGAAAACATTGCAAGTCCATATCAGGCGCACAAGGCCACATTTCCATGAAGCAGGCTGGATGCTGCACCACGATAATGCGCGGCTGCATATTGCCAATGCTGTTGCTGAACATCTTGCAAAAATCAACGTGAAGTGCATCCCTCACCCTCCCTGTAGTCCGGATATTGCTCCATGTGACGTTTTTCTATTCCCTAACTTGAAGAAATGCCTTCGTGGGAGGCATTGTCCATCATCAAAGGCAGTGGCTTAGGCTGTGGAGGCGATTTTGAAGAATTTCTCAAAAATGGTTTCCAGCATGTCTTTGCAGACCGGCAGAAACGCTGGGACAGGTGCATCGAATTCAGGGGAGACTATTTTGAGAAGGGCCATCAAAATTATGAGGATGAGTAAAGGTGCGTTGCCAAAAAAAAAAAAAAAAAAAAAAACAGCCCTCGTAGCACTGCAAAACCTAGAGGTTTTGAACTACATTGTGTTTCTGTTAGCCAGCAAATCCTCCATTATTAGTTTAATGTTTTTATTGTTAAGGCGTTAAACGAGTATCAAATTAAAAATAACATATTATTTTTTATATTCTTTACTACAATTCTAATAACATTTATAAGAAATGTTAAGGTGTCCATAGTATATAAGGGTCCTACGATATAAAAATCATATTTAAAAAGCTAACACATATACACGTGCTTTAAAAGTGATATTTTAGTCCAATTTTCAATTACTCATATATGGATTAAAATGTTTAAATGTTTAAATGTTTATCATGTTAATTAGTAATTAGTTATGTTTATTATATATACATAAATTATTCCTCTTTATACCTTAAATACTGTTGGACTCTGTACCTTAACGTTATATAATGTTTTGCTTGGTGTATGTCACAGCTGACATATGGAATTCATTTACATATAATCACAAAAAAAAAAAAAAAAAAAAACTGTTGAGTGACACAAACTTTCATTGCTTTTTTTTTCTCCTGATTGTTCAGGATAACACAACCGCTCATTTAGCTCTAATCCCCTTTCCACCCCATCCCTCTCCAAGGGGTGATGGCGCTTTGCACCACTCTCAGAACAATGTTAACATGTGGGTATGGATGATGCATGTATGGACACCTTTTACAGAGTTTTTTAATTGAAACAAAGCGCCACAGTTGATGTAATTGCAGCTCTGCCGTACAGGGTTGTCCAATACGTACCACTATATCCTGGAGCTTAGAAATTACAGTGTAGCCATTACAAACTTTATCTGCATACATATACCATATTCATCGCATATACTCCAACTTTGTCTTATGAATGGAGACCAAAATTTCTTGCACTATAAAATCCTAAAACAGGCATGTACTCATGCACTATTGAACTAGGAAACGTGCACAATCAAGCGAAAAAGACATTAAAATATGTACTTTAAGCTTTTTTTTCATATTTGTATTCATATTTGAAGTGGATATCACATGATGACCCAGTTTAAATTATGTAGTTCCTTTTATCAGAAATTATATGGATCCTATGCTTACAGAGCCAGAATAAACAACTTGAGGCGCTGAAAACCATAAGGACCCAAAGCACAGAAACACGATTTTGAGAAAAATAAATATTTATTAAAATCATAATTTTCATTACGAAGTATAAACCTGAACCATTTCAATAGGCCATAATTTCCCTTTGAAAACTCGTAGAATGTATAAATTTGTTTTAGTGATCTCAGTGACTCTGGGAGAATTGACAACACTGACAATTGTTGACAGTTGATAGTCTCAACTGTGCCATTTTCTTTAATACGATTGTAGACACTGAAGTTTATATGGGTATCTTCAATACATTTGCGGAGCAGCTACATGATATCGAATTGAGAGAAGGTTATTTCCAGCAAGATGGAGCAACGTGCCATACATCTAAGGGCACCATAGAACTTTTAACCAGTTTCTTTGATAATTAAGTAATTTCAAAATATCTGTGCCCTCCAGCACAGATCCTCTGACCTAACCCCACCGGATTTTTTCTAACGGGGGTGTCTAAAAATAGAGTGTACAAGAATGGGCCACGGACAATTGATGTTCTCAAGGAATCCATTCGAACCGAAATAAGTAACATTGGCGAGGATACTCTCCGTAAAACTTCAGAGAATATGGTGAGACAAGTGCAAACATGTATAGATGCTGGTGAAGGACACTTCCAACATTTTCTCTGAGATGTAAACAGTGTGCTGTAATCTCCCAATTGTGTATTATATTCTGTTAACGTTGCACATGTGTCCTATTATTGGTTCAGAAGTTATGGCCTATTGAAATGGTTCAGGTTTATATGGATCGCACTGTACTACTTGCGAACGTGATGTAAGGAGTAAATTATGTTGGCAACACTAGATAAAAATTGAACAGTGTAGAGCAAACAAAATAATATTTTATGCTTTTGGCCCTTATGTAACTGAATATCAGGAAAAACTGCGAGATATACGTCTACATAATAAAAGAAATGAAAGTTAGAATAATGTTTTGCACAAGAAGATAATTACACAAGTAGGTTTTATGAATTTAATGAAGAACCACCAGCAGGAAGTAAAGTGGCATTAAAAGCACGAAACTAATAAGCGAAGCAACAGACTTGGATATAAATATTGAGTACATAAAAATAATTGAAATTAACTTCAATATAAACATCTCCATTCCAAACATAATTTTAAAGAGGCTTTCATGGAAAATGTGCTTTATAGGAAGAGAGGAAAGAGAGTAAATACGTGCATCAATGGAAACATAAACTAAGAAAATATCTCAAACCTCATTTGCGAACATTTTATCTCGTTAAAGTAAGTGAAATGGGAATAGGTAGCGAGCTGGTTATTTACGAGATGTTTCAAAGTGGAACTTCTGACGAAATCATTGTTTTGAATTTCATATATGCAGAGAGAAGCAGAGAAAACAAAACTGAAGGAATACCCTGGTAAACATTTTAATTGATACGCTGAACAAGCAGCGCCAAGCGAACACTTGTGGAACTACCAAACTCAGCGATGCAACATCTGCGAAACGAATGTGAAAACCAGCTAATAAGACAGACCGCTCCCACAATGGTCTCGTATGATTCTGCAATGGCCGCTGGGGAAATAAACGCGAATCTGCAATTGTAATTACCCAAGTCTTCCTCCGGCTTGCACCGCTGAAGTCTTGCCTCAGATCTATTTCAGTGTACAAGGCAGGAATATTCCGTGAATCCATGTAACCAGTAGTTAATTCGGCGCATGAATTGTTATTGATTCATCTGGAATAAAAACTTGTATTGAATACACGAGTAATCCGTTTACAAAAATAGCTGTTTGTAAATCAAAATAATTTTGGAAAGTAAGAGAATATGTGAGCATTATAATCAAAAGAGCTAGGACCGACATCACAGTCAAGGTTGTGAAACTACGGACGCGTGAGCGGTAGGGCTACGGATCAAATACTGCAAGAAACATCCTTCCTCATTAAGCTTTTTTTATTCTCAATCCACAAAACTAATAAATACCAGGGTGCACCCTCAACTTTGGTCTGGTACCTTTTCATAATTTTTCCCCGCAATCATTTTATCATCAGAATTCATCGTTTGTGGTACCAGATCTAGCAAGAAGGGACGTTGAACACTGTACATACACAGTGCTTTATAAACGACTATAGGATCTTTCTTCAGCCTAGCCCACGCCGTGGCTGAGTGGATAGACCGCTCGACTCCAACCAAGGGTTCGATCCAAGGCGACCACAAAGTGAGATTTGTGGAGGACAACATGGCACTGGGACGGGTTTTCTCCGGGATCTCCGGTTCCTCCCGCCATGTCATTCCACCGTTGCTCCATCTTCATCTCATGTATCATCACTGTCACCGCCTGCAGTGCTGCATGTAGTAAAAGCGGACGTTAAACACTACACAATTCCCCAGGCTAAGAGAAAGTTTGCGTGTATCTGGTATGTGTAAACAGCTTAAGTCAAAAACGAAGTCATCTAAATACTACATGGCAAAGCGAGAAGGCGTATCGGGAAAAATTTGCAATACAGAGATGTTTACCTCAGCTTATCGCTTATACACTGCGAGTCCAGTATATGTATAGTCTGTTCAGATATAATCATGTCTTCTGTACAGCAACGTGTCATACATTGGCAGGCGCGAGGAATCCTATCATATAGACACACGCACCTTCCAATCACTCTGTTTGTGTTTCGTAACTTACTATACGTCAACTTACTAATATTTCACTCTTATAATCGACCAAATAAGACCCGATAAGTGACGATCACAGCGCTGGTCACCTGAAGGTCAATACGCCTCAACGCTCTGTCGAGTAATATCGTGATATCTAAGTCATCTTGATATCCCCCCTCTCCACCACCTAAAAAACAAGAAAAAAGAAATATATCTTCACTTGGAGAAATGTTCGTTACTTTTATTTTCTTAAAACGGCTCTACATTTTGATTAAAATATTAAGGATATTTGCAGGCAAAGAAATAGATTTATGGCCTGTAAAATTGTCTTCATTAAGAATGGTTTATATATTAAAAAAAATAAATAGACAAAATATTACTAGCCAAAAAAATGTTACAGCGATGCACTGTCAATTTGGACCACCAAAACGTTATTTTACCTGCAACAAATATGCAATATAAATTAATCTGTATTAAAAAACCTTTGTAAGAAAATTTTATAGAGAAACTAAGTAAATACTACACATAAGATGTTTTGATTAAAGTCTTGGGCTCGCCTAGTTTAATTAAAGGTGAGATTTCTCTTTAAAGGACAAACAACATTTTGCTAGCAAATACACAACTGCGGACATCTGTCCGGCACCTTTGACTCAGTAGAGCCAACAAATGTACAGCAAGTATCGCAATGTGATCAAGGAGGCAAAGCGAAGTTAATAATGAATACACCTACTATATGCTCTAACGTTATAGAGTACATAAAAGTTCCGTACCTCGCTACATTCCATTTTTTCTAGGTCCATTAGGCAATTAACATTAAAACCTGGCCCCCCACAATTCGCCTTTCTGGGAAAATGTAGTAATTAAATTACAAACGCTCCAGCAGAAGGTACAAAACTTGCCGCCTTATTAAAAACTTTTCACTTCCTTTTTAACAGGACCTCATTAAAGTGCCGCAATTAGAACAAAAGAACAATCATTAACTTGGAACTGAAGTCTTATTGCACGAGAGAGGGTAAAAACCTTTTCTGCTTTAATTTTGATGAAAGCTCTTGACTTGTTTACAACACCGTAACACCTAATTAGTTTATGCTGTAATAGGCGATGACTACCACTCTCTCCTGGTTAGGTATTTGGATCGAATATTCGAATATTCGTGGCAATTTGCTAATTGTATTGATTAGCACGAGTAAAGCACCAATTTCGATAATGCATATGTGACGAAACTGGGTAGTAAAATATTCACAGCTCGCAGGAAATATGGCACTTAGTGAGCTTTTATGGGGCCTGATGAAATACTGGCCAAGATAACAAGTTTAATTGCGTTTCAAATAACCTAGAAACTTACATTTAGGATACCCATCTGCAAAAATTGGTCAAAAAGTGCAGAAAATGACAAAAAAAAATGTTTTGCCTAATTACATAGAATAATCCGTGTACTTCAATTTTCAATTATTTTTAATGCCATGCAACCCTTTAAAACTTGTGGCGTACGACTAGAAGATTGAAATTTTTTGTGCTTGGATAAAAACAGGTCCAAAGGAAATTGATGACATAATCTTTTTATGTCGCCAGTGTTTGTGCAATTAAATAACAAAGCATATATTTCACAAGTAAATATTAAAAATTACTAAAAGGAGAATTGAATAATTTTTTTATCCTAACCCAAGTGTCAGATTAAAATTTCATCTCATCAATTTACTAATAATGTATTTTTGAGAATAGCCGCGATGTATTATTTTTCTGAAACTAAAATTGCATCATGTGGAACAGTTTAATCAAATGACAATAAAACACTATAAATATGTTAATATCACAATAAATATTTTGGACAATGGTCTGATAATTAGTCTGTGAATTGTTAATACCACAATAGTTGTGTTAAAATTTCAAGTCAATCCAAGAAGAATTGTAGATTTTAGGATTTTCCTTTTAACTATTATGTTGAAACTTTTGGGAAAAAATATGATTGCAGTTATTATTTTTTGAGTACTGGTATTTATTTTTAAAGTACAGATAACCTCGTTTATCCGATTCAACTAAGGCCAGGGTCGATCCCAGTTAAAAAAATTCGGGTTTATCTAGAGAATGACAGGAAAACGATAAAAATTTTTAAAAAATAAATACATCGTCAATAAATTAGATATTTATTAAATTGAGTAAGACACGATGAACGGATTAAAGGGGAATCTTGTAAAGAAAATCAGTCAAAATGATACTTTACATTGAAGTCTTTTAGTTGTTTTTAATTTACCAACAATGAAATGTTTTTCTAATTATTTTGATTATACTAGTTGAAGTACTATGAAGGAGCCCAGTAGACCACGGCTTACCAGCCCGGAATATACTTCAACTAGTATTGACACCGGCCGTGAAAGCCTTAGAATTTTGATTATAATTTCGTATATTTGAGATACCGGAATGATTGCATTGTATTCTGCGTGTATACCTTCTGAATTCTTGTTTGTTTTTATTGCGTATAAGCTTTCTGAAGAAAAATTCCCATCCATCCGTCCATCCATCTGCACATCCATCATTAACACTGACTTGTGGTATAAACATCTGACTTCCGCATATTGTAAAGATGGAGGAATGGAACCAATTAAGACGCTAGTTATGTCATTTGAAATAACTTCTGGATATAAAAGTGTTTATCTTAATTAAAATGAAAGTGTATTAAATAATAGTTTTTAACCGAACAGAGTTCCAGAAAGAAATTTTGATAATACGAGTTGTTACATTAATCCGCTCATGTAGCAGTGACTGAACGAACTTTCGTTTCTCTTCTAGATAATGCCTACGACGGAAGTAAAACCATGCGTTCCTGCGCCTAACTCTATAAAATCTTGACGGTGTTGGAGAAGTATTGAAAACTACCAGTTTCTAATCCGAAATATTGCAAACGCACGTCGTTCAATTTGTTGAATATAATTATGAGTATTTCATATACTTTAAGCATTTCTGTTGGACTGTTTTTATCTAGAGAGCAAGTAGACCAGATAATTATCAAAAAACATATGCATACACTGTGCAAGGCAGTGAAATTCCACCAACCGTGTGACTTGTGTAAGTGCAAATTATGTGATCTAAAGTGCAAAAGATATCACTTCAAACATTGTAGAAGATGAACAGGGTCGTTGAACGACTTAATAAAACAAAAACCATAATGTCTAATATTAATCCTCCTTCGAGTGCACTTTTCTTATTAGTTTGGATTGGGATTTCATTACGGTGGGGATTCGGTACGTAGGCCACCATGCTGGGCCCATTGTTCCAAGTAGGGGCACCCCCGGGAGGAAGGATGAGACGAAGGAGACAGAGGGCGGCTGTCCCAAGGAGCCATGACAGTACAGAGGGCAGGGTACCTACAGTTTACTTAGATAGAGACTTCCCCCAACAGGCAAGGACAATGCACACGCTCCCCGCAACGGGATGGCAACGAGCCCAGCAGCCGAGACCTAATGGTCCCAAGCAGACGATCCGAGACCCAAAGGTCCCTGGCTGGCGGTCCCGAAATTGTCCCAACAGAAGAGCTAAGGCCGGCAACCGACCTACCGGAGGAGGAAGTAGTTTACCTCAGAGCATATCATCCTGCCATGCACCACTGAGACACCCGCCGACACCTCTACCCTGAAAGAGACCACCAGATGAGAGATGATATGAAATGAACCCGAGCCTCCCGAATGTGGGCTACAGACGAAACCGCCTGAGCCATCCCGCTCGGTTTACTTATTAATTTAAAACATGTAGAAATTTTTGGAATTTATTCGAGGTTCGCCAGTAATTTAATTGTTCTGCCGTTAGTTCTGTTATGTTTCTGTCTGTCTAACATGGATTCCAAGTTCTTTTTAACAGCCTATACATTTTGAATTTCTTAGGAACGGTGAGACAAGGGACTTTCTTTTGTCAATTTAAGCCGTCAGTCCACGTGTGACACAATTGGAGGAAAATTTGACAAAAACACTCTCTGTCCTGCATTATACATTCTGGTGGCAGTTCCAGTCAGATAGATTCATGTAATGTTGGTCTTATTATACACCGTTGGAAAAAAAAGAAGAAGAAGAAGAAGAAGAAGAAGAAGAAGAAGAAGAAGGCTCGCATGTGAGCCAGCAAACGTAGCGTGATTTCAATTCTTTCTAGATTCGTTTCCATTCGTTCCATTCTAGATAACATTAATAATAATTATTCCCTTTGTTATAATTTTTATTTCCATAATTAGAGTTTAGTTGTTTAGGTTTTAATGCATATTCTTCCTTGTTTCCCAAAGAGGAGAGGAAACAAGCCTAGTTTGTCCTCTAATCGAAGTTGGTACTTCTAGGGTCAGAGACTGGCAGACTGACTCTTGCAACATTAGAATGCTGAAGATGACTCCACTAATAACGTTGTCTAAGATTCCGCTCGAAGGTGAAATTACCAGGTAAAATTTCCAAGGCCCAAAGCTGAGAGCTCTGGTGCTGCCGAAGTTTGGTATACGCTACCATTACCACGCTCCTATACAGGCAGTTAATTGGGATAGCAGTTAATCTCAGAAGCATTACGCGGGTCTGCGGTTCCAAATGAAATTTCCTCACAGTTTCCAAGATAATTTCCTGGACCTGTCCGTTCTAACATTTCCCCTCCGTTCCCATGTAAGAAAATTGGAACTTGGAATTGCAGCACATGCTCTAGGGCAACGGTTCCCGTGGACTCCATTTTAGTTGTGATGAAAGCTTAAAGATAAAAATGTGTAGCTTAGGCTAACGCAAAAACGTTCATGGAGAAAGATTATCTAGGCGCTAATCAGCACAGAAGCAAAGACTGCCCAAACTTTATGTGTTCCTATTGAAATACGTGAGAAATGGGAGAAGTAAGGAAAACAGATCTGAAACAATGACATTGCGATTTTCAGATGTTTCCACAAGATTGCTTGTTCCATTTGGCAGTGTCTGGCACCATTTCTTTTGCTGGTACAATTTTAAGGTGAAACCATTTCCTGCTGGTGTTTGTTCTTTAACATTCTCTACAATTGTTCCACTGAAACTACTTCGGTAACCAAAGCATGTTATCATAGATAATGTGACAGTGGTTTTGAAATTACCGAGTTCACGAGCGAGGAAGTCGCGAGGGAATTTATCTATGGAATTTTTAAACCACAAGTGCATTTGTAGAGACTACTTTTTAAAGACCTTTTTGAAAGCAATAAAACAAGTTATTTGATTCTCTGAATCACCTAAGCCTACATTAGCACATGAACCAAACTTAACCTCACAAGACATAGCATACAAACCTTTCAGCCATTTTGACATTTGAAAGTCGCGCAAACAGTCGACGATCTGTGAGATGTATAATGCTTTATCTGTTCGTATACATACAGAACATGTTGTTATCGTGTCTGAGGGTGCGATGATAAAATAGTTATCGCTGTTGTATATGATTTCATGGATCCGATTGGTCGACTTTAACAGTTCAAAATAGGATGACGTCATATGAGGGAAATTGAATTAATTGGGGAGCTTTTTATTTTTTCAAAACTGAACATATCCATCGAAAACCGAAAATGAGTTAGGAGTGGGATTCTGTTAGGATTCTTGGTTGTAATATGATGATGCTTTTATTTTCTACCAAAACTGAACATGTCATGTACAAATGTGTATTTAAAGTTCTATTTTCACATCAAAATTTTAGCCCATGTTCATTTTGTTATCATACAAAATTTACCATACAGTCAATGTTCTGTTTTCATAACTGAACATGTCCACTTTCAGGATTTTTCTCTTAGTCATGTGCTTCCTTTCCTCAAAGTTTTTGAAACTTACATGACATTCTATCCCCTAGCGAGGGTTTAATATGTTCTTACTCGGTCAGTTTGCGGCAATTAGTTCTCGTGTACGCATTAGCTTTTAGGAACTGTGCAGATATTCTTTATACATCAGGTGCACATTTAGCTGAAAGAAAGTAAATTTTAAAAAGTGCAATGGAAGTAACAATGGATTAAATTAATTGCGGTACTAGGAAGAGAGGAAGACCGAAATCGGAAACCAAATTTCGAAGCCAAAAGAAAAAGTATGCTGATCCGGACCCTAAAATAACTCAGCTCAGCTGTTTGCAGAGTCCATGTTCTCACAACACTATTTAATATGTGGCTTTCATGAGAAATTCCTCAAATATAATACCAGTCACTACTCCCTGAACTTACTTTAATGTATAGAACAGCAAAGCAATCAATGCATAGTAAAGAAAAGAGCATTTTAGTTTTCACTAGCAAGACACTTTTTGTAAACAAAACTGGATATGTCCATCAGTTTTTATTAAACCTTAACATGTCCAAATACTTTTGTCATTAATTTGAAAACTAATAGTAGGTACTATATATGTGGTTGTTAAGTATACGATTAAGAATTCTTAAAGCTCCATGTACAGCTTTACACCAAAGAGAAAGACAAATTTATAGCATTGATTTAAGTTATTTGAATTTGTTGGTTATTTTGAAGTGATGGACATGTTCAGTTTTGAAAAAAAAAAAAAAAAAAAAGCTCCTCAATTGTTCTTTTAAGTGTGAATTAATATTAGTCCCGTACGGCTTCTCTAACACCAACATATTTATCAATAAGCATTGAGAATGAACTTCTTCTGTATTTAAATTATCGAACTTTTTGAAGGATGCTAATTAAAAAAAAAACGTACAAGAAATCGGGGGACTGTAAAGCCTTGTATCTGAATACATATTCCATGTGTTAAAACCTATAATCACAGCTAAAAAACACACACACACACACTATGGCTTCTGTACATAAAAATATGTTTATAATAATGGATCAGATCCGGAAATGCGAGAAGAACAAAATGTTCTAACAGCAAATGTTTAATTTTTGTAGTGCTTGATATTATGTGGAAAAAAGCTGACATCCTTTAATTAATGGCTTCTTCACTTTATTCGCATGTGATTCTGATCTCAGACAGAAAGGTTCCACGACAGTTGTGTCCAACGTGCAATTTTATTTGAATTAACATACAGTGCATCTCTGAACAAATAAGAGCTAATTCCCAAGATAAATAACGATTCCTAATAATTTAAGTTGATATTTGAGAAACCTATGAGTATCCTAATTTAAAATGAACGGACGGAAGTTGTTTCAGAAGGTCATTGACCACCTAGTCTCCTTAACTGATTTAGTCTTCTTTTTTTGGAAGTAAATTCCTAAAACACATCAGACGCTTAGTTGTGCTTCCTCTTCTCTTTTATTGTAAGTCGTAACCTGTTTTTCTCCATGGGGATCCTTCAAATGAAATTCTCTGCAGCTTCGCTCTCCATAGACACCTTCTTTCTCTAGCTCTGCAGTCTCGTAATCCTATTATCATCTGTTCTAATAACATAATCTTTATAAGTATTACTGATACTTTTCATTAGTAACTAGTTATGAAAATTAATTGTTGATAAACTTCATGAAGAATACAACCTATTAATGAAATATTATTAATTAATTAGTAAAAGTTCAACTACCATTTTTATTTCAACCTTCTCATTTATTTTTATAACAACATTATAGGACTTATCCTTCCTTAGAAGCCATCTTCATTTCGGATGAACTTTTGCATAACTGGTATAAAGTAAGATAATATCCTACCATTTATAAAATGCAGATGTTAAACAGGCAATTTATGTTTTATACACTTTTTAAATGGAGTGAACCTTTGTAGACATGCTTCTTGCTGTTTGTTTAAATTTTCCAATACACTTTTTTCATATTGGAAGGCGTTGCTCATCTTTATCTCCTGGCTATGCAAGGAGAATGTAATTTTAAAAGTTTCTTATAAGGACTGCCTGTTTCAAAATTTGACTATTGCTTTGAGCCTGCTTCCCCTTTCATCTAAAAGAAATTTCTGCAAATGTTTATGTCGATTAACGTTTCTAAGATTTGTTTGTACAAGAGTAACGAAAATTATTGAGTGCAAGACATCAATTGTTATTTATCCGGTCTTGAAAACTGACAAATGACGGCGAGATGCCTTAAAACATGCTCGAAGCTCTCGTTCACAAATTTATTTGCCAATAATTATTTCATATCACATATGATCACTGCCCATCGCCTGTTGAGCCGTATGAAAGTAAATGTCCTTACCTAATTTTATTGCATCGTTAATTTACTGCACCATCTGCTTGTGACGCTAACTGACAACACTTTCTTAGTTGCATAGTTGCATTCCTGTTTCCAATGAGTTTTGACAGAATGTGTATGCACTTTAGAGTTCTTTGATGATATTTTTCCTTTCTTTCCTTTTTTGTTGGAATAACATTTGTGCCTCAGACTCGAGAGAGGTCACGAATTCGAATATCGGCTCCCTAAGTAAGATGAATATCCGGTAAAGTGGATCCTTTGAACTCATTTCGCTCATGTCATTTGTTCATCGCATTATAAATAAATTGTTGTAATCCAATAAATTCAATATTTGAAGCTGTAAACCTTGGTATACGAAATGAACAGTGTCTGATTGCTAAACAGCAGATTGATTAGCACTACTTTACAACTTAAAATAAAATTTATATTACACATTTAAATGTGTTTCTGTGCTTATGTCGACAAGAACATTTTCTAAAACAGATATTTGGAACTGATGCACAGGTATTCTTTTTCCCCCCATCCCGTATTTTCTTCCTGGAGTGGCTGAAAGTAAGAGAATTCATTCTTAAGTGCTGAGATTATTTTATTATTACCATTTAGTGCATTAAAGCATATTTGTGACAATGTTATGACTGGTGATTAATGATGAGAAAAGGACTTAAAGAAGTAAGAAACAGCCGTGAACCTTTCCTAAGGGAAGCTACTAACAATACAATTGGAGATCACTAAGGGAAAGCCATACATAAAACCCAGAGTAAGAAGTGTAGAACCAAGAAGGTTCTTAACTCCATCTTCTGGGGAGGCATCGGTGAAATTTCGTCAAAAATGACAAAAAAGGACATTTTCCGTTTTTTGCATTAAAATTATGTTTAAACATTGTAGTTTCAGAATCTGCCGTCAGTTAGGCTCTAGCACCATTTAAACAGCCACTACGTCATTATTTAAATGCCCATGTGAGGGTGGGCGTGGCCATTTATATTGCTTTTTCTAGTGTGTTGCAAAGAAATTGATGAAATTCTCACGTTTAAACTATGCGGTTTGATTCTGTAACTGTGGTAATGTGCAGAGACATCTTGTGGATGTTTGTGGAAGCTACTGAACTTATCCGCTACCATTTTCTATATATTATTTATTTTTTATTATTTATTGTTATCTGAAAAGGTTCCCAGAGCCATAGCTCATGCTAGGGAACAGTACAAAAATATATAAAATGATGGCAAACAGCCCTTAACAATACTTATATTACATTTTCATAGTAGGAATGAATTACCGTACAAGAATAACATATATGAAACATACAAAGATACAGACATTCACTATAACTCAAGAAATAATAGTAACAAAAAACTTAACAGAAAAATAGAAGCTACATATTCTATGGGACATTAATCCATATTACTTTTTAAACAGTTCAGCTTTCAAACCAGCTATAAATGTGTAACACTTTATCAGCTATCAATATATGCCTTCAGTAAATTTTCAGCAACTTTCCTTTTAAAACCTTTTATGTTCCTGCAGCCTTTCAGTTCCAGTGGCAGTGCATTATATAAGTTGATAACGTGTGAGGTTAAGCTGTTCAGGCCATAAGTGTTCACTGTTGGTTTTGTTAAGCTTCCTTTATTTCTTGTATTATATATATCGTGTGTGTGTGTGTGTGTGTGTGTGTGTGTGTGTGTGTGTGTGTGTGTGTGTGTGTGTGTGTGTGTGTGTGTGTGTGTGTGTGTGTGTGTGTGTGTGTGTGTGTGTGTGTGTGTGTGTGTGTGTGTGTGTGTGTGTGTGTGTGTGTGTGTGTGTGTGTGTGTGTGTGTGTGTGTGTGTGTGTGTGTGTGTGTGTGTGTGTGTGTGTGTGTGTGTGTGTGTGTGTGTGTGTGTGTGTGTGTGTGTGTGTGTGTGTGTGTGTGTGTGTGTGTGTGTGTGTGTGTGTGTGTGTGTGTGTGTGTGTGTGTGTGTGTGTGTGTGTGTGTGTGTGTGTGTGTGTGTGTGTGTGTGTGTGTGTGTGTGTGTGTGTGTGTGTGTGTGTGTGTGTGTGTGTGTGTGTGTGTGTGTGTGTGTGTGTGTGTGTGTGTGTGTGTGTGTGTGTGTGTGTGTGTGTGTGTGTGTGTGTGTGTGTGTGTGTGTGTGTGTGTGTGTGTGTGTGTGTGTGTGTGTGTGTGTGTGTGTGTGTGTGTGTGTGTGTGTGTGTGTGTGTGTGTGTGTGTGTGTGTGTGTGTGTGTGTGTGTGTGTGTGTGTGTGTGTGTGTGTGTGTGTGTGTGTGTGTGTGTGTGTGTGTGTGTGTGTGTGTGTGTGTGTGTGTGTGTGTGTGTGTGTGTGTGTGTGTGTGTGTGTGTGTGTGTGTGTGTGTGTGTGTGTGTGTGTGTGTGTGTGTGTGTGTGTGTGTGTGTGTGTGTGTGTGTGTGTGTGTGTGTGTGTGTGTGTGTGTGTGTGTGTGTGTGTGTGTGTGTGTGTGTGTGTGTGTGTGTGTGTGTGTGTGTGTGTGTGTGTGTGTGTGTGTGTGTGTGTGTGTGTGTGTGTGTGTGTGTGTGTGTGTGTGTGTGTGTGTGTGTGTGTGTGTGTGTGTGTGTGTGTGTGTGTGTGTGTGTGTGTGTGTGTGTGTGTGTGTGTGTGTGTGTGTGTGTGTGTGTGTGTGTGTGTGTGTGTGTGTGTGTGTGTGTGTGTGTGTGTGTGTGTGTGTGTGTGTGTGTGTGTGTGTGTGTGTGTGTGTGTGTGTGTGTGTGTGTGTGTGTGTGTGTGTGTGTGTGTGTGTGTGTGTGTGTGTGTGTGTGTGTGTGTGTGTGTGTGTGTGTGTGTGTGTGTGTGTGTGTGTGTGTGTGTGTGTGTGTGTGTGTGTGTGTGTGTGTGTGTGTGTGTGTGTGTGTGTGTGTGTGTGTGTGTGTGTGTGTGTGTGTGTGTGTGTGTGTGTGTGTGTGTGTGTGTGTGTGTGTGTGTGTGTGTGTGTGTGTGTGTGTGTGTGTGTGTGTGTGTGTGTGTGTGTGTGTGTGTGTGTGTGTGTGTGTGTGTGTGTGTGTGTGTGTGTGTGTGTGTGTGTGTGTGTGTGTGTGTGTGTGTGTGTGTGTGTGTGTGTGTGTGTGTGTGTGTGTGTGTGTGTGTGTGTGTGTGTGTGTGTGTGTGTGTGTGTGTGTGTGTGTGTGTGTGTGTGTGTGTGTGTGTGTGTGTGTGTGTGTGTGTGTGTGTGTGTGTGTGTGTGTGTGTGTGTGTGTGTGTGTGTGTGTGTGTGTGTGTGTGTGTGTGTGTGTGTGTGTGTGTGTGTGTGTGTGTGTGTGTGTGTGTGTGTGTGTGTGTGTGTGTGTGTGTGTGTGTGTGTGTGTGTGTGTGTGTGTGTGTGTGTGTGTGTGTGTGTGTGTGTGTGTGTGTGTGTGTGTGTGTGTGTGTGTGTGTGTGTGTGTGTGTGTGTGTGTGTGTGTGTGTGTGTGTGTGTGTGTGTGTGTGTGTGTGTGTGTGTGTGTGTGTGTGTGTGTGTGTGTGTGTGTGTGTGTGTGTGTGTGTGTGTGTGTGTGTGTGTGTGTGTGTGTGTGTGTGTGTGTGTGTGTGTGTGTGTGTGTGTGTGTGTGTGTGTGTGTGTGTGTGTGTGTGTGTGTGTGTGTGTGTGTGTGTGTGTGTGTGTGTGTGTGTGTGTGTGTGTGTGTGTGTGTGTGTGTGTGTGTGTGTGTGTGTGTGTGTGTGTGTGTGTGTGTGTGTGTGTGTGTGTGTGTGTGTGTGTGTGTGTGTGTGTGTGTGTGTGTGTGTGTGTGTGTGTGTGTGTGTGTGTGTGTGTGTGTGTGTGTGTGTGTGTGTGTGTGTGTGTGTGTGTGTGTGTGTGTGTGTGTGTGTGTGTGTGTGTGTGTGTGTGTGTGTGTGTGTGTGTGTGTGTGTGTGTGTGTGTGTGTGTGTGTGTGTGTGTGTGTGTGTGTGTGTGTGTGTGTGTGTGTGTGTGTGTGTGTGTGTGTGTGTGTGTGTGTGTGTGTGTGTGTGTGTGTGTGTGTGTGTGTGTGTGTGTGTGTGTGTGTGTGTGTGTGTGTGTGTGTGTGTGTGTGTGTGTGTGTGTGTGTGTGTGTGTGTGTGTGTGTGTGTGTGTGTGTGTGTGTGTGTGTGTGTGTGTGTGTGTGTGTGTGTGTGTGTGTGTGTGTGTGTGTGTGTGTGTGTGTGTGTGTGTGTGTGTGTGTGTGTGTGTGTGTGTGTGTGTGTGTGTGTGTGTGTGTGTGTGTGTGTGTGTGTGTGTGTGTGTGTGTGTGTGTGTGTGTGTGTGTGTGTGTGTGTGTGTGTGTGTGTGTGTGTGTGTGTGTGTGTGTGTGTGTGTGTGTGTGTGTGTGTGTGTGTGTGTGTGTGTGTGTGTGTGTGTGTGTGTGTGTGTGTGTGTGTGTGTGTGTGTGTGTGTGTGTGTGTGTGTGTGTGTGTGTGTGTGTGTGTGTGTGTGTGTGTGTGTGTGTGTGTGTGTGTGTGTGTGTGTGTGTGTGTGTGTGTGTGTGTGTGTGTGTGTGTGTGTGTGTGTGTGTGTGTGTGTGTGTGTGTGTGTGTGTGTGTGTGTGTGTGTGTGTGTGTGTGTGTGTGTGTGTGTGTGTGTGTGTGTGTGTGTGTGTGTGTGTGTGTGTGTGTGTGTGTGTGTGTGTGTGTGTGTGTGTGTGTGTGTGTGTGTGTGTGTGTGTGTGTGTGTGTGTGTGTGTGTGTGTGTGTGTGTGTGTGTGTGTGTGTGTGTGTGTGTGTGTGTGTGTGTGTGTGTGTGTGTGTGTGTGTGTGTGTGTGTGTGTGTGTGTGTGTGTGTGTGTGTGTGTGTGTGTGTGTGTGTGTGTGTGTGTGTGTGTGTGTGTGTGTGTGTGTGTGTGTGTGTGTGTGTGTGTGTGTGTGTGTGTGTGTGTGTGTGTGTGTGTGTGTGTGTGTGTGTGTGTGTGTGTGTGTGTGTGTGTGTGTGTGTGTGTGTGTGTGTGTGTGTGTGTGTGTGTGTGTGTGTGTGTGTGTGTGTGTGTGTGTGTGTGTGTGTGTGTGTGTGTGTGTGTGTGTGTGTGTGTGTGTGTGTGTGTGTGTGTGTGTGTGTGTGTGTGTGTGTGTGTGTGTGTGTGTGTGTGTGTGTGTGTGTGTGTGTGTGTGTGTGTGTGTGTGTGTGTGTGTGTGTGTGTGTGTGTGTGTGTGTGTGTGTGTGTGTGTGTGTGTGTGTGTGTGTGTGTGTGTGTGTGTGTGTGTGTGTGTGTGTGTGTGTGTGTGTGTGTGTGTGTGTGTGTGTGTGTGTGTGTGTGTGTGTGTGTGTGTGTGTGTGTGTGTGTGTGTGTGTGTGTGTGTGTGTGTGTGTGTGTGTGTGTGTGTGTGTGTGTGTGTGTGTGTGTGTGTGTGTGTGTGTGTGTGTGTGTGTGTGTGTGTGTGTGTGTGTGTGTGTGTGTGTGTGTGTGTGTGTGTGTGTGTGTGTGTGTGTGTGTGTGTGTGTGTGTGTGTGTGTGTGTGTGTGTGTGTGTGTGTGTGTGTGTGTGTGTGTGTGTGTGTGTGTGTGTGTGTGTGTGTGTGTGTGTGTGTGTGTGTGTGTGTGTGTGTGTGTGTGTGTGTGTGTGTGTGTGTGTGTGTGTGTGTGTGTGTGTGTGTGTGTGTGTGTGTGTGTGTGTGTGTGTGTGTGTGTGTGTGTGTGTGTGTGTGTGTGTGTGTGTGTGTGTGTGTGTGTGTGTGTGTGTGTGTGTGTGTGTGTGTGTGTGTGTGTGTGTGTGTGTGTGTGTGTGTGTGTGTGTGTGTGTGTGTGTGTGTGTGTGTGTGTGTGTGTGTGTGTGTGTGTGTGTGTGTGTGTGTGTGTGTGTGTGTGTGTGTGTGTGTGTGTGTGTGTGTGTGTGTGTGTGTGTGTGTGTGTGTGTGTGTGTGTGTGTGTGTGTGTGTGTGTGTGTGTGTGTGTGTGTGTGTGTGTGTGTGTGTGTGTGTGTGTGTGTGTGTGTGTGTGTGTGTGTGTGTGTGTGTGTGTGTGTGTGTGTGTGTGTGTGTGTGTGTGTGTGTGTGTGTGTGTGTGTGTGTGTGTGTGTGTGTGTGTGTGTGTGTGTGTGTGTGTGTGTGTGTGTGTGTGTGTGTGTGTGTGTGTGTGTGTGTGTGTGTGTGTGTGTGTGTGTGTGTGTGTGTGTGTGTGTGTGTGTGTGTGTGTGTGTGTGTGTGTGTGTGTGTGTGTGTGTGTGTGTGTGTGTGTGTGTGTGTGTGTGTGTGTGTGTGTGTGTGTGTGTGTGTGTGTGTGTGTGTGTGTGTGTGTGTGTGTGTGTGTGTGTGTGTGTGTGTGTGTGTGTGTGTGTGTGTGTGTGTGTGTGTGTGTGTGTGTGTGTGTGTGTGTGTGTGTGTGTGTGTGTGTGTGTGTGTGTGTGTGTGTGTGTGTGTGTGTGTGTGTGTGTGTGTGTGTGTGTGTGTGTGTGTGTGTGTGTGTGTGTGTGTGTGTGTGTGTGTGTGTGTGTGTGTGTGTGTGTGTGTGTGTGTGTGTGTGTGTGTGTGTGTGTGTGTGTGTGTGTGTGTGTGTGTGTGTGTGTGTGTGTGTGTGTGTGTGTGTGTGTGTGTGTGTGTGTGTGTGTGTGTGTGTGTGTGTGTGTGTGTGTGTGTGTGTGTGTGTGTGTGTGTGTGTGTGTGTGTGTGTGTGTGTGTGTGTGTGTGTGTGTGTGTGTGTGTGTGTGTGTGTGTGTGTGTGTGTGTGTGTGTGTGTGTGTGTGTGTGTGTGTGTGTGTGTGTGTGTGTGTGTGTGTGTGTGTGTGTGTGTGTGTGTGTGTGTGTGTGTGTGTGTGTGTGTGTGTGTGTGTGTGTGTGTGTGTGTGTGTGTGTGTGTGTGTGTGTGTGTGTGTGTGTGTGTGTGTGTGTGTGTGTGTGTGTGTGTGTGTGTGTGTGTGTGTGTGTGTGTGTGTGTGTGTGTGTGTGTGTGTGTGTGTGTGTGTGTGTGTGTGTGTGTGTGTGTGTGTGTGTGTGTGTGTGTGTGTGTGTGTGTGTGTGTGTGTGTGTGTGTGTGTGTGTGTGTGTGTGTGTGTGTGTGTGTGTGTGTGTGTGTGTGTGTGTGTGTGTGTGTGTGTGTGTGTGTGTGTGTGTGTGTGTGTGTGTGTGTGTGTGTGTGTGTGTGTGTGTGTGTGTGTGTGTGTGTGTGTGTGTGTGTGTGTGTGTGTGTGTGTGTGTGTGTGTGTGTGTGTGTGTGTGTGTGTGTGTGTGTGTGTGTGTGTGTGTGTGTGTGTGTGTGTGTGTGTGTGTGTGTGTGTGTGTGTGTGTGTGTGTGTGTGTGTGTGTGTGTGTGTGTGTGTGTGTGTGTGTGTGTGTGTGTGTGTGTGTGTGTGTGTGTGTGTGTGTGTGTGTGTGTGTGTGTGTGTGTGTGTGTGTGTGTGTGTGTGTGTGTGTGTGTGTGTGTGTGTGTGTGTGTGTGTGTGTGTGTGTGTGTGTGTGTGTGTGTGTGTGTGTGTGTGTGTGTGTGTGTGTGTGTGTGTGTGTGTGTGTGTGTGTGTGTGTGTGTGTGTGTGTGTGTGTGTGTGTGTGTGTGTGTGTGTGTGTGTGTGTGTGTGTGTGTGTGTGTGTGTGTGTGTGTGTGTGTGTGTGTGTGTGTGTGTGTGTGTGTGTGTGTGTGTGTGTGTGTGTGTGTGTGTGTGTGTGTGTGTGTGTGTGTGTGTGTGTGTGTGTGTGTGTGTGTGTGTGTGTGTGTGTGTGTGTGTGTGTGTGTGTGTGTGTGTGTGTGTGTGTGTGTGTGTGTGTGTGTGTGTGTGTGTGTGTGTGTGTGTGTGTGTGTGTGTGTGTGTGTGTGTGTGTGTGTGTGTGTGTGTGTGTGTGTGTGTGTGTGTGTGTGTGTGTGTGTGTGTGTGTGTGTGTGTGTGTGTGTGTGTGTGTGTGTGTGTGTGTGTGTGTGTGTGTGTGTGTGTGTGTGTGTGTGTGTGTGTGTGTGTGTGTGTGTGTGTGTGTGTGTGTGTGTGTGTGTGTGTGTGTGTGTGTGTGTGTGTGTGTGTGTGTGTGTGTGTGTGTGTGTGTGTGTGTGTGTGTGTGTGTGTGTGTGTGTGTGTGTGTGTGTGTGTGTGTGTGTGTGTGTGTGTGTGTGTGTGTGTGTGTGTGTGTGTGTGTGTGTGTGTGTGTGTGTGTGTGTGTGTGTGTGTGTGTGTGTGTGTGTGTGTGTGTGTTTACTTGTAATGGTAAAATGTTAGATACATGGTAGAGTGTTTTTGTGTTTGTTCTAAAGGGTAGATTGTAGATTATTTTCAAGGCACGATTTTGAAGTACTTCGTGGTCATGAATTAAATATTTAACAGAGTTACCCCATAAGATGTTTAAGTAATCCAAATGAGATTGAATTAATGCATGGTAAATACTTCGTAAATGATTTTCACTGAATCCTTTGAATTTCAGCCTGTGAATTACAGCTAACACAGGAAGAATCTTATTTTTTACATGCATGATATGGTCCTTCCATGTGAGCGTACTGTCTAGAATCAAACCTAGATATGTGATTTTTGTTACTCTTTCAATCACTGCGTTGTCAACATGTATCTTGTTATTTACCACTGGTACGTATGATCTTTTATGAAATAACATATATTTTGTTTTACAGAAATTTAATGTTAACTTATTGCCCTTAAACCCGCTATTCAGTGCATTCAGGTCTTGCTGTATGTCATATATCAGCTGGTGCTCAGAGTTATCTATATATAACAAACATATATCATCAGCAAACATAGTTAACTTACCTTTTAGTCTTAAACATCCTATGTCATTTATATAAGTTAGGAATAATATAGGACCTAATACAGAACCTTGTGGAACACCATGATGAATTACTGATAGAGAACTGGAAATGTTGTTAATATTTACAAGTTGTTTCCTATTACTGAGATAATTCTGAAACCAGCTGAGAGGAAGTCCTCTTACACCAGCATACTCAAGTTTATTTAGGAATAAAGTATGATCTACAGTGTCAAAAGCCATTTTTAGGTCAATAAATAAACCAGCAGCTAAACAATTTCTATCCAGAGCTCTTTGAATAGTACGATAATATCTACCGTGGCAGCAAGAGTACTAGATTTGTTAATAAATCCATACTGATGATTGTGAAAAAAGTTGTGTTCTTCTAGATGCTGTAATAACCTAACTTTAACTACTTTTTCCAGAATTTTGGCAAATACAGGAATAATACTTATTGGTCTGTAATTATCCATAATTACTCTATCACCTGTCTTATAAATTGGGACAAATCTTGTGATTTTACAACCATCAGGTACTGAACCTGAACTAAGTGATAAATTAATAAAGGTTACAATGTGTGGAACCAAACTGTACTTGCACTTTGTTAACAATTCATTTGATAAAATATTATCTGTTTTATTACCTTTGTTTTTTATTGTTGCTATCATTTTTAGAACCTCATTTTTATCTGTTGGATATAGAAAAAGACTATTTGGTACTGAACTATAAGGTGGTGGAGTATATTTTGTAGTTATACATATCTTCACTAACTGATCAGCTATATTTCCCACTTACTACTTTTGAAAGTAAACAAACAGTTCCACTGGCATGTAGTGTTTGTGAAATATGGTTTACATGCAAGTGAAAGCTGTGGATAGCAGCTTATATTAAATTATTGTTGTTAAGAATAGGAATAAAGCCTGATTTAATATTGTAGTGCTTTCGGTTGCAACAGTAGGTATATGATTCATACCAGGTTAGGTTAGGAGTACAGTGGCGATTTCGAAGCAAAATATGATATATATGGTTTTCTAGCCATAATAGTAAGTAATGATACTAGAATGCTCTGCTTGAGGTAAATGTTAAGTGAAAACATATTATAGCCCAAGAGTTAACAGTGATTCTAGTAGGTCAACTTTTGATGTAAATAGAAGAATGGTTGATGTATTTCTGGGCATTGGTAAGGGTCATATTTCTATGCAGAAGTTTTGTATTACCATGGGTATGAATTGCATGAACTGTTCTACTTACAATTTCCATTTCATAGACAAAAATAAAGAGATTAGTTAGTACTATTCTACGGGAAAGTTGCATTAAAGGAGAAGCACAGAATGCTAATGAAATATTCCATGGAGTGAATGTCACAAAGAAGTTTTTGTATTAAGAAAGAAATTGCAAATTGCAGTGATTGCAGCTGTTAGTGAATATAGAATATAGACTGAAAGTTAAGGCAAAAGTTGCAGCAAGCAAAGTAAGTCCTGCTAGCAAGAAAGTTAACAGCATTAGGGATAGGTGAAAGCTAAAACAAAGTGCTCAGAGTTCATTGAGCAAATATAAATCTGCCAAGCAGCAGTTAAAGGTGACTAAATTAAAAGAAGAAGAGGATAATAAACTAGCTAAGTGGTCTTCATATAGTGCAGGAGGGTTTAGAAACATAGAAAAACAATTTTGTTTATATTTAGAGCTTCTAACTAGATTTTCCTTCATGTCCAACTTTTGGCACTTTTAATACTCCTTACAATCCAGTCACTAAAGTTTTCAATGAATTTCTTTAAGTTTTGCATATATGTTTATTCCTAGATAAGTTTTCTATAAAAATTGCTATCAGTATGGCTGTATATGAAAAAATTAATAATGATTGGTATTAAAAAAAGAAAACTGACAAAACTTCAAGAAAATTCTATCATATTCCTTAAATTTTCTCCTCCAGAACCATTAGACATGGGAAAATGAGTATATACATATATAGCTTTGTAACTATTATCTAAAGGAACCAGAATCCAAAGTTCCAATCATTTACAAACAAAAACTGTAGAGAATGTAAAGAATGTAAAGAAATTGCAGCAAAAAATTAAATTATCATTTTTTTATGCTAAAAGTTATTGTAGACAGAAAAATTATAAAAAAAAGGCCAAAGGTAACCAAATTAAAGAGAAAGAAGGCAATAAGATAGCTGTAGGGCCTGCATATGATGCATGGAGTTTTCAAAGTAAAGAAAGTAGTGTAATTTCAATCTAAATCTTTAAATTCATTTTTCTCCACTTTCAATTTTTGAACATTTTTGTATCTTCAAAGTGCTCCAACTTCTGAAATTCTCAACGAATTTATATTAAACTTTGCATACATATTCCTAAATAAATGTTTAATAAAAGTTGGTATTTTTATTTAAATTTAATAGTTTATTTATTATTGAATTTTAAATCTCAAAACTGCAAAAAAATTAAGAAAAATTTAATATATTCACACATAAAAATTTTGTTCTCTAAAAATACTTGATACACACTTTAAAAGTATAGCAACTTTTATAACTGATGTACAGAGAAACCTGAATCTAAAATTTAAAGTTTCAAAAAGAAAAACTGTATGACCTGGGACTTTTTATATAACATACAAAAATCATTCTATAAAAAGCACTAAATATTTTTTTAAAAAAAAACTATTTAAGATAGAAATATGAATTTTGAAATCTTAGCTAGAGTCCCTATACCCCACCTAATGACAAAATTTCAAGCAGTTCTGATGTAAACTCTGGATTTTAGCATTTTTCACAGATGCCTCCCTTTGATGTGAATACATTTCAGTATGAGAATGAACTTGACAGTATAAACTTGAAAGAAGCGTAGGGACAGTGAAGCACAAATTAGTATAAAAGTGAATCGAGAATATATTGACACATTGCTTCACTCACACTGTTTATTCACAGGACATGTTTCAAGAGCTCTTGAAACATGTCCTGTGAATAAACAGTGTGAGTGAAGCAATGTGTCAATATATTCTCGATTCACTTTTATACTAACTTGACAGTAGTTTCATTACTTCTCGTTCTCATTTACTGAATTGAATATATCACTTAGATATTTCAATAACCTAGCTGCATTTAACAAATTAGAGTGACCTTGTATTCTTACTTATGTACCTACATGTAAATAGCACAAACACATTGAATTTTGCTTAATTTCTTAATAACCTTTATTACTGTTCACACCTAATGAGATATTTACCTTATAATTTTTTCATTATATTTCAGGATACAATTATTCTTAAATAAAATACCCTGAAGCAGGTTTTACAATGGCATGAGTTGTACAATGGAAATTTCCATGGTATTCACAAAACCAATCTGGACACTTCACAACTGTTTTAATCCCATTAATATTGATTTGATCAAAACTTTTTAATTTGTAAAGCTCACTGCTGTACACAAAACTTATGCACAATTAATTAATACAGATCTTATAATTTTATAGGTATAAGGTCCTTAGCTTCTTAACACCTCTTCAACTATGGCACAACTTGTATGAAGACTTAAGTAATCTTGAGAAGAAAATATGGCTTATTTAACTCTTGAACTCAAACAGATTTACATTAATAGTATATTAATATCAAAAGAAACATGAGAGTATAAACATTTATATTCCTTTTTACTAACCTATCATTATAATAAACTGCTGTTATAATAAAAAATGAGTCAAACTAATTGGAAAGCTTCATTTTATTGTTACCTCTTCAAACAGTTCTGCTCCCCTTTTGGTATTTCTTTCCTCAGCTTGTGCTTAACACAGTTGGCAACAAAAATTTAGCATTTCCATTGGTTGAATAATCTGTTTCTATTCACAGGATTTACCTGCACCTAAACTGGTTTGAAAACTGCCAAAGCACATTTTAGTGAAAAATAAATAAAGGATTTGATTAATTTTGAAAATCAATGGTACATTAACTTTAAGTATACATTCTTAACTTTCTTTTTGCTTGTGCCAAATCCACTCTGTTATTTCAGGATGTCCTTACCTAGGGACTATATTTTTTTCAGTAATTTGTAGTGCCTGTGGTACTGCACTAACGTGACTTCTGCTGCTGCCTGGGCTGCATGTTTCCTGCATCATCTTCCAGCGCATCTGAGGGTGGGCATGAGTTGGAGTTCAGTCTCGAGTCAGTATGTCTGCCTAAGCTGCCATGGCCACGGCCCCTTCCTCTGCCTCGGCCTCTCATTTGATTTCCTCGACCTCGAGCATTTCCTCCATTCATATCAGAATTATAACTTTGATCATTATGTCTTTCTACTGGAAAACTCTGCATTGACCCATGGTAGTTGCGAAGCTGTTGGTCAATTTCAAGCTTTTCCTGCCTTAATGTTTCTACTTCTTTCAAATGTGCCAAATGATATTCCAGAAGAACTTTTGCATTAGATATGCTCTCCACTGTGCCCACAAACATGAAGGGAACTTTACCTTCTTCATGAGGAACTGTAGATTGCGGTTCATTATCACCCTCAATTTTTACTTGCACCACTCCACTTTTGTCCACTATTTCCTGTATTATTCGTCCATTTTTCCCAATCACTTTTCCCACCAGGATTCGTGGAACTTGAATTAATTCTTCACTGTACTCCAGTAAACTGCGTGCTTTCTTCACAGATTCTTCAGTTTCTCCATATATTCGAAAGATGTTTGAATTTTCTTCAAGTTCTATGTTAGTTATTCCCTCAACCTTACGAGCCTGCTGAATATTTGCCCCATGAGCACCTATAGCCAAACCAATCAGATCCTCCCGAACACTAAATTCTTCTAAATAACGTCCAGCATTATGTAATTTTGTGGATTCTAGCTGTTTTGCTGCTTGCTCAGTGCGCTTTAACAGTAACATTTTCTGACTTAGATTTCTAAAATGCATTTCCTGCAACATTGATGCACGTTTCTTAGAATGCTCATTTCTAGAAACCACATTTAAAACACCCTTTTCAGGAATATAGCAACAAAGTGCGGCACCAATTGCTTTCTGAAATTCCTTATGAGCATTATCCATTTTTGCATAATCCTGAAGTTCCTCAGGAATTTTAATATCAAATTTGTAAAAAGTATTCTTATCTATGGGAGGATTTTCTATTTTAGGCCTTAATCTTTCACTAGGCACAATTTCAGTGAATGTGCTTTCACAATCCAAATACTCAACTACGTGAAAGTCACCTCTTATCATCTTTATTATTGCCTTCCACCACCCACAAGACTCTTGCTCATTAGCCCGCGAGTACACCTCCACTTCCTGACCCTCTGTGTATTCTGGCTTTGTTTCAGGAGTTTGAGGAGGAAGATAAACCTGAGAGAATGGAAACTTGGTGTCTGGCATCCAGTCTCCTTCAAAAGTAACACACACATTATCATCTGACACATCCACAACATAACCCTTATAAAGTGCTCCATGTTTACCTCGCACTTCCACTTCAATCTCTTCCATTTTTGCAGCTTTACTGTAAAAGATAAAGTTGGTGATCAAGCAATTTTTACTTACAGACGCATTTAGTTATTACACTGCTACTAATCTGTTTGGCATAGCAAGAATGTAGTGTTAGTCGTTTGTTTAAAAGAAAGTTAATGCAAGCAGTAGTATTTTATAAGTAAGAGCTCCTTATGTAGGTGTAAGGTGACTTTTTTACTCTATGGATGTCTTGAATGATACATCCAAACCTGAAATGAATACGCAGTACTAGTTAACATATTTAATATATTCACATTGTGGTATCCTTAGCTAATTAAAATGCTATCTTCTGTTTATACTATAGTTTTAGAACATGTATTTATTCTCTTTATCAGAAACTTTATTCCCATAACTTGAACTGATTGTGAGGTAAGGTTTGAAGTAAACAGTAAAAACTTCAACAGCTACTTTCGTAATAAACGACTAAGTTAATTTGCTTTTCGCACTTAGAAACTTCCAATGATCTGATTTACCACCTTTAGACTCCTGAACAGCCCAATCAAACGATAACGTAATAAAAGTAATACTTCGGTACTGTCGGAACCGGCAAACGAGTATGTTATTTGTGTTGCTTTTTATGAGGTGGCAGCAGGGGCGGTTCATCCATAAGGTTGCAGGTTTGCGCTACACCCACTGATTCTGAATATACAACAGGTGCATTTTGCACATTAAAGCTGTACTTGTTTGCATTGTTTTATATACAAACATGTTTCAATTACGCTTATCGTCTGTAGCTGCCCATGACCGCAGAAGTCGAAATAAACAGTGATTATCTGTAGGAGCCGCAGGTTTGCAGCGAAGAGTTCACCTAAGATTTCGCCCAAATGTCGGCTCTCTGTGGGGGTTGCGGGAAGGTGAAGAGATGGCAGTGGCTTCTTATACATTGCTTAAATGGAGGTTTATAAACTTAGCTCCTCCTACTCTTAGCAACGGCTATAGCGTGACCTTCAGGCTTAGCTTCTGTGTGCTCTGCTTTTCGAACACAGGGAGAATTTAATTAAATGCATGGAGGTTATTCAGAAGAGAGCTCTGTTAAACAACAACGCCACACTTGTTCAGGCTTCTGGGTTTATGACCACTTTGAAAGATTATAAGTTTGTATTCTGGCTGTCTTTCTTCTACAAGATCATGTCACATGTGGACATTTTGTACAATCAGTTGCAGAAACGAAACTGCAATGCAACATTTGCCATCGCCCAGCTAAACGCATTTAAAATAGAAGTGTAAAAGGTAAGAAATGGCGTGGATATCGAGAAACACGAAGAAACTTCAATTAAGAGCAGAAGAATAGAACATTATGATGTGAAAAGAAGAGAAGCTCTAGAAGTATGTGACTTGCTGAGAGAAGCAAAGGACAGATTTAGCTTCACGGGGCATCTGGTAGCCTCAACTTTGTTTCATCAAGAAAATTTCTAAGACATTTCCAGAGGATTCCCTTAGAGATACAATAAGGTTCTATCCTTTTATCATTGGAACAAAAATTCTTAGAGAACTGACTGTAATTTACAGTCGAGAGGAATTTCGTGGAATGTCCGGCGCTTTGTGGTTGATTGACTTCAATAAGGAAAACAATTCATGTGCTGCATACAGCGAATATGTCAAACTCCTCCGAGTACTGTTAACTATGCCAATGAACACGCTGAAGCAGAATGCTGTTTCTCAACTTTAAAAAGAATAACAACTTTCCTTAGGAACACAATGTCACAGGACCGATTGTCAGCATTAGCAATGCTTTCAATTGAGAGAGATTTTCTTATGAAAATCAGCGACTTCAACGCAAAAGATATCGATAGATTCGCCAGGTCTAAGGAGAGTAGAGCAGAGAATCTGTATAAATAGGTGAGTCATTACTACTCTGTATTTTAGTTTTCACTTGTGCACCACCAATAATTTAACCCAGCAGCCGCCACTGGGGGGCAGACAAATACATGTTTGGGACTTTGGGTGGTTAATTCGATTATATTAGCTTACACGTTACCGGAAAAACCTCTGCGTACGTTTTTGAACGCCTAGGACAGGATGGTTACCCTTAAAAACTACTACAGACTTTTAGAAACAATACAAGCGCATGATTTCTTCGTTAGCTATTCTTCCGTAAAATTTGTTTTTCCTTTGGTAACTTCACCGGTCGAAAACCCTTCCCCACCTATTCATCACAGGGACTGTTCTTTAAACCTTCTCACAGACTATAATCTTACTTTGTGCACTTATGAACGTTCTGATGTAAGATTTACGCTTGCAATAATTTGTTTCAGTATGTTTAACATATTAATTTACTTGAAATCATAAGATCTAGGGAATAGCAAGCAATTCGTATCTCACATTGTTAATATGCCTATTCCTTTCTTATCTTACCTTATTATAACAATTCCAAATAGCCAAAGGTAAGCCAAAATGTAAAGGCCACAGTCATTAAATCTAAAAACTTAAAATCACAGCTTAAAATAAGCACGCACAACTTTGTCACGAACTAAAAGGGATGACAATGTCGCGAAGGTTGGAACCAAAAGAGTAGACAGTTAATGAAATGTACAATAAAGGTTGAATTATAACATATAATTATGCTGCTGTGAAAGAATAGATTAAATTTAAAATGAATTCTGCTTTAGAAAATGGAAGTGTTGAAAAATAGGATCACTCACCTCACGCCGAAACACACGCTATAACGTTTAACTATGTTAACCGCTAAACGCAAAGCGGCAGATTTCAGGAACAAAATAAGCGTAGCGGTAGTGTGTCAAAACAGAAAACCAGAGATCACATGACTGGAACCGCTCTTTGCATTAGATATCTCAGTTTGTATGCGGTGCCTTTCTTTCGCTACAGAACACAAACAACAGACGCTAACTGTACTACAATGAAACATAGTTAAGTTGGCAGTTTCTGATTCACTTCAACTGGTACGAAAGCTAAACACTAGGAGCAGCACTGACCCTGTATTTGACTAGCGCCAAGAAATATAAGTCGGATTTCGTCTGCCCGCTCACGGTAATTTTATGCCACTACTTGAAAGCGTCAAAATTTAGCATACTTAATTGCAAAACTGTACTATAACCACTATAACTAAACTATAATGCACAAGATGTGTACAGAATCGGCACGAAGTGACATCGGCCTGTGCCATTGGACAAAGCAGCAGGTTTTAAGAACAAAACAACTAAAAATAGGTATAACTGTAAGATATATTTAAATATGACAGAATTACAAATCATGCTTAAAACATAAAACTTTTTCTGAAATTTTTGTTATAAGTTGGTATCGCAGGAAGCATCAAAACATAATATTTGCGGAAGGACTTCATGTCATGCTTTCCGTTTTTTTTCTTTCTCCATTTATACCCCGGCCTTTAACTGCAATGGTCATATCGGCGACCGTTCTCCTTTGGAACGTATCTAAAGTGTTAACTCGTATTTGTTGGGTTTTACTCATTAGATCACGCACACAGTCGTGCTCTCATTCATAATTCCAGACTCTGGGGAAGATGAGGAATTATCTTGGTCGAAGAAAAATCCCCCTCCCACCGCCGGGAATCGTACCCGGAACCCCTAGCACGGCACATTCCGTTCATATGTAATATAAAGATTTACCTTAATCCTACGTTAGAAGTCAACTTTATGAAAACAGTGACAGAGGAATGATATTTCGGGTAAAAATTGGGTTGTGTCTAAACGTGTAAGGAAAGCATTGTAATTTTCAGAGACAACCCTGACTCTTATCTACGAAGCTGAAAGCTTTTAGCGTATATGAATCGCTATCTAGAAAAAAAGAGAGTGTTCACAGTACAATATTGCACAAGGAAACTGCAATAAAATCAAGAAAAATAATGCAATTATTAAAAAACATAAGAAATTTAAAAGTAAATTAAGATTATTAATGCAAACCTGTTTTTATTAAATGAATAATTGCAATACAAACGTAGGACTTCTATTTCAGTATTAGTACGCTACGTGTATTTATCTACTGTTCAAAATGTGATGTACGAGGGCTGTTCAATAAAGAATGGTCGCACTATTTTTGACGACAAAAAAAAACATTTTTTGAGAGATCCTTCAAAATGGCCTCAGCAGCCTTCACCACTGCTTCTGATGATGGATAATGCCTCCCACGAAGGCGTTTCTTCAAGTTAGGGAATAGAAAAAAGTCACATGGGACTAAACCCGGGGTATAGGGAGGGTGAGGGATGCACTTCACGTTGATTTTTGCAAGATATCCAGCAACAACTTTGGTAATATGTGGCCGCGCAGTATCGCGGTGCAGCATCCAGCCTGCTTCACGGAAATGTGGTCTTTCGCACCTGATATGGACTTGAAATGTTTTCAGGACATCCCTGTAGTATTTTCCAGTTACTGATGTGTGTGCAGGTACAACATGCTGATAAGCCATTCCATGAATATCAAAGAATGAGACGACCATAACTTTCCCAGCAGGAGCAACCACATTTGCTTTTTGGGGAGTTGGTGATGAAGGAGATTTCCACACTGACCTTTGCTGTTTGCTCTCAGGATCAAAAGGATGTAGCCAAGTTTCATCAGCAGTGATTGCGTTTGAAAGAAGCTTCGGATCTTCCTCTAAAATCAACTTTTACTGCATACAGACCTGCATGCGAATGTCCTTTTGTTCGGGAATCAAAAGTCTTGGAACCCAACGCGCGTAATCACGTCCCATGTGTAATGTTTCTGTCACTAACGTGTGGGTGGCACCCAATGAAATGTTTAGTATTTCAGAAAGTAATCTTAAGGTAATTCGTCTAACCTCTCTCCCTCTCTCACAATGGCAGCAGCAGTGGTAATGTTTTGTTCCGTAAGAGCAGTAACAGAGGCACCGAGTCCACCTTCCTTTGAAATTGATTGTTTCCCCTCTTTAAACATTTTAAACAACCTTCGAGCTGTGCTGTAGGGAGGAACAGACTCTCCATAGGCCTCCTGTAACATTGTATAGGCCTCAACTGAAGATTTGTTGAGACGAAAGCAGAATTTCAAAGCCGCATTGTGTTCCTCTCGTGCTACCTCCATTGCAGCGGTAGGCGATACTGAACATGTCTGGACTTGCCTGGTTCTCACAGGTGGGAACCAGGAGTACCAACTATGAAACTACTACGGCGTGGTTGTTTCACATTAAGCTAACAGAATATAATAAGGTTGAATTTTAGTGCGAAAAATTATTAAAAAATTATGATCATTCTGTATTGAACAGCCCTCGTAAATACAGAAGAACCTCATTTGTAAGATCATTTATCTGGACTAGTTGGGACCGGAGATAATCCAAACAAAAATCCGGATAGTAACGAACTATTAAATGTGCACAACGTTCGATGTATAATAGTGAAATATGGACGACAACTGCGAAAGAAAACAATGATAACCGTTCAGATGAAAATTCTACGAGTGCACTCAGAACTGCCATGAAAAAGAATAAAAAATCTCACAGACTAATTTGTGGTTCTGTGTAGCATGAGACGATGTTTACATTACCTGTGGGGCCAGCATTACGGCCGTATGTATTCATCTGTATTTATCAAAGGATGCATATTATTTTCGTAGTGAAAATTGCATTAATGAGGGTGAGATAAACTTATTTTTATTATTTCTATGCTCTAAGATGCATTATTCTATTAAAATTTGTTTTAGTTTTGTTTATTGTTGTTTGTATCTTTCTAAGTTTTGTTAATTATAAGGAAGAATAAATCTGTATATTCAGAGACAGTAGCCTTTGACTCTGCGATCGACTATATACTTTTTTATGTACTATAGCAACAGGTTGTGTATGAAAATAGTTTTGAACTCAAATATCTTCCTAGGTTATTTTTCCTTATACTTTAGGAATTCACCTTAGTAATAAGGGATGGTGGACAGAAATGATGTCAAACTCACTTATTTTACTATACTGTTCGCCAATCTAGAAAGTAATTGAAATTTCGTACGGAGAGAGAGGCGGCGTTGCCGCTTATTGCTGCCACGTGGAGAGTGCGATAGCAATACGCGTGCGAAGGTGATTCAGTTGTGACTGCAATGGGTATTTTATTATTATTATTATTATTATTATTATTATTATTATTATTATTATTATTATTATTATTATTATTATTATTATTATTATTATTATTATTATTATTATTATTATTATTATTATTATTATTATTATTATTATTATTATTATTATTATTATTATTATTATTATTATTATTATTATTATTATTATTATTATTATTATTATTATTATTATTATTATTATTATTATTATTATTATTATTATTATTATTATTATTATTATTATCATTATCATCATTATCATCATTATCATCATTATCATCATTATCATCATTATCATCATTATCATCATTATCATCATTATCATCATTATCATCATTATCATCATTATCATCATTATTATTATTATTATTATTATTATTATTATTATTATTATTATTATTATTATTATTATTATTATTATTATTATTATTATTATTATTATTATTATTATTATTATTATTATTATTATTATTATTATTATTATTATTATTATTATTATTATTATTATTATTATTATTATTATTATTATTATTATTATTATTATTATTATTATTATTATTATTATTATTATTATTATTATTATTATTATTATTATTATTATTATTATTATTATTATTATTATTATTATTATTATTATTATTATTATTATTATTATTATTATTATTATTATTATTATTATTATTATTATTATTATTATTATTATTATTATTATTATTATTATTATTATTATTATTTATAATACTATACACAAAGACAATAGAAAACTCGTTGATCTACATGCAAACGCTAGAACATGCAATAACACATCAATGTAAAGATCATCGTAACAAAGGAGGCATACCTGTGACATTTTGATGCTTATTAAAGTGGGAAAATGCCGCTTACATAATTTTTCCCGGTAGTTTCTAATTTATACCCCAATGTCTTTCTTCTTTAAAATACTTTTCATTCCCAATCTTAACCTTAATGCCCTTACTGATACCTACAGTACCGGAAGTCCTATCAAGTACCTTAGAGAATGGAATAATAGACTGCCCTTTCAATTTATCCTCATCGAAATATTCTCTCACAGAGCATATTATTTCCCGTGTATGTTCTTTAACTGGAATACCTTTACCAAGTATAGTTTTATTTGGTTTTCCGAGCACTTTCAGGTTTCCACTTGTCACTTTATTTAGACATAATTAAACATTCATTAAAAACAATTGCAAATGTTCACAACACGTGCTCTGGTACACGGACTTAGGCACACGTAAACCAAGGCAAATTGCCACAAATAAAATGCAAAGTAACCTGCCAGTACAGGATCTCTAACTTTTGCATACGGAAAGACATTCTGTTTAGGCAGCGTTATCAGCAAGAGAAACAAACACCGAGGTATTAAGATTACTGCAGCGTTTGCGTAACTCGCTCACCCGCAGTTCATGCTAAGCACGTGTTAGAATATCGGCAACCAAGGTTTAGCGTCTAACGTTGACATGGAAACGTCTCGACTCTAATTGGTCATTTTAATCGTTACTATGACAACCGTTATGACGTACTCATCCCCTTCCATTTATTTAGGCCGTTATGCCATGTGGTTACTAACTGTCAAACATTCTAGTTTGGAGACCAGTATAGCTAAGGGAACTCTACAAGGAATCGTTTATTTCAACCATGACAAACCGAGCGAGATGTCTCTGGAGTAAAATGTAGCTAAGGTTCGGATTAGAGAGGTCCTGAGTTATATTCCTGATGGTCATCCACTTTGTCGTTTTCCCTGATCGGCATGACGAACGCTGGAAATGAAATGTGTAGTGTGTACCGCCAGCTTTTCATTCGAGAGGCCCGGGTTCGACCTACCTGAATCATGGGTTTTTTCGGGGGTTTTCTCGGGTCACTAGGCGAATGCTGGGTAGGTTAATTAGATCACCCGAATTACCTGTCCCTCCATTTCATTTCCATTATCATTCCATAGCATCATTCATCTGGTGGTCTATTTTAGGGTAGAAGTGTCGGCGGGTGTCTCGGCGGTGCATGGCGGGATGATATGCTCGGAGGAAACTACTTCCTCCTCCGGTAGGTCGGTTGCCGGTCTCCGTGCCTCTGCTGGGACCAATTCGGGACCGCAAGCCAGGGACCTTCGGGGCTCGGATAGCCTGCCTGGGACCATTAGGGTTCGGCTGCTGGGCTCGTTGCCGTTAAGCTGTAGGGGAGCATGTTCGTTGTCCTGGCCTGTCAGGAGAAATCTCTATGCAAGTAAAAATGTAGGGACCCTGCCCTCTGTACTGTCGTGGCTCCTTGGGTCGGCCGCCCTCAGTCTCTTTCGCCTCATCCTTCCTCCCAGGGTGCCCAGGAATAATGGGCCCAGCATGGTGGCCTACGTACCAAATATCCCTCCGTAATGAAATCCTAATACCAACGTCCGCTTTTACTACATGCGGCACTGATGATATATGAGATGAAATGGAGCACCAGTGGAATGAGATGGCGGGGAAAATCAGAGATCCCGGAGAAAACCAGCCCTATCACCGTTTTGTCCCCCTCAAATCTCTCACTTTGCGGTCGCCTGGGAGCGAAACCGTGTCGTCACGGCGCGGCCCTAATGCTGGAGGGTGAGGTTTCTATCATGGACCTCCTTTCTCCCATTGCATCTTTCTCTGACCTGTATGGTGGTCAACGATGAACAGATGTTACAGAGAATTGCGGTTTGGAACTTCTTTCTGACTCTGTCAGAAGTGGCTTTCGAGCCCCCTCTGGTCACGCCGTGGCTCAGTGGTTAGACCGCTTGGCTCTCACCAATTCGGCCCGGGTTCGATCCCAGGCGACCGCAAAGTGAGATTTGTGGTGGACAACGCGGCGCTGGGGCGGGTTTTCTCCGGGATCTCCGGTTTCCCCCGCCATCTCATTCCACCGGTGTTCCATCTTCATCTCATGTATCATCAGTGTCATCGCCTGCGGTGCCGTATGTAGTAAAAGCGGGCATTAATCACTACACATTCGAGCCCCCTCTGCAGGGTCTAGTTTTCCCCAGTACCCGCTGGAAGGGACCCTATGAGCCACCCTTATGTCTCGGGTGAGTCTCCACCAAGCCGAATAGTGAACCTGTAACTGTTTGGCGAATTCCACGCGCCTCCAACGTCTGCATTAGTCGGTCCTGCAGCACATTGTCTTCTGCGGTCACTTCATTCTCATCTGTAGCTCCCGGGGGAGTATGCACGAAAGATCCTTTGGCGGTTATGGTACTAGGTGTTCCCTTCTTTATCTAATCTATTGCATCCTATCATCAACGGCACAAAAACGAAAATCTGAAGAAAGCTATCACTACCGTAAACAAAATGATTTGATGACGACCGACATAATAATAACAGAATTGTTGGAGAAACCGAATCCGGAACAAAACACTAAAAATGGACGTGCTAGTACCTAACCAAGAAAAGATAAGGTAATATATGCAGCTGTTATTCGTAGTTTTATTATCACCCGAGTATACCTAATGCTGGTGGGCAGTTGCTGATTAGAATGTTCTACTAGATTTAGACACAATGGATATAAATGTAGTTTGATGGTGCAGGAAAATTCCACACTAAGGCCAGTATTTTAAACCGATTGCACCTTTTATTATTTTAGTTAATTGATGGAAATTAATCATTTCTCCACACTAGCCGTATATAGGCTAAGATATTTGATGGATAGAGTCAACATGAAAAATTCAATGCCATGGCCGGGATTTGAACCACGGATCTACTGGTTTCCGTCCAGTCGCTCTTAACCTTTGAGCTACCATGGCCAACGTGCCTTCCTGACATTAAATTCTCCAGTTGACTCGTATATTTCCCCGGTAGACCACTAGGGGCTCTCGCATCCGAGATACACCGTTCGTGGCGACTTACTGTTGTAAGTACTTAAGTTCCAGGCTTCATCATTTAACTCTTATTATTTTAGTTAATTGATGGAAATTAATCATTTCTCCACACTAGCCGTATATAGGCTAAGATATTTGATGGATAGAGTCAACATGAAAAATTCAATGCCATGGCCGGGATTTGAACCACGGATCTACTGGTTTCCGTCCAGTCGCTCTTAACCTTTGAGCTACCATGGCCAACGTGCCTTCCTGACATTAAATTCTCCAGTTGACTCGTATATTTCCCCGGTAGACCACTAGGGGCTCTCGCATCCGAGATACACCGTTCGTGGCGACTTACTGTTGTAAGTACTTAAGTTCCAGGCTTCATCATTTAACTCTTATTATTTTAGTTAATTGATGGAGAAATGATTAATTTCCATCAATTAACTAAAATAATAAGAGTTAAATGATGAAGCCTGGAACTTAAGTACTTACAACAGTAAGTCGCCACGAACGGTGTATCTCGGATGCGAGAGCCCCTAGTGGTCTACCGGGGAAATATACGAGTCAACTGGAGAATTTAATGTCAGGAAGGCACGTTGGCCATGGTAGCTCAAAGGTTAAGAGCGACTGGACGGAAACCAGTAGATCCGTGGTTCAAATCCCGGCCATGGCATTGAATTTTTCATGTTGACTCTATCCATCACCTATTGCACCTGCTTAAGTTTCGGGAGAAGGTATGAGGTGAGGAATTACCAAAGATTAGGAGGCGGCAGGCACAACGGTAGTCCCCTAACATTTCAAGATGGAGCATCCCAATTGAGCATTTAATTCTGTCCTCACAGTAATGATGAGTTATCGGAGTTCACAAAAATAAAAACATGAATAAATAATGGAAATGAATTGTTCTTTCACACTTTTTTTTTTTTTTTTTGTAATTTACGTCCTCCACCGTTAAGTCATATAGGACGATGAATGGAATGGATGAAATGATGCTCAAATGAGTCCGGGGTCCATGAAGCTTAGAGTTACCTGACATTCGTCTTACATGATAAGGGAAACCCTCGGGAAAAACCTTATCCAGGTAACTCATCCTGACCGAGATTCGAACTCGGGACCTTTTGAACGTGAGGCAGACATGCTACCACCACGCTACACAGGCGGGCGTTCTTTCACACCAGCCGTGTGTAGGACGCACTATGAAAGGGTAGAGCCAGACTGAAAAATACAACTATTGCGAACTATAAGCCCGGACCTTAAAGTACTTGCAGAATAGTAAGTCGCCATTAAGGTAGTTGTCTCATGTGTTTATGAAATCTTCTGGTGGTTTACCGGGAAAAACACGGGTCAGTTGGAGAATTTAATGTCATGTCGGCACGTTGGCTATAGTAGCTCAAGGGTTAAAGCGGCTGGACGGCAACTAGATGATCCGTGGTTCAAATCCTGGCTATGGCATTGAGTTTTTCAATCTGACTCTACCCTTTCATGAATAAATAAAATAAATAAGAAATACAACGTTTATTCATAGTAATCTGGGAGAATTTATGTCTTTTTTTTGGGGGGGGTGGTTTATTCTGATGACACTTCCATAAGAGGAACGTCGCAATGAAAGGTCAACACCTACTTCACCAAATGTTGAAATGTGTAAACACGCAGAGAATATTAAAGCAGAAAGTTTATTAAAACTGCAGTACTGAACTTCCCTGTTCTTCTCAGGAATGCATTTATCTCGGTCTTAAGACTCCCGTCACCCTCACCCTCACCAATTATTTCATTTATTACGTAAAGTAGGATAAATATAATTCTACGGAGGGGATTCAGCACATCTTTTGTATCTATGCCCGGAAGAAGGATGAAGTGAGAGGAGACAAAGGGTGGCGGACCCCAAGGAGTTACGACAGCGCAGACGGCAGGACACTATTTACCAGTTTGAAACTCCCCGATAGTCCAACCGTTATCCCAACTATTGTGGCTCGAAACAGTCCACCAGGCCGACATGGATATCGGAGATCGGAGGCCGCCATGCCGGCATCTCCGCTGCGACCCACTAGGCAGGCTCCTATATCGGAGACTGTCCTACCCGAGGACGAAGGTATTTACCAAGAGTATATCATCCTCCCATGCAGAGCCCACCTCGGTAGCGTAGATGGTAGTATGTCTGCCTCACGTTCAGGAGGTCCCGAGTTCGAATCTTGGTCAGGGTGAGTTACCTGCATAAGGTTTTTTCCGGGGTTTTCCCCTATCCTGATAGACGAATGTCAGGTAACTCTAAGCTCCATGGACCCTGGCCACATTTGATCATAATTTCACCCATTTCATTCACCGTCCGATATGACTTAATGTTAGAGGACGTAAAATTAGAAAAAAAAAAAAAAAAAGAACTCCCATGCAGCGCCGAGATACTCGCCGACACTTCTATCCTGAAAGAGATCACCATATGATGCATGCTGTGAAATGATGGAGATGAAATGGAGGGACAGGATATACGAGGAATGTAATTAACCTACCCAGCATTCGCCTGGCAACCACGGGAAACCCCCGACAAAACCCATGTTTTTTTGTAATTTTACGTCCTCCAAAGTTGTCATATCGGACGATGAATAGACTGGGTGAAATGATGCGCATATGAGCCCAGGGTACATAGATCTTAGATTACCCGACATTTGTCTTTCAGGATAAGGGAAAACCCCGGCAAAAGCCTTATCCAGGTAACACACCCTGACCGAGATTCAAACTCGAGACCTCTTGAACGTGAGGCAGACATGCTAGCACCACGCTACCGAGGCAGGCTCTTCAGCTTTTGAATGAAGTTCTTAGTCTCAGGGGAAAAAGTATTCTACGATTTGGAAGAACTACACCACATACACAATTATTAGGAAACGAAAGAGAGGCAAGTATATATGTTTGTAAATTGTATTCCTCATAGTTTATTAACAAAGAAAAGTAACTTCTAAGAGACAATATAAGCTACAAAATAAATCATAAACGTTTCTGACATGGTTTGTTTTCATATGTCTTTAACTGTATTAAGTGCAGCTGACTAAGATGTACAGACTTGGGGCAGTAAAATTTTGGTGTCTACATGACTAAATTAATCATCATGAGCATGATTGTAATACAGCTGCTGATTATATAATGGGACAGCTGAATTCTGTGTATTTCCTGATCTGACCAGTAACACGGCCCAGTTCCAGCAAGTGTAACGTGTATGTTCTTACACCAAGATAAAAGTTCTCTGGAAAGCCTCGATTAGTGATTAAGTAGGAGTATTTTATCCTGAAATAACCAATATCATTCAGAAAATTTTGGTGCTATTCACATTATCTTAGTCATTTTGCACTTATATCATTTAAAGCAGAGATATTTCTTGAATTGCATCTTAAATGGCTTTAAACTGCAGGTAAAACATATTCCCCTACAAAAAAGAAGTTTTATTGTTTGTTTAATAAACTCAAATGTTTTGTAATCTATAGTTCTTGTGCAGTAAGACTTTGTCTATTTCTTAGCTTTACAAAATTATACAAATACCTTCTCATTGAGGAGGTCATCACAGATTATTCCTAAATAATCAAAGATATACCTTTCGTTTATCATGTAAGTACTTTAAATGTATCTTATATTCAAAGTCGTTAGTCATTTTTGAGGTAAACAGAAATATAAGAATTTGTTTATGTGTAGGACAATTTCGAGTAGAGAATTAGCTTTAAAATCTACATTTCCATCCTTGAAAGTTGCATCCTTGTATATTCTACATTTTGTTTTTAAATTATGTTGTAGTCCCCCATCTCTCCCACGTACCCTTTTCTAAGTTGTTTTATTCAGAGTTCGTGTGAATCTATATTTAAAATAAAAACTACATACACATCGACCTCCTATAGGCTGAATATATTTGCAATGGCTACTAGGTGTGTGTAATATCTAAGGTAAACTTCTCTTTTTTTTAATTCATAGGGCTTTAAAACATTTATTTCCTTTAAAAGTTTCCTGAAGAGCTACATTTTCCTTACATACTGAGGAGGAAGAAAATAAAAATTGTTAGAAGCTACGTGGTTCCAGTCAGGTGTCTTGTAGCAGATAGGGTTACCAAAATGGCGACACCGGAAGGAATATTTCTTGTCAGTAGAAGCAACTTCACGCCACGAATTGCGAGTGCGTGAAATGTTGTCTGCCGTTACTGTTTTTGCACCGGAAACACTGGGATGCTGTTTTTTCTCCATGTGCAGAAACATCAATACTTCTGCAATACCTTGTAACCTGTAGTACGATGATCCCTGGAGATACGTACTTACAGCAAGTTTTTCAGGAAGCGAGCCTGAAGCGTACTTCCGGTTTGCCGACCAGAACCGGTCGGTCGGTAATGTTGCCGTCTGTAGATATGTGAAACCTGTATACGTCAACCTCGCAATAGAACCAGATTAGCTAGAGACATTTTAAAGAAAATATAAGCAAATATATAGGTACCCTTTAAGAGGTAACCTTTGAAATTGCAGTAATAAATTCTGTAGAATTTATTTAAGATGCTAAATTAAAGTAAGTATGCAACCTTTAACTATAAAAATCACGTCACGCCAATTAATTTCTTCAATATTTTGGAACCAAAATGACATTTCCTATTTTCTTATTCATGTATGCCACTTCATGGTATGTTCTACCATCATGAATATTTTCTCAAAAAATTATTCTTTAAAATACTTAATTCAAGCTATTAGGCTCTTTCAATCAAAGTGCTCATTACAGTGCATCGGGTACTCTAACAATTTCACCAAAGAGTATTAAGATTTGAGTAAATAAATCAAAATTGTCGCCGGAACATTTTCCTAAAACTTTGCAAACTGTATTACCTTTAACAATCATTTTTATTAATTTAAAACTAAAAACGTAAAAAGTATAGAATTTCGTGTTTTACTTTGTTTTCTAACGGTAGCTACGAGGGTCGTTTAATAAGTGTGGTATAAAACCAAAAACTTTTATTGTTTCGTGAACATCTCACCTTATTTCTCGACATAATCACCACTGTTGACTGTGCACTTGGTCCAGCTATGTTCCAGCTCTTTCATCTCGTCGGAAAAATAGGTTCTGTAAAGGCCTGCAAAACCCTCGTTGACAGTGACTATTTATTACTTCTTCCGCTTTTTTTATTTTTTATTTTTATTTTACGTCCTCCAACGTTACGTCATTTCGGACGGTGAAAGAAATGGGTGAAATGATGCTCAAATGTGTCCAGGGTGAATGGAGCTTAGAGGTACCCGACATTCGTCTTTAAGGATAAGGGAAAAACCCAGGAAAAACCAGGTAACTCACCCTGACCGAGATTCGAACTCGGGACCTCTTGAACGTGAGGCAGACATGCTACCATCTACGCTACCGAGGCGGGCACTTCCTCAGTTGATGAAAATTTCTTACCACCAAGCCAAATATTCAAGTTTGGGAAGAGGAAGAAGTCACTTGGGCTAAGCCTGGTGAATAAGGTGGATGAGGAACCAATTTAAAGTCCAACTCATGCACTTTCGCCCTAGCGATTGCTCATGCTTTCGATGGTGCATTACCTGGTGAAAGAACACATTTTTGCGTTTCAATTTCTGTCTCTTTTCATCCATCACATATTGCAAACGATACAACAATGAAGTACAATAGGCTCCAGTTATGGTTCTGTCTTTTTCCAAGCAGGCTATGAGGATTATTCCTTGAGAATTCCCCCCTCCCCCAAAAAAACAGTGGACATCACCTTACCAGCTCAGAAACTGGTCATTGCCTTCTTTGGTGCACTTTCTCCAACCTTTAACCATTGTTTTGGCTGCTGTTTTGACTCTGGTGAGTATTGATGGTTCCAAGTTTCATTCTCGGTCACAAATTGACCCTAAAAGTCTTGCGTACTGCGCTTAAAATCACCAGACACCCGGTAGAAGTGTTCTTCCGGAAGCGCTTTTGGTCGACTGTGAGCAATCGCGGCACCCATCTTGCACACATCGTTTTCATTGCCAACTTTTCGTGCAGGATATTGATCACCCGCTAAATTGAGATGCTTACAACCTGAGCAATCTCATGAATGTTCATTCGGCGGTCTTGCATAACCAGATAGTAGATTTTCTCAATGGTGTCCTGCTGGTGACCCCAATTGTGTGACAAGAGCGCGATTCATTTTCGGTGTTTCTACGACCACGTTTAAATTCATTGTTATAAACGTAAATGGTCTTCAGTGTTGGTGCAGAGTCCGCGTAAACTTTATCCAGTTCAGTTTTGACTTGTGCGGCAGTCCAGCCCTTCAAATGAAAATGTTTAACAACAGCACGAAACTATTTTTTTTTCCATTTTCAGTCGCAACTATCATACTGACCAGTTCAGATGACTGTCAACAATGAACTGTATATTGTAGCATATTCAAATTTTCTGTACAATCTTTTGAATATTCAAGCTTACCACCCACAAAGCTGCAACAAAACATTGCCATCCCTTCATGTAAATTTTCCAGACTTATCAAACAGCCCTCGTATAAATGACGTAATACATTTGTAAGTTATCCTTTGGAACTCAATAACGAAATTTATTCCAAAATGTTATCCCTCCGGTTCACAGACTTTCATAGCCGGAGAGTAATGCGTAAGGATACTCCTCTAATCATGCTACATTTAATTATTAAGGTTTTAAAAGTATATTTATATCTATCATATTTGCCATATTTCCCAATGACATTTCATTTGTCATTAAACTGTCTTAAATATAGGGTATTTCATTCTAACTGAAAATGTTAGTAACATTTTCTACAGCTAGGGCAGATTAGGGTGGGAAATTTTATTACAAATGTTCTTGCCACAGCCCAAAAATGCTGGCCGTAAATAAGTACCAAGGTTGTATTTAATCGACCATTCGTTGTGATATGCTGTTATGAATTACACTCATACAGTTAGACATTTTTAATAATACTTTTTTGTTTCAAGATTTAAAAAGTAATATTTTTTCAGTGAAATTCTAGTATCAAATTTTTGGATGGAATAGAATTTTTTATCTAGCTACTCTGTAGTAGTAAAAAAGTGAAAATTTACTGAATAAGGTAAACATTATTTAAATTATAGTAAATACTGAATGCTTATTAAGTAAAATGTAGTATTACTTTATAATGACATGCACATCAGTGTATGACTAAGTAGGGAATTGACAATCATGTAATCAACTCTTAGGATGAAACGTCCTGAATGCGTGGAACTCTTTTGTCGAACTTCCATCTTTCCTCAAAAAGCTCAGCCTGTCACTTTGCTATTTCTATCGACATTTGCACTATGCTTCGCTTTGTTTCGATCATTTTATCAGAAGGTGTGGCTGTAGACAATGTTAACAAATGAATATCTAGAGGGTCTTTGTTATAAATGTCGCTTAGTGCGTTGCTTGACATGGAATTCAGGTTGTAGACAGAGATGAACGATCAGATGCCTATCATGGAAAGTGACAAAACACTGTAATAATAATGAATAGGAAGAAAGGAACTCGAACCTTCCACTCTCCAAGGTAAAGTCTCTGTCACTCGAAACTTCCTTTCACATCAAATTGATTATTTCCTTTCTCTGGTAGCTAAAGGGTCTCGTTCGTTTACATTTGACCTCTGCCGAAGCTTCTGTTAACATTTGTGAAGGGTACATACTTAGAGAAGGTCAGAAAATCCATAAAATAAACAATTTAGAATTGATTTCTTTGTCTACTAAGTATGGTACATAGTAGAAGCATTGTGTTCCTCCAAAAATGCGATGTCGAAATCTAACCGGAAGTATAAATTCTGTGGCCTCCTGAACCCATAAAGAGTGTCTATAGAATACAGTATCTTAAGTGCCTACCAAACTTGTAATTGATGATGTTCAATATCTTCCAAAAGTGTGATACCAGGATTTTTCAATAATATCTTCCGTACCAAATTACGGTTTACATGGACATTAAATTTTTCTTCTAAAAACAGCTTACGGTTTCATCGATGTACCATACGTCTAAAGTAATGTTTATATATATATATATATATATATATATATATATATATATATATATATATATATCGATATTTCTATGATTAGCATCATTAGGTTTAATTGTTTAACTGATAAACCTTGAGAAATACACGAAAATTACTAATAAAATGCAGATATCTTTAATTCAACCAAATTAATTATTTGAAATATTTTGTGCTTCAGGCATTTCTGTTATTGAGTTTTTCTTTGTCGCCGTGTCATGGAAAGAATATATATTTGATGGCCAGTATGTAGTGAAACTCCTTTCAGGTTCTTACATCCATCTTGTACGAGTTTGTATTTCCGAAATATGTACCTATCGGTTTAAAATATTTCAGCAAAGGTGCACAGTTATCATTAAAAGTGAACTGTAGAAGCTATATATGTTCAGTGAAAATAGATAGAAAGGCTATTGTTAATTTTCACTATTTTTAATTAATGCGTCGGAAACGAATATTTTGGATGCTAAGGGATTTTGAAAAACAGGTTTACAAGCAGCTTTAATTGTTGACATTTAACAACCTTGAGGTCACAACAGGTGTTCAAAGTGTCGAGCACCTGCATTCCCAAGCATGGCATTTTCTGAACCCTCTCCAAAACCTCTAATGCCTGTTTGTCATTGACAATGGTGGCCAACTTCACTGCAGTGGGGTAGTTATACTTTGGTTGTGGCTCCGTTAAAATAAAAGATTGAGATTGAGATTTGGCAATCATGCTGGCCGTATTAAAGGTTCTCCTATTCCGATCCAGCGATACGGAAAAGTATGGTTAAGGTGAGAGCGGATATCATGAACCCTGTCAAGTTGGAGCTACATAATCTGAAGTAGGGGAACACAGGTAGTGGCGATGTGACGTCAGCTCCGTCAGCTCTAACCGCCAAATATGCCCCCGAACGGAAGGCAGGTTAGCGTGTGACGTCACCGCGCTGATTTCTGCTGCCCAAGAGGAAGGAAACAATTTGATCTGTTGGGATTCCGACAGCGTAGAAAAGACAGGAAACGTATCGGATATTAATAATATGTACAACTTACATCTTGGTTGCTGTCATATTAATATTGGATCTTTAATTACACAATTGGTCACAGTATATAAAAAATAGCAATTTAGCTCTGTGCTATGAGAAAATATATAAAACTTCAACTCGTAGTTTTTGGGTATGTTATAAATAAAATAAAATAAAACACTAAGTAATTTTCTTTGCAAATTAGAGAAGACTCACATAGAACAAAATTACGTGGACATTTTCCGACACTTTCTGTTTCGTTTTTCTTTAACTAGTTTATCAATGTCAGGACATAATGTCTGAGAAATTTGTAATCGAAGGCTGCATGTTAGATTGTTATACGACAAAGTATTTCGGGGTTTGGACTTAGCTAATTTCATAACAGAAAAAAAAAATTGTTCGCACACATATGTCGTGCCAAACATACACAATGTCCGTGCGGCAAGTGAATACAACCTCGGAAATCTGGTTTAGGGGACATTCTTGTAAAAATCAGTCAAGAATATCTTGTGTATATATTTGTCCTTCAATAAATTGTTACATTGTAAATTTAACAGTTCCAATTGGTACGTGGGAGCTACATTATTGTCATCGTGTGTGCTACACCTAACTCAATCCTCAGATCCTGTACTCACAGCGCCATTTATATAGGCAACTTGGTACTAAACGGCTCTTGCCTGACGTCACACGCACTGCAGGCCTCACTCCCGATTGAAATACGTCACAACTCTCGAAACTGTCTTCCTCTGATTTGAAGGAAAGTGGTGCGGTGTCCAAGAACTCCAGCAGAACATCTCGCAGAAGCGTGAATTTACCGTCAACGATACAAACAGAGCAAGAGGAAATGTATTTTATGAAGCAATCCTGTGCAGTTCACAGCAAATCTCTGCTAGGAACCATACACCTGGGTGTCATGTCAATTTTCCAAAAATTATTTCATTTGCATATCCGTCTTTAAATTCTTTAGTCATATCGAGGGCTTTGACTTGACAAACAACACATGGTGTCTTTACTGGTTTAATCAAAGGGTTTCTTAACGATGATTTTTTTTTTATCATTTTTAACATAAAACACTCACATTCGCTCCAGCACTCATACTTTCAGTCTCTTTTGGGGTAGCTGTTCGAGTACAGAGAAACACAACATCCTAGCCGAGACTCTAATCCTGTCCCCCTGGGTTGAGAAATGTGGATTGCTATTACTCTAGATATTGCTAAACGGCAGTTTAATACACTATTACAGCTGAAAACTATCACATCCGTGGGCAATCGCACTTCGTGTAAAATATTCATTTTGGACCACTGATTCTTTATGTCAAAATTCCTAAATTAGTCACCTTTCCTTTGTACAATTTGGCAGTAAAGATTGGGAATATCCTACAATTTTCCTTCTTCCAGATGGTTCATTACGCTCCACATGGTTCATTACATCTCTGCTAATATTTAATTGTAAAACTATTTATAGTCCGGTGTGCAAGATTGTTTAATTTTTACTAAGGTTCTGGAATATAAATAGATGCTGTATAGTATATTATTGTATTTTTAAAATTTTATCAACCATGGTAAGCTAATTAAGAGGTTTGTAAATTAGTCTCTGAAGGGTTTCTAATAATCACACAATCCATATTATTTGAAGCCTTTCTCAAAATTCCAAGCATTTAATATTATAATAGGCAAAACATTCTGAATAGTGAAAAATACTCAAAGAGCAACTAAATAAAGTTGAATTTAAGCTGAGCACTGTAATTTATTGAGGTGAGATGTGGAGCTATAACAAATTAACATTGTATCTTCAAACATAAAGTATGAGGAGGGTCAATGTAAAGTTGCCTTAAATTTTGCCACCAATAACACCGTCAGGTCTCAAATCGGAATTACTTCCTTTCCCTGACGACATTTTTAAAAGAGTAAATGCTTAAGTAATGACGTAGTTTCCAAACACGGAAAATGACAGGAGCTCAACAGAGCACAACAGTGCAGTCTGCACTGAAGAATTAAAAGGAAATAAAACGCTTCATGAGCAAGGTAGATTACATGCTAAGTTGTAAATTTATAATACCAACATTACCAACTAAAATATTTCTCTCTGAAGTTTGTTTGTAACCCAAAAACGTCCGTTAAATATAACTGAGCCAGCCATGTTTTAGTGTGCTAACAATGTACCTTACGGGAATTTGAATTCGATTCTTGGTGTACTCAGTGATTTACTTAGGGCTCTTGTCTCACAAATTGCTTCTGTCCCTCCAGGGGAGGTTACATGTTGTCTCCCTATTGCGCTGTGTGAAGAGAGATGATGCGGCAATTCTAAGATGGACCTACGTCCTATTGGACTGTTGTTGCAAGGTTTACTCTCCTCGAATAGCAAACCGATCTATTTTTGAAGGACAATGTTTACTTCTCGTTTAGCCGGATTTCTGTAGAAGTAAACAGAGGTGGCCAGGTTTATTCACATCTGACGCGGAGTTCTTCACTATAATATTTTGATTGGTGAAAATCTAAACAGAATCACCGACATGGATGGTCGGATCCTTAATAGATGGACTACAGAAAAAACACAAAACCTCCAGTACGGCCCCATCTGTGTTCCGACCACCGTTGTTGTTGTTGTTGTTGTTGTTGTTCTTCTTCTTCTTCTTCTTCTTCTTCTTCTTCTTCTTCAGTTTTTCTCCTTCTCTTTCATAGGGGGCAAATTCCGAGGCGGTGCCCTCAAACTAGGCTTGAAACTTGTGACAGGAATTTGGGACTATTCGTCGTTAATTTCTCTTCATCTTAATCCACACGTTCGGGCGCAATTTGGTACGGGATTTTTATATTTGAGATGGGATGCACGATGACTTTTCGAAGATCCACGTCGAGAAGCCAGAAATAACAAAGTCGTTGTATTTTGATTAGTTCCTTGATGGTTGTACTTGGTTAACTAAGAGTCATGAGATTCTTGATTTTAAGGCGTGGTCCGGAATAAAGTTTCGGAGAAGTCAAATTTTGTAAGCATTTAATTGTATTATTTAGATTACATTTTACTTGAACTTCCTTTCCCAGTCACCTCCAACATATCGATAAACTCTTACTTTGTTGTATTTAAACAGATTCAAACTATTATCTAAATGTTCTTGATCTTGCACCACTATTCATCACACTCACCTTTACAAACATCTGTCTATACCAAGATTATTGATTTTTCGTAACTATCCTTAGCCATAACCCAAAACTACTGTTGCAAACTTCTCGTTATCACATTTCTTTCGCAATTTCTATTTAATTTCACGTGTGTCCGCCGCCTGTGGTACCATATGTAGTAAAACGAGCATAAACACTATTGACACATAACATAAGGACTTTTACAACCGACAAAATCCACGCCTCACACGGAGTTGCAAAGTGCGACCTCGAAAATTAGAGACGACGAAATAATTTTAGGGCACAATTGTCGATCTCTAGATGCATGCAAAGAAGCTCAATTTACTTCCCATTGGAAGGTCACTGCAAATATTAACACTTGGAACACTTGTCTGTATTTATATTCGCCGTATCACAGTAAATGATCGTACCTGCTGCCAAAATCACAGTAGTTTAATCACGGATCATTTGCACAAATCCTAGTGCACGCAACAATTGGCTAGTTAACGCATCGGACATACCTTGTGTCTTATGCCTTCCTAACGTTTATAATCTTGCCTCATCCTAGCCCCAACAAAATAGGAAATTATTTAGTAATGCTTTGTATTTTGGGAATTGTATTTAAGATCTGGCAGAGGCAAGTGTCTCGAAGGTGAATGTCCTAATTAGGGAGGCAACAGCTGTACTTGCTAATCCCAGCGCCTTTCTGCAAGGGAGAAACTTGGTAGTTTTACAACCTCTTAAAATGAAAGGTAAATACGCCCCATTTAGCTTTCGCTATTCGCTGGGGAAAACTGTTTTTAAAAGTGAAAGTTTGTCGGCTCTACAACCTTCCAACACAGAATGAAGCAAAGTCCTGTGCACTGCTACAGTGGATTGTGCCATGATATGCCGGTTCGCAGCTAAAAATGCCTGAGTTCGAGCCCATCTGTGCGTGGGCGGATGGTTTGGTGCATAGATATAGGACCGGTGCACAATTAACATCATGGTGCAATTGAGGAACTACGGTCTGTGGGCTATAACAGTCAATATTAAGGAACAGTGTTAACATCAGCTCCTTGTACCCTCTAGATAATCGTCCACTTCTGCCTGGCGCATGTGTGCGTTAGGTCGGCAGTCGGTTTGGTAGTCCGTTACAAACAAGGACATTAATTCTGCGAATTTAGCTTTAAAACGCTAGATTCTAATGACTATGTTTATTCAAATGAAATTATTTTCAGAACTGACCTCTTAAATGTTAGTATAGACACAATTTAAAGCAGATCTCTCATATACAGTTTAGTTTATCAAGACTGCACTGTCTCCTGGTTTCTTTTTTAAATATGAAATCTTCATCCGTATTACATCTATATTATATTATTTAAATTATTTCGTCAAAGTGGCATTAGAAACATAAAAGTATTTTTACACCAGATCCTCGTATTCTAATGAAACAGTCGATCATTGACGCTCGCTTCTGCTTGATACACCCCATTATTATCTTTAGAATCTTTCTAAACATCTCATATGTAACCTACTTTAGTAACAATTATACGAGCACTAATAACAAATACCAAATGCAATTTGGAAAGCTTTTTCCAAACCGAATTAGCAAATAAATCCCTACAGTCTCTAAGTTGAATGAAGTAAAGCTGAAATTGGTATGGTTGTTTTAAGGAGAGTTTTAGTTGTTATTTAATTTAGAAGCTTATCACTCTTTTGAGCAAAGGTTTGTTTACCCTAATGCATGAGACTCACAAGTTATTATTAAGCACTTTGATGGTTTTATCTACATTTCATTATTGGAGTACGATTTTCATCTACCTTGGCGTTTTAAAAATCATATTGTTCAACTGTTATTTTGCAGACTGGTTCCTGACAGACTCCAATTTGCAAAGATGTTTGCTTTTCCATTATCCATACAGCCTACCACCTGCGTGGCCAGGTATCCAGTATAGTTATGCTTCCTTAATGTTTCTCCATTAAGTCTCAAAAGCAAGCAAATGAATTGGTTATCCCCATATAAACACTTTGGCTTACAGTTTCACAGCAGACTAATTGCCCATATTGAACATAATATGCAGTTGGCCCCTCCAGAATCGCAAATTTGTATTGAAAACAAAGCAACATACACTTACATTGAGATACTCTGTTTATATTCTTAGTTCGACATTTTCTTACCTCTGCATGTGTTGTAAGTAAATCACATACCCATGGAATTTAAGTTACTTGAAGTAGAACTGCAATAAATGATCCATGCTTTGTAAGAAGCAATCAGTTACACCAGATAGAAATAATCATTTCTTCCACACTAGCCGTGTGTGAATGAGTAGAGCCTGACTGAAAAATTCAATGCCATAGCCGGGAATTGAACCACAGATCTCCTGCTCTCCGTGCGGTTGCTCTAACCATCTGAGCTACTATGGCCAACATGCCGACGTAACATTAAATTCCCCAACTGACTCGTACGTTTCCCGGTAGACCACTAGGGGTTCTCATATGCTATGAGACACTTACCTTTCGTGGCGACTTACTATGCTGTAAGCACTTAAGTCCCAGGCTTCATAGTTAAACCACTATGTTATTCAGGTAAATTGATGAAAATAATCATTTCTTTCACACTAGCCGTATGTGGAAGATCCATTGTTCAAATCCCAAGTATGGCATTGAATTTTTCAGTCTGGCTCTACTCATTCAAACCTTAGCCTTCACACAGCTAGTGTGGAAGAAATGATTATTTCCATCATAACATAGTGGTTTAATTATGAAGCCCGGGACTTAAGTATTTACAGAATAGTAAGTCGCCAAAAAAAGGTACGTGTCTCATAGCATATGAGAACCCCTAGAGGTTTACCGGGATATATACGAGTCAGTTGGAGAATTTAATGTCATGTCGGCACGTTGGTCAAAGTAGCTCAGTTCGTTACAGCAACAGCACGGAGAGTGGGACATCCGTTGTTCAAATCCCGGCTATGGCATTAATTTTTCAGTCTGGCTTTACTCATTCAGCTACACTATAGTTAGACATTCTCCCAATCAAACAACATTTCACAGACTTTCCATAATTCTTTTGCTACAAAATGGTTAATGTCCGAGAAATTCAGCTGTGTAAACTAGAAATAAGAAATCATCGCGGTATAAGACTGATAAGGAAATCGCCATAAGATATTTTATTCATTAATTTCAAAGATTGCATCATGTAGTGTACCTGATTACAGAATGATCATTTAAAGTATTGTGTTTCACGTACCTCAAAACTTCAGGAATCAATAATCTGTGCTTTCATAGGCAAAGGTATATGTAACATAATGACATTCTGTAACAACTTATCAAAGGATTGTATAGCAAACCTGATCTCTCAAATAATTAAGGGGAGATAAAATTCGAAAATCATCCAGTTCGTCGGTTTTGAACTCTTATTAATTGCAATTTTCTCTTTAAATCCAGTTTTGTAGCGCATTATAAAAAGAAAAACAAGACGCGTCTCCTACATACCTTAGAGTAGGTAGTTCTACAAATTCATCTCATTGTTAAATATGTCAGATTTTGTGTGCTCAAGCCTGTAGTTTGTATACTCTCATGTATACCTATGTGAGTTTGCTGTTTCGCTTTTACTTTAAGCAAAATTTTCTCTGAATTATATTTCTGGTATAAAGGCCCCGTTTCCTCAGAATTTTTTTTTATCATAACATCAATTTCTGAGAGCTAGGTGTATCTAGTTTGATATTAACAACATGGTTGTTATTTTGCTAAAAGTATTTGTCAATAAACGTTAAACAAAGGGTGGTGTAATTAAGAAAATAGTGATATCTAACCATTCATTGATAAGGAAGGTACGTCGAGAAACCTTACTGAAGTAGTTTTGTGAAACCCAAGCTTTGCATCTCATTAATCCATGTTTTTTGTACTCTGGATTCCAAATGGAATGTCTTTCTCAAGTAGGATTAAGGAATTAGTCTTCTCTGTCAGGCAGGAAGAGGAAATGGACACGTTACATGAGGTGTGAAGATTGAAGTGCTCCGAGGTGGTAGTGTTGAACAAGGGGCTAGTTATCCATCACTTTGAGTTAGTTGCCAAATGAGCAACGCCCTCATTGTCAAGGGATTCATCAATTAATGTCTACCTGAGCTTCGACCACTCCTACTGCACTGCATGTTAAACTGCCAACAAGTGCTTCTTCTGTCCGTCCTTCAAATAAATGTATCATCAACTTGGACAAACGCCAACACCAATTGACGCTTTCCCGCATAGCAGGATTGGTGAAGTTCAACTGGGTGGCCCGTCGAGTTCATCAAGTTAAAACAATAATAGATTGTTTTGTGTAATTGTATGAGTGTGTAAAAACTATAGATTTATATGACTAAAGTTTATACACGGTGTTCATTTTTATTCATCATTTCCCGCCCTCCGATTGAGTAAGAATAGCGTCATACTTGACTGGTGAGACTATCATAAAATCATGTGCCCCTACGGAGAAGAAGCGGTAATATTTGTGGAACAGTAAGCAAATTACAGCGCTCTGAGTGTGATTGCCTTGTTGACTAATACAACCAGCTTCTCCTGGATATGAACACAGGGAACCGCGTCTTCATGGTTATATGAACTTTCGTACCAACATTAAAATTGGTGCGACATATAAGTATAATTAAACCGTTGCATAGAGTAGTTTATGCAACGGTATCCGACATTCAGACAAGTCCCTCAGAGCGTAATGTTGTCAAAAGTGTTCAGGTACAGTTAAATTGACATACTTTTGTTTTCAATATAAACGTGTTACCTTTATCAGTATACGATATAAACTTTTTGTCATTCTCACGCTTAATTAATGTTGGTATCCCCATGTCTTTAAAAACCAATAGGTGCGTCAGACATTTCCAAGATACATGATCAGTTACCCGCAAAAAGAGAGACGCTGGACGCTATAAAGCTACTGGTCCCAATCTAGAAGCAATAAATAATGTATGACAGAGAGGCTTCAAGCATACCTTCTCGCGATACAGATAGTGTTTAAGGGGAAGAGAGAAAGGAAATATAAGAAAATGGACACATGAGACTATGTACTAGAGAGATTTTCTTGTTTAGATTTGGATAAAACCTTTGTGCATATTGTAACACTAATTTATTTTTATTCCTAGATCATTGTCTGCCAATTTTCTGGTTTGTAATGAAGTTACATTGTGAGGAAACTGAGGGCGATAGAAAAGAATTGACATCAAATTGAAATGTTTTTTTTTTATTTTATGTGACAGGTTTATAATATGCATATATATCTACTATTATAGAAAAACAGATATCCATTGTGAAATAAGTGTTCATTGACTTATCATTTCGTATATTCTTCATGGTATACTTTTATGGCTGCATAATTAGCTTTGCAGTGTATTACATTGCGTATATAGTTTTTTTTTCAAAAACAGTTAATGTATCTACGCACCAGGCAAAATTACGCACTCTATATTACGCGGGCAGACCTACCTCTCAAATAGTATATTTACATGCCGGTAGAGGGAGGCCTCATAGCTGCCGTCAGCACATCAAATTCGGTGGCAAGCCGCTAGGGGAATCGTATATAAACTCGCTCCTTCAGCTATGCTAGTCAGATCCCTTGGGGATTATGTACCGCGTGAGCGTCGCTTAAAGCGATACCGGTTACCCCGCATGTCTTGCGGTCATTACCGGTAACCACATGATCTCCATTCCAGCCTAAACTAAATTTCAGCTATCCAAAATTTATTCTGGAAAAGTCAGAATTATACCATCTTCTTCCTAGTTTATTAACTAATCCACCAGGGGTGCACGCTGTCTGTAGCACCCGGTTCATCATTCCCTGAGGAGCAACAAACTACCTCCCTTCTCTACACCCACTTAATTTACACCCGTCATCCTGCAACTTCCACATCCCGCCACTACGGGGTAAAGCTTTTCCCAGAGCAGGTACACGATTTGACCACCCTTCGGGCTGTTCCAAACAGCATGCCAGCCTGGAATTGAATTGAATATGCTATCACCAGTGAGAGGTGGAGTCCCCGAAGGCTCTGTACTATCTCCCACCTTATTCAACGTCTTTATGGCAGATATCCCCACAGAACCACGAGTCGAAATGGCACAATACGCTGACGATGTGCTTCTGTTCTGCAAAGACAGACACATACTCAGAGCCTTCAACCCCATACAGAGACACCTCCGTCTCACACAGCAATGGTGCCGGCTTTGGCGGATTTCCGTAAATCCGGAAAAAAGCCACGCCATACTTTTCACAAAGCGCCACACCCCCGCAGGCTGCCCCAACTTCAGCTTCCGAGGTCGAAGGATAGAATGGACTAACTCTGTCCGATACCTTGGAGTAACATTGGGTAGAGGCCTAACATTTTGCCAACACATCAGAGACCTAGCGGCAAGGGTACAGGGAGCTATCGCTTCCCTGTATCCTATGCTGGGGTCGAGCTCGATGCCGCTTGGCCTGAGGTTGTACTTCTTCCGAGCGCTGGTAATCCCCGTGATGCTATATGCCTGCGAGATCTGGGGCATGGCCACAGATAGCTGGTTGGCACGGCTTCAACGTGCACAGAATAGAGGGCTATAGTCTATCTATTCTGTGGGTCGCTATTTTCCTACCAGGTTGCTTCACGAAGCCTCGGGACTTCCATATGTGGAGGACGAAGTTAGGCGCCGGACATCAAAATTCTACCAACTTTACCAACTCATAGAAGCGCCCTTGTTAGATCACTGGCAGATTATGACTCCACTAGACGCCGTTCTAGACAACATCGGGTCCCCCGCATGGCATGCGGGCACCCAAGATAACCCAGGAGCTAATCCTAACAGCAGCTAAAGCTGAGCTCCACACGATTTCCTAAGTTGTTTGGCAACAAAATTCTCCCCAACCCAAACTAAATTAAAAACACCAGGGTGCTGGGTATTGCATCCTGACCTTTCATCCCGAAGGTACAATAATTGTAACCTCACAAAATTCATCAACCTCAAAACCTACACCATATCCATCCTACAAAATCCTGTTCGAATACCTTACCTGCGGTAAAACCCTTAACAGGTGGGCACGCAGCAAAAACCTTCTGGCTAAATACAGTCAGCCAGCACCTCATGGTCATGGTCATGCTATTGATGGCATCAAATTTTGCGCCGTAAAATCACAGAAAAAAATAAAAACCGTGTATACACGTTTATTTTCAATATGACATTTCAGCATAGGGATAGATCCATACCAGGTTTTCTAGATAATCGATACCGATACACGATAATTCCCACGATACCCGACACTTCGATAGTCGATAAACTACTTCTAGTTTCAATACAAAATAGAATGTTGGGAAAACTGTGTTATGCCAATAAAATTAAACAGGTGCACATATTTAAGGATACTAAACTTAAAACCATTAGTGTTCTTGTTTTTAAACTCTACAATAGACGTTTAAAAGCAAACTAGTCCACTTTTATAAGTTTTTGTTCCAAAATACTGGTGTTTTCGCTGTTTCGGATTCAAGTCTACTTCTTTTTCTGTCATGTATGAATCCTGCTGTGCTAAATAGTCTTTCAGAGGAAACTGTTACAGGTGGAATACACTAATATTTAGTGGTCAATTATTTGTAGTTCCGAAAATTTTGAACTTTTTCCCAGTACATCAGAAAGAGAAGATGACAAATCGTCGTTGAGATATGCAGTAATTTCTTCTTGGGAACTGGTAACTGGCGCTGAATTTGATACAGGATAACCTTCTTGCATAATGTTTCCGTACAGGTACCGCATACCTGGGCTTTGAAATCTTCTACTTGCGACAATAATATTTTGGGGTTTTAAACTAAAATAAAAATTGCAGAAATACTGCTGAAATATCGAAAAAGAATCGAGCGAATTTTCTGAACTATCATACAATGTCAATACCATGCAAGTAACGTGATTATCGAAATATCGCGAGTATCGAGGACCTATCCCTTATATATAGTCATCTTGTGTTTACTATTTCAGTGGCTGACTTTCAGTTCTTAATATCTAAAAAAAATCGCTACTTTCTTCTAAAACACTGACTTGCTTTCTCCATATAATCTCATAGCCATTATTTTCTACATCAGTTTTAGCTAATATGATTCCCTATAGTGATCACTTTTAGAATATTACTAAAATCTAAATTCAGAAGTAATGAGGAGTTTTGGATTAGATAGACGGCCATGCACTAACTGGAGCACAGCACCGCAAGTAGATCACAGAGAGCTCTTTGTGCTTCCGAAGAGGGAAAAATCTCGACGACGATGTGCGCTTGTAAGGACGGACCCTAGCGATTCCATATGGAAACAGGCCATCCTAACGCCAAGGATTGCCTAATCCCCATGCCCCTACCAGGGTACTGTGACAACCAAGAGAGCTCCTGGGAAGAAAATCTCAGCGGACCTATCAAACACAAGTGCTACTTATGCTGCAACACACCAGTCACTGTCGTGTGATTCTTCAATCCTGATATAGATGACAGTAATGATAGCGATAAGAAATGATGGATATCGAATTCCTAGGAGAACGACAATGCATCGAATGAGTTATGTACGTCAGACCTCAGAGGAAGAATGAAATGGATAGCCGGATCATTTTCTAAAGCGTAACATCTGTTTTCATTGAATATAAATGTATCAGAGTAACTCAATCAATATAAGTTATTGATATAAATACCCATCGTCCAAAGTAGTATGCAGTACCTACATTTGATAAACACATAAGAAAATCTCGTAGCTTAAAGATCTTGAAGTTTCTTAGAACTATTTATAACAAAATTGGGATGGTTAAGGTGGAAGGATGCGGCGTTCAAATCCCTTGGGCTGATCAATTTGACCGACATTTCGTGATTTTACTCAGTCGCTAAGTCAAATATGGTCTTGCATGTTTAATATCCACCTTAAGTCTAAAACAACAACAAAACTTATAGTAGATGAGAGTAGGATTGCGCTGCCATATATCTACAGATAATGAAACCTGGTACAGTGGACAGTCCCTAAGAAGCAGGTATAGGGTTGCCTAGCACAAGGACAAATTAAAATTTTGGTATCTGAAAAAGTGGACGAAGCAGGACAGTATGTGTGGTACAGGGATCAGATGTAGAAGGCTAATTGCCCGTCACACAACGGTTCACAAGATATCTCTCAACAGATGTCCATATGATTTATGATCACATAGATGAAACAACGTATAGATAATATAGAGAAGAATAAATACCTGGTTTTCTGCTTTCTGGACAACTCAGGTTCACAGCAGTGATTAGCTTCTGTCTAAGTTTGCTATTTTATTTTAGTAAATCTAAAATTAGACTTGTTACTTTAAATAAAAACTCTTGGAGTACGGCAGTCTCCACCTAAAAATATAAAGTTTTTCTCCGGACTAGTTAATTGCATCTCTGTGCGTCAAAGGAATGTTAGGAAAGATGATGAAGCAGTTGGTTGGATGTATAGCGGGGGAAACCGCAGATCTCGGAGAAAAGCCGCCGTCTTGTCCACCACAAATCTCACGTAAGGTCAGCTTGGATCCCAACTGGGCAGTCACGGTGAGTCAGCGGTCTTACCGCTCGGCCACGGCACGGCCCATATTTCATTCACATTGACTCCAACTACGATAGTTTAGTTTTGTGTAATTTACTATAAGTTTTGATGACTTTTAACTTAAATACTGTGTCCAATATTTGTGCAGCTTTTTGATTTTGATATTTTTTTACAGACACATGTACATATACATTTATAGATTTGATTTATTATTAATAATATTTTAATTCAGGACATATGAAAGCATCTGTTTTTGGTGGAGTCCCGATATCCAATGTTTATGCGGAATGAATACTTCACTTGCCCGCTATAAGTAGATGTTAAAGTAAATAGTAGTAATTCATCTCCAATCCTCTGTTTTAATCTCTTTAACCTCTTTTCGTATTTAATGGCAATATCTATTTGCTTCTCCTTTATATTTTCTGTTTTTCATTGTTTCATAAAGTTTCCCAATTAAGCTTTTCTTCTATATCACTGAATAACGTTTCCACTTCTTCAAATATTTTTCTTGCGGCCTTCCAAAACCCTTTCCTATTCCTTCTCTTTCTCCTCCATATATTTTCATATTCAATTTTATCCAAACTAATAATTCTCTATTAAAGACATTATTTCTTCATTTCTACTTAATTACTTTGTATTTCCGACACTGTTTTATAGATTATTAATAGTCAAATTCAGAGTTACGTATCACCGACACAGAATGAAGTCGATGTTGCCTGTTTAGACACGGGCTCGAGCCGTTACGGCATGCGGTTCCAATCCGAAAAGGTCATATGTCTTATTGCGGTCTTTCTCAGTCATCATCTGGTAAATACTTGGACTTTTTCTAAATTTAGCCTAGACCATCTCCTTCCCAAATTTCATTTCTGAATTACTGTTTAATTTATTTTTATCAACATTGGGCCATATGAAGTAAGAACAATAATTCAGTTCTGCTATACAGAAAACAATTCTGCACTAAGATTTCGAAGTGTTTCCATAATTACTGCTTTTCGTTCTTCGCTTCCTTTTATATTTTAACAAGTTCATTAGCAATGCACTTAACAATCCTAGTGTCCTTAGAGCAGAAGACTCTCGTGTTGATGTGATACACTATCAGAAAAAAAACATATTTACATACCTAAAAATTCACATTCTAATGGGCATGAATGTAGATAATTATTGTATTTTCCAGACACTTTCTGTTTAATGTATTTAAGCTGGTGAAATCAATAGAGGTGTAGAACAAATTCAGCTCAACAATCCAGAAGATGCTATCTTCTTCAGCTATGTACCTACGAGGTGTTGCTCCATGCCAGTCTAATTTAAAACTTCTTGTTTCCTCTGTTGGTAGCAGTGCGACGTTGACATTCATTTATCACCTCATGTGACTAGGCGTGTCTCATTCGGACACAAGAAGTTCTAGTGGTTAGATACATGGAGATGCGTGGATGTGAGAGCTTCTATATGCACTGAAGGCTGTTAGTTAAATAATATTTTGCCAATTGTGATACCACAATGGTAAGGAAGTTTTGGAGATTTGAGGAAAAGACAACACGAAGTACATGGTTTCTAATGTACCTAACAACTGCGACTTCCACTAAACTTTTGAACAATTCTAAATGATTAGTAATACAACGCATTTCATATGTAGCAGTAACTCTTATTGAAAATACTTTAGCTCTTTAATTAGACAGTCATACTTTTGGTTACCTTCATCAGCTAGTAAAATACAATAGCGCAAAACTAGGTAACTAAGTTGCACGTTCACTAATCTCACAGTGTAACACGTGCGGCAAAGACTTCAGTAGCACACACTGTAGTTAATTACACTTGTTCTAACGTTCTCACTGTGATTTCCATTTCGGGAAATACAACCAGGCAGACTCTTCTTTTGGACAGTTCTTGTCGAAGACATGATGTCACTATGAGTCGTAACAATCTCGTTTGGAGAAAGACAGTTATTCATCGCAACAAGAATCCATTAACTCACCCAAGTGCTCACAGACCAACTTCGTCAGATGCCTGAATTTGTGAGAGGTCATTTGCATATTTCCACGCATCCCAGGACGTTCTAGATTAAGGAACATGCAGAAGATTTCTTTATATCTGAATATAGTGCCTATCACGTTTAGGCTGGGTAAAGACTTTTACTGCTCAGTTTTCCTCTTGCCAAACTCCAAACTCCACATAATTTTGGGCCTTAGTCGCTGCGATGCTATATATATATCATTCTGATTAACAAATAGGAAATTGAAATTATTTCCCAAAATACCTAAAATGTATTACGAATAAGACTTAAAATTTATTTTAACTTATCAAACAAAGAAAACTGCTGCATATTTTAAAATATAATTTTAAAAAATGGTTTAATTGTGTCGTTACATTTCCTAGTTGCTAATTCAAGAATAATGTGGTGCAAATAATTGCATCGGTTACTTTTTATCAAAGATCTCCCATTTTTTCATCCTTTTGTTTATTCCCTTATTGCTTCTACACAATAATTATAGAAGAGGCAAAAATATTCGCTCATTAATTTCAAAATTCTAAATCTCTCCTATTTGGAAGTGCTGCAATTTTGTAACAAGTGTTTCATTTATAGCTGGGCCATGGGCTGAGTATATGCCTAGTTCGCTTGCACTGTAGTAACCTCGGTGGTTTCAGGTAACTACTACCGCCAAACAATTCGTTCAACACTGTTTGGGTGAATGTCTTTTTTTTTTTTTTTTTTTTTTTTGTACCTACTGTTTGGACTGAAGTTGTTAATTAAGCATACTTTAATGCAACAAAGGTTAGAGTTTGTTCATTATGCATCTCAAAAGCGAATGTCTGTTCAAAACATCTGTATTTGTATGGGAATTAGATCAGATTACTCTAATTTTTGGCTTACATATTTAGAGAAAAATTAATGTTTTAAAAAGAGTTTGTATTTACTCTAGAAACCATAAAAGCTCAATAAATGAAGACTGTCGAAATAAATAGGATTACACGTATTTCAAAAGTTAATCCATTTTAAAATTAAGAACATGAAGTTTCTCAGTACCTAACTATATTTTCAATAAGTTGCATAGTTCGAATTAAATTCTTTAAAAGTTTACAAGAACATCCCGCAACGTAAACTAAGTTAAATACCATAGTATATAAAAATTACGTATAAGGACGTATGAGGTTATGAGTATAAAGGCAAACTACAGTCAATGATGCCAAAAATATCTCATTGCAGACTGATAGACACCACTTTTAACGCTGATACCGAAATTAAGGGATGCAATGCATAAAGAATCGTAATGTATTTCAATGGAATGTATATTTGTTGTGAAACGTGTGCACGTGCAGTTGAGTTGAATAGTTCCAAGAAAAGAAATGTAAGAAACAATGTTCTCAATGTTTGAAAAGGTATTCTTCGGACCCTTAATAATGGCATGACCGAGACTAATAATCACAATGGATAAACCAGTCACAAAGGGAATCTTTGTGTGAAAAGACAGGGCTTCAGAAGTGAACGTTACACAACCACGCACAGCTGTGCATAGTGTGAAGACAGGCAGTCCGCGGCGTGAAGCCGATTAAGGCAGTCCTCTTCTTCTGTCTTGTTCGAAGGCAGATCAGATCTGGTGGGAAGATCTGTCGGTTCATACCTAATTATTATCGAGTAATAAGCATTCCACCTACAGTGACTCTAAACAGTGATGTATTGGTAACCCTTGGTCAGCAACTTCGAGTTTGAGGTGATGATAAAAAGAAGCAGTCATTAAATCAGTTTGAAACGTGCATTCCAGTGTCATTGGAATTATCCTTACTCATACATATCCACGCATACACTAAGAGTACATCTCATTGCTCATACCCTGCGCGACCATCTTATTAGCATCAAACTGTCGCGCCAAAGTGGATCTCCTTTGCTCCACTCATTCTATTAGCTTCAATGCATAAAAAAGATAGTAGACATCATTGCGTATGCTACCATCATTTATTAGAGTATATCAAAATTTTCTTATTTTCTGTAAACTTTAAATAAAATTTACTCAATTCATTACTGCATCTTGCAGTTGCTATTTCTGTTTCTTCCCCTTATATTTAATATTTTGTTGTATGTATAATGTGTAAGGCTGTTACTTCTCATTTTTTCTACATATCTTTATAACTTTTTTGCTTTTCTGTACATTTCTTTAAACTATTTTAACCTTATTTTATTTCCAAAATGTTTTCCAGCTTTTTCTACATTTTTAGCTGACCTTGAGTTAAATGTCTTCCAACTTTTAGCGCTAATGGAAAATATTTCCATTTCTCTAGTATTAAATTCTCTGACCCTTTTTGACTTATGAGTAAAAAATGGGAGCCTTAGAAGGAAAAACCATTATTCAATAGCATACAAAACTCGCACAGGGCGATCTCTGTCCAGAAATAAAAGAAACGCACTCTGTCTGCTGAAATAAGCGAATTCTATTGTTTGAAATAAGCTGTTTCTGTTAAAATATTTTTATTTGATAAATTACTTGGCATTAAAGTTGTGGGTGTATTAAAATAGAACAAAAGCGTTTTATAAAACAGCGCTTCCACATCTCAATGTATAGTAGAGATAATAGCTAAGGAAAACCTTTAAAGTGAACCTTTGAAAACAATGGAACAACACGGCAATCGTATTTAATTCAAGGAAAGGTAAAATAATATTACAGGAGGATAACGAGAATACAATGAAAACAGTGTTACGAGGGAAAACTGGAGAATTGAAGAATAAAATTACAGAAAAGGAATGGGGAAATGAAAACAATGGGTTTAAAACACAAGAGCTGAGAAAAGGAACTAAAAAATGAAGTTCCATGTGTAGGTTTTTCTCACTGATAACGAAGCTTTTTCTATGCTTAGGTAAACTGATCGAGTGATCAACCGTGACTCTATTGTAACTGCTGAATGTCTGGTGTGCCTTTTATATACCTACGATAAGGACTTGACCATGCTTGAAAAGGTATTATAATGTTATGATTTAGAAGACGTGGTTATTTAGTTTTATTTTGTGATTTAAAATAGTGACTTGAAAGAATTTTAGAACATGACAGAATATTCTAAAATCCGCGAGATAATCAAGTTAATTTTGTTGTTTCCCAAAATGTTTTATATAGTTTAATTTATTTAATGGATTTTATGGTCACTAATGCAAATATCTGAAGTAATTTCGCTATGTTTATTTAATACTGTTGCCGAGGCATTATTGTGCTGCTGTCGACCCACGCGTAGGCGAGCGCTAGGCGCTTGCTGCGAAAGAGACAGCAGCGAGGTGAGAAAGAGACAGAGTGCTCGTCTACTTGATCAGAAGAAGGCATATTTTGCATATAACATTAAGTATTATGAAACCGTTAATGAAAGCACGACAAGAATGGTTCGTGTTTCAAATACCTTAGCAGTAAATTTTTATGTGATGTCTGAAGCTAGAATAAAAGAGAGTATATCTAATGGATCTCGATAAAATAGCTAATGAAGATAGAGCATATTTGGAAACCATGAATGATAGAAAATCGCTACTGTGTTGTACTTTCAAGGAAATAGTAAGTTTCTTGGAAATATACTTAGAAATATACATCGTACAAGATCTGCGATTCGAAAATTTATGAGAAATGTGCAACAAAAGCTATGAGCTTCAGAGCGAAATATAACTTTAGAACTTCACTTCTTGTACTCTCATATAAATTATATAAATGACTTTCCTGATAAATTTGAATCCCTCAGAGATCAACAAGGTTTATAATTTCGACAAGAAATAGAGCAGATTGACAGGAGATATCAGGATCAATGGAACTTTGCGAGCGGACTACTGCTGGTGCTTGGAAATCGAAGTTCCTTAATCACCATTTAAACATAAATCAGCGCAAGCGACTTTCCGGCAAAGAAAAATGCATATTATTTTACAAATATAAGAGTATTTCTACACATTTTAATCATAATTTTTATATTCATTTTGTAACGCATGATGTTTACATAAAAGACTATTTTCAAATTTTTGTAACTTTATAGGTTCGTAGAATTAAAAGTCCAATTTGCAGAAATTCAAAATGTTCTTTATTTTCGTAGAAGTACACTTTGGTCAACCCTTACAGTAGCTGAATTAAGTAACATACACAAATACAGCCTTCAAGTTCGTCCGACACACCCACAAACAAAGAGTTCACTTTCAAAACACAGATGCGTGATTGCAATTACCACTTCGACTCTCTCTCGCGGCTTCCTTATATACCTCTACTCATATTTCTAGACATTTCTGGAATGTACTGTAACAAACATGAAATCGAGCCTTCTCGTTAGCTATCTGTCTCGTTATCTGTTTCGGCAAACTTTTATCTCCGCGCTCCACTATTTGTCCCTTTGTGCGCGCTGGGCGCGCATCGTCGCAACATTATTATTTTGTGATTTGTAAGAGGACCTCAGGTGATGGAGAAAAATGGACAGCATTATTCAATTTAGTACATTGAAATAAGCTAAAATCACCTATGAGATGGCAAACGGGAAACGAAATTTATGTTTGCCAGATAGTGTAATTTTAGAAGAAAAATTGTTAATTTTATTGTAATTTAATTATAAATTTATATATTTATTTCTTTACAATATGAATGTAAACTTAATGTGTATATTTTATTTTATGTAAATATCCTTTATCTAAGTTAGGTTAATTAAAATATATGAGTAATTTTTAAGAAAATCAACAATTTCAAAAGATGTTCAACATAAAAGTAGTTACCGCGAGGATTTTATTGAAAAGATTCGTGTTGAATCTTTGGAAGTTATCTAACCTGAATACTAATTTAGTATTTTAGGACATCATGCACAAAGCACACACTCACACATACAATACACCAGAAGTAACTTTTCTTAGAAATGCTTTATTTGATGAGGACCTCAAAATATATATTCTTATCGATCTTTTTGATAAAATGCAATATCTAAGTTCCATGACCACTTTGCATGAAGTAGACAAAGGAAAACTGCAGCCAAATTAAAGGCTGATGTAATAGTAGAAAGGCAAGGAATCGTTTCGATTGTAGTTGCACTATGTTTAGATTACTACGAATCGATGCTTCATTTGTTGATATTTTGTTGCCACTACAATCTGACAATGACAACATTGTTAAAAATCAACTTTATTCTTCTAAAAAGTGCATTGATGAAACTGCCAATATTCCTCCTCATACTATACCGCTAAATCACTAGAAGAACTGCAAATGCGCTTAAATAATTCGCATTTCAATACAAGCTTTAATTCCTGTCAGCCTTCTGTGTGTGTTTTCGTGCAAAACGTTAACGCTTCAACAGGCCGATGTCTATGTCAAAATAAACGGCGCCGAAAAGCCAGACAAGGGAAAAAATCTTTCATGATAAAAATAGAAGGGGGAAGAAACTACCCAGAAAAAAATATATCAACAGCGTCAGCTAGAAGGCTTCACATTTGTCAAAGCGACAGCTAAAAAACAAACAATCTTGATGTCCTGCATTCATATGGCTTTCTGTAGTCTCCTAAAAACTTCTACTCTTCTCGCTACTTCTTCTTAATACAGGTAACTTCTCATTGCATATTTATATTCTCGTTTTTGGTATAAGAAAATTCCAGAGGACTGAATGGATGTATTTCAAATAAGGGATTCTATCTAATTGCTTTGAAATTTTATTCTCTTTGTATGAACATGAGAAAGGAAACAGAACAAGAACAAAGTGTTTCTTGTGTGAGAGAAGTAGAAATATTTGAAAAAATAATAAATACAAAGAATATGTCGGAAAAATGTAAAGCCACAAACGTATAAGTAATATGATATAAATTGTGTTTTTAAGGATATCATTCATGTTTCACAATGAGCGTATTTCTGTCCCTTGCAGTTTATTAATTATTCAAAGTAACTCAGAATAAAAAGAACTTCAAGCTATCGTAATAAAATTGAATATGTATATTTATGATGAAAATAGATTAATCATATAGTGTTCTAAACAAAGTCGGTAGAAGCATTTTGAGAAAATAAAAAGACATTCAGAAAATGATCTATGTAAAGGGTAATTTAGAGGGAAGCTATTTCATCCTTAGTTTCGTATTGGAAGACCTTTCGTGTTTAATTATGCTATTCATACAAACAAACAAACAAGCAAATACTCACACACACACACACACACACTCAGACAGACTGTTACAATTTTTCCTAAAAATATTTCTCTTGAGTTTACGAGATCTTCAAATACATATTTTCTGTGAAATCAAGACATAATTCTTGAGTATAACATTCACTTTCTGTAAGTACCCATTAGAGAAAGTAAAAAAGAAGAGAGATAAATTAGACACATTCTCAGATTATAACTACTGGGTATGAGGAATAAGAGTGGTTGAAAATTTTGCAAAGTTTTTGTTCTGAAAAGTGAAAAAAGAAACAGCTATTCACAAAATAATCAAATTGTAGCCACCCAAGCCTTACTATAGAGCCATAGTCATGGCCTATAGCAAGAGCGAATTGAGGATAGCAATTGCAGTTTAGTCTAAGTAAAGGGAAACTTCCCAACCATTGTGTTTACTCCGAACAGCGTGTGTTTTGTTAAACGGAGCCTCGCGATAAAATCTTATATGTATACCTACTGTCTATGTTCCTAATAAATTTGCAATTCATAGGTTCTTGGAAATATCTGAATAGTCTGCGTTCGTTTTAGACAAATAGAAACATAGTTGATCGAACCAAGTATAAATGAAATTAAATAGTCCTGGAAAGAAGAGAAAGAAATTTGCTGCGCCATAGTACAACGCAGTTTTTAAGACTGGCCTGTTTACTCTCCAGATCTATATCCAGTTGGTTATTATTTGTGAAGATTATCCAACAATTCTCAAACACTCGACAAATTAAAAGATAAAAACATCCGGAGTGAGTGTTTTAATATTTCTGCTGTATATTTTCATTGAGTGTTTAAAATATGTCAGGCAGTGAGGTATCGTTTCCAAAGCCTTTAAACCACTCGTTTGCGATCCTTATAAACGCTGTGAGGTTCGCACTAGTAAGTGCGAATTCCGTAGAAATACATTGAGAAAGGCCGGGTACAAATTCAACATAACTTGGTAAATCAGTTGTTAATAAAGAAGAATTAGAATCAGTGGGGAGATGGAGTATCTCCAGTAAGGCAGCACAGCTTCGCACGTGAGCCAAAATAGTTCAATGCATCTCCAGCAAGATCTCATAAGGGAAGGATGAAGGAGAGACCCGAAGGACGTCTAGATTCGGATAACGATGTGCACTAGAAAGGATAGGTACCTAACGTTAGCCTCCCACAACATACGGGTCCCGAGGATAGAAAAGCTCTCAGAAAATTGCAAATTATACTGCCGTCACTATTATACATCCTGAAACAGGTGAAAGTAAGTGATAAGATCAGAAATAATGGATAGAAAATTCAGGTAGAAGGGGAAGTTCTCCGGCTTTCCTCTATCAATTATGGTCAGAGAAGCCAGCAAGAACGCAATAGAACTTGAAACTCCTTAACGTGAGCCTCTGTGACAACCATATTATATATAGTTGTAAGTTGTGCAAAACCGTTATAAGTAAACAAATAAAGCTTACCAAATGCCTAGATATTAAATGTAAAACAATACAACAATCTAAAAGACCGAATCAAGAACAACATAGGCAGAAAAAAATACCAAGTACGTAGTGAATAGTATTTCTATTCTGCTGGTACCTCGTTTCCCGTCGTTGGTCTTACTTTGTCGATCTTACCTTCGTCCAAAATATTATGACTTGATGAAGAAGATGTTTCCCCGAAGTTATCAGGAAAATCCTTAATTATGCCTCGGTTAGCTTTTAACATTCTTCTGTTATATTTTTACTTACGAGCAATGAAAACTAAGTTACAAGGATGGTAACGAGTGAAGAAATCATTAAGATTTTTAATTTAAATTTCGATAAGAAATCAATCCTTTGTTTATTTCTTTTAACACCAAATCCATTACAACTTTTATTACAAAACGTTATACTGTGATTGGAACCAATCTAATACTTCAAATTGAACTAACACTTAAATATTTTCGAGCAATTTAAAAAGCGTCCGATCTCTTTCTTTCCAGAAATAAAGATGAATTTTCTTTCGGTTTCTACACCAAGATTATTTTAATTCTTCATTACTATCGATACCCATATATCACTTTTATATGATTGGCCGATTTACTACTACGTCACTACATTACGTAATACACTTATTACCACGGCCAATCACAAAATTACATATATTTTTACACAATTTTGTTTTTCTTTGATAAATTTATAAACTTTTCAAACCCTTTTTAAATATAAATCAAAACAACTGTTACAATATTGAACTATTATATTTTATTTTATTTACCATTTACAACACAGTAGGTAGAGAAGGTATTTCATTTCACCCAAAAGTTAGAAATACTCTGGAAATTCACGTTCTGGGTTCCCGAAAATTAAGAAAACATAAATTAAAGAAAAAAATCTGTGTGTGTGTGTGTGTGTGTGTGTGTGTGTGTGTGTGTGTGTGTGTGTGTGTGTGTGTGTGTGTGTGTGTGTGTGTTTTCTATGACAGTGAATATCGTAACACAGAAAAGAAGGGGTCGTTTCATACCAAACTTTGTTAAATTCTTCTAAGAGCCACGGAGCACTCCGAACACTATTAACAGTTTTCGAAAAAAAAATATTTTATAAAAAATTCCGCTAGCAATATTGATTTAAAATATTATATGTGTAAGATATTTTCATGACAAACGAATGGACATCTTAAAATTTCTGGAAGTAGTCTCAGAAGTCATTTTCATTCTGGAAGTCTTTGTCATAACTGGAAAACTGTATGGCATAGACAAAAACTTAGCGTACAAAAAATTAATATCACATAAAGTGCACAATTTGTGTTAAATAATGTTTAATTAATATCCATTTTTTTAAATATTCCTTGATTTTGGTTTGAATTTTGCAGTTCTTTTCTTAAATAGAACCTCTTATTGTTATTGAAGCCCTAGCCATGCAAGTTTAAAAGAATGTCAAAGTTATAGCGACCAGCTGTTATGAGATTATATAATGAAATATGTAATAAAATCATTCTTAAAATATCTGTCACGATTGACATTAATTAGATAGCAAAATAAAGTTTTAAATAACAATTTGTGTAAGACTGCGTGGAGAAAATCACGTGAGTGCAGACACATTTATTTTAACTGTGGCTCCTTTTTTGGTAATTATACTTAAAATTGCCTCCAGTAATTGTACTAATTTTACCATCCAAATGCAGTCTTGAGAGAAACGTTGAAAGGCACGCTCTGGTGGTGAAGTCTCCATTCTCACATAAGGCATTTTATTCGCAATTAGCTAAGCGCCGTCCTGAAGTTGTAAGTGCTCGACATGGGAGAACGTTAAGAGTATGTTAGTGCCACGGGTTTAATGACTTGTTCATCCCTTACATGCACTTGATTAACAACAGAAAAGCTTCCCCCCTCTGCCTGGAAGCTATTTATACCGACTTTACGTGTACGTGAGAGATGACATTTCTCCCCTCTGCATCCAAGAGCTACCAGGATAATCTCTTTGTAAGTTATCCATTTTGATGCCATTAAATAGAAATTATTTTTCTCATAAAGTAAGCATCTATCTAATTTATATTTATTTATGCCTGAAGTGGAAAGATATTTGATACTCGCTACGCTCGTGATGAAATTCCAAAGGCCATAACACAAATTCACAAAAAACTTTCTGCAAAATTAAAAATAAAATTTGTAGTAAGATTTACGTTTCGGGTATCTATTAAGCATAAACAATTGAATGGGCTACACAGCTATCACACAGAAATTTCATTTTGAAGACACATTTTAAAAAAGAGTATTTTATGTTATTTTTATGGTTGTAATACGATAATTAAATCAACTTCTTTCCTCATTACAAGTTGAACATGTATTTTCCTACCAGCTCTGTTAATTATGTAATAGTTTATTTGGATGAAGACACACGAACGCACGCGCACGTACATTTATAGCAAATATAATAGGACCTTAAATTGCAGTCTTATTAATTGAAGAGTAAGAATCATTCTCTCATAGGCAGTAATAAACATTTATCTTTAAGAGGTCCAAAAATATTGATGAAAAACGGAAGTTGCAAATAGTTTTTCCGTTCACTTTCTCCTGGGGCGCCAGCCAGGTGAAAAGATGATTAGATATCAACGTTTCGGGAATGTACATCTCTCCCATCATCAGGATATTTATAAAATTTAGTAAGTTAGTTACTAACACTCCCCACATGGCAACCTTGGCCTTCGGTGTAACCTCACCCCACCAAGTGATGACCGGACCCATTTCTCAGGTGGAGGCACCCAGAGGGCGGTGTCCGTTACCTCCGATGATAGGGTGATAGTGAAGATGGCGGTGAGGTGAGAGGACCTACAGTTTTTACCGTGGACTCCGAGCCACGTTGGGCATAGGGGATACTTCACGTGTGCTAGACAGAGGTGAAGGCGTGGATAGGGCCGACTTAAAATCGCCAACCCCAGAGCCGGGAATCGAACTCGGGACCCTTAGAACGGGAGCCGCGAACGAAACCACCGCGCTACCCCGGCGCCCTATTTATAAAATTTTATAACCACAAAATGAAATACTGCATATAACACAACTATAAACAAAGACAAAACACTATCAAAATTCGCATTACTGAACAAAAGACTGTTTTCAGTAAATTAAATGCCAGGTCAGGAGATGGCGTAAGGACCATCCACAAGCCACCTCCGAAGATTAAACATCTGTTGAGACCGGTGAAAGACAAACTGGACTTCCAAGTTCCGGGAGTGTTCCGCATTTCCGGTAAATGTGAGACACCGTATATAGGACAAACCGGAAGGACCATCGCTACCAGAATAATCGAACATGTACGGAGCATTCGTTTAATGCAACCTGAGAAGTCTGGGCTGGCAGAGCATTGTTTTGATAACGACCATAGAGCCAATTTTCGGGAGACGACCATCTTGGCAAAGTGCAACAGTTACTGGGAGCGGAGAATTAAGGAGGCTTTGGCGATTTCCTCTGAAAGGAGCACCTTAATCGTGATGCTGGGTTTCAGTTCAGCTCCTGTTGGAAACCGGCCTTAAAAAGGAAATCCATCGAATTAAGAAGCAAAGATCAATACGGCTTGATAATCAAGTTAAGTAGTTACGTTTACTTGGCACAATTTTCTATACTCATGCCATCCCCTCACCTTTGTTTATTAATGCGAATTTTGATAGTGTTTTGTCTTTGTTTATAGTTGTGTTATATCCAGTATTTCATTTTGTGGTTATAACATTTTATAAATATCCTGATGATGGGAGAGATGCACACTCCCGAAACGTTGATATCTAATCATCTTTTCACCTGGCTGGATGCCCGAGAAGAAAGTGAGCGTATTCGCCAGGAAAGCTTCAAGTCTTACTTTAGTTTTTCCGTTGTTTTTCTGCTTATTAAGTTTAGTTTATCTACGATGAACCATTATGCAAAAGCCATTCAGAATAAAGAGGACTTCAGAGATTTGTATCATAAAATTCAGCATACACATTTAGTTTTTTTTTTCATGAAAATATCTTAAACATGTGGTATTTTAATAAAAATATTTGATTTCTGAGAAAACAAAGACTTTGAACAACTTTCCATGCTAAGATGGCTTGAAATGTAGGGAAGGTTAGTTTAAAATGGAGGGTTTTCTTAAGAATGTTGATGTTGTACACACACGGACCTTTTTCTCATTTGTTTTAATTTAAGGATCCAGTAAAATCTACATATCGAATTTTAATGTGGAATGCAAGATCTTCTTACCTACTATATAGTAGTAATAATAATAGAACCTGATTCCAAATGAGAACGAAAACCAGATCCTGCCTCATTAGAAGACATCTTGTACACTTTATTGGAGTAACTACCTCCATAAAAAGCTATTACAATTATTATTTTTCGTAGCGCGCCAGATAAAGTTAATGTTACGTGTGACACGGAATGTGTTTCGCTATGGACTGCATTCAGAAGCGGCTCGTAAAGATAAGGTTGAATGGCAAGAGAACTCGTTTTTACATACAATGTGATACAATTTAGAGTCGTCCAGTTTCACTGCTCTTTTAATGTCTTCCAAAACAATTCTGGCCTCTATAATTTCTACGCAGGAACATTTATGACCTATCTAATGGAACTGATAATACAAGGTGATTCTTGACTGGCATCAAGCTACAAGTCCATCCAGCTCTTTGACCAGAGTCAAACTTCCACCATAAAAGGCATTCTAAGTTTACAAAGCCTAAGAAAATACCTGAAAACAGCAATGAAAAGCCGGAATTTTAGTAAACAAGTACATAACTTTGAAAAGAAAGAGCAATAGAAAAACAAAAAATCTCCAGACTAAATTGCACTTTAGGAAATTCCGCAGGAAAGAAAGCAAATACATTTGCGAGAGCCCCTAGTGGTCTACCCGGGAAATGTAGGAGTCAAATTGAGAATTTAATGTCATTACGGAAAGTTGGCTACGTTAGCTCAATGGGTTAGAGTGACTGGACGGAAACCAGGAGATCCATGGTTCAAATCCAGGTTGTGGCATTAAATGTTTCATGTTGAGCTATCAAATGCATTTTCTGTCAGTGATCTTGAATGGAAAATCAATATAATTTTAAATGCATACATTATGCATTTATTTACACAAAAGTTTATATAGATTACTCAACTTTTCTCGAAAAGTACAAACACTAGCTTGCTTGCACAGAATTGCACTAATCCTTGTTTCACATAAGCATTCCCCGTATCTCTTAACGGTCACGTAACCTTATCACCTCTCATTGGCTGCTATCGCAGTATAGACTGTTGTGCGGTAAAAATTAGTTCGTTATTTAACATGGTGATATGTCTTTATATGTTGGAAGACAATTGTCAAATTTATATTTTCGTAACTGTTTTAATTAAATACATTACGCAACAGAGCTGATTTATCTGAAATGCATGTTAATTCTTAAACGAAGTAAAGAGGAGGTTCCTTTGCTCATAAGCACATGGCACGATAACACGTGATTTAGCGGTAGTGATGACATACTTGTTTATATGACTTTTATCACTGACCTTGTTTTGAACTGGATTAGTCATATATCGCCATTCGAAGGTTGTGTTGTGCCGAGTGCGAGAGCTAACTTATTTTATTGATCGCTTATTGCGCGTGTACTTATATGTATAATGGCAGAGTCTAACGCCAGCTTTTCGCTGAAGCATCGCAAAGGAAAACCTTTACAAAGCGGCGAAAAAAGAATTGTGGTGCATGTGTTTAATGTATTCACAGAGAAGAATCCGTCTTTGTCAGTAGAGAAGTCGAACAGCTGTGCTCTGAACTTACAGGTGTGTTAGATGCGTAGGAACATCGCTACATGAAATTGAGACAACAGGAAAGCTTACCACTCCAGGGGCGATATTGCTGTGGCGAAGGCGTTATTTAAGGACAAACAGATTGTACCGGGATACAAGTCGCAAAATATACTACCTTGACGAGACTTGGGTGAATGAAGGACACACGACAAGTATGGCGTGACACGGCTTTTAAGACTGAAAGACAAGCATTTTCGCAAGGTATGTGTGCTGGTTTTAAAAAATCCCAGTGGAAAAGGCCGAAAGCCTTTCATTATAAACTTGTTTCAGTTTCATTGCTCATTCATTCAGTTTCAACTTAATCAGTTTCATTATAAACTTCATTATTTTTGCATGCCTTCATATTCTTATTTGTATGACTTTATCTATCTTCCTGGCAATTATTATTACGTTTACTGCAGGTTTAAATGTGACGTGAAGGCACCGCCTATGGTGCGAAAGCATTAGCCAATTAGGATGAGGGGGAAGGTAGTTGCACGCGGAGTGATGCATGTCAGCGGGGCAAGGTTATATGAAACAGAGATTAGTAGGCTTATAAAATCAGGTAAATAAATTAGTTTGGTTTTCCTCTAGCCGTTTCTTTATGAAATTTTTGTGCAATGATAAACATTTTTATTATTAATTCTGCTGTTATACCTTATAATTACAATTTCGTACATCCTTGGTACTTCTAATAACGGATGAAAAACCTCCTAGTATTTACACAAAAAATCTGAAATCTGCGGAACGTCCAACTTCCTTAGCCTCCTTCGAAGCTTTGTTAACGTTAAATGACCTGCAAGTACCATTTGGTGGTGGGTCAATCACCAGTTTGCATGATAGTTGTAGTACTTAGGTGAAATTTTAAACATTTGCATTTTCTTTTGAACCCGTAGCTATTTAATAGACAATAGAAGCTATATGAATGTTACAAAATATAGATGCACTTGATATATAGGTTCACAGAAAGACACGTGATTCTGTTGGATATGAACATTCCTTATTCTGAGACCAAGATGACTTTCTTTGCTTGTAACCATCAGAAGAACAATCTTTTCAGTTGTCAATTATATAATATCGGGTGGAATGCAATACCTACGTAATAGAGGAAGTAAAACGTATCCCAAAGATCCTTTTAAAGAATACCGCACGAAGTTTAATATATTTATCGTAAAAAATTAATTTTTAATTCCATGAGTTCAACAATACTTGTTATATTAAATAATGTAGCTTAAACATTGAGAAGAAAAGCCTTTTGTTTTAAAACTTCAGCTTTTGGGAATAATTTTTCAGTACATTCTCTTTCGAAAATATTCCACACCCTGTAATTACATCTAATTATTCTTAAATTTGTCACCTAGAAAAGGTTTATGGATTTTCAATTTAAGCACTAAAAGTTTCAACGGAACTAAGGAATTTAAAATTATTTTTATGAAGTAAGATAGTAAAAGACATAAAATAGAGATTTGAGCTCTATGATCAGATAAATGTATTGAAAGTTTAAATTACATTGTTTTCAAAATTTTCTTATGTAGAACATGCGATAATGGTAATAGCTGGGGCTTCCGGGTTCGATTCCCGGCGGTGGGGGTGTGGACTGTTCTCCGACCAAGATAATTCCCCATCTTCCCAAGAGTCTGGAAGTATGAATGTGTGAGTGATCTAACGATTAAAACCAAACGAATACGACTTGACACCTTCGATATGTTGCAAAGGAGAACGGCCGCCGATATGACCATTGCAGTTAAAGGCAATGATGAAGTGCACTTAAAATTTAAGAACAGAAAGAGATATGAAATTTAATTTTAAACCCATGTCATATTTACATGATGCACCACAGAGCGCGATGGTTCAGGAGGTTTCCTCTGTGACCCGGGTTTGATTCCCGTGGCCGACCTATTTGACCCATGGGGTTTTTCGGGGATTTTCCCGGGTCGCCAGTCGAATACTGGATAGGATAATTATAAATATATCTCTCGAATTTACTGGCCTTCCATTTCATCACTTCACATCATCTCTCATATGGTGGTCTCTTTCAGGGTAGAAGTATGGGCGGGTGACTCGGCGGTGCGTGGCAGGATCATATACTCTGAGTGAACCAGTTCCTCCTCCGGTAGGTCAGTTCCAGGTCTTGAACCGGCTCCTGGGGCCACTTCCGAACCACAGTAGGTGGAATGTCCGTTGTCTTGGATTACCGGGGGAGGTTTCCATCTAATTAAAATGTAGGGACCCTGCCCTCTGCACTGTCGTGGCTCCTTGGGACGACCGCCCTATGTCTCCTCTCACTTCATCCCTCTACCTCGGGGGTGTTCCACTTGGGGTGCATAGGTAGACTTGTCGCAGTGCCGAATCCCCTCCGTAGTAATACTAATCATAATATGATGTACTACCGGAAGAAAAAAAAATTAGTAAACTTTGAAACTTTAGAAAATCACATTTTAGTGCACCTTATCTCCTTAAGTATATTACCATTACCAAGATCGCATCCAATTTAGGTAGTTGACGCAAAAACATTTATAAGATAAAGTTAGGAGGATAGCTATGACTGGGTTAATAATAGAACAGGCCACAGAATGACGTAATAAGCACAGTTCAAAAGGAAGCGGCACTTGTTAGGTCGCGCGTGCTAGAATCAATACTGTCCGTACGCACTGCGTAGAGATCTGTTCACTGGTCCAACGTCTCCCTGCAGATTGTTCGTTACCAAGTTTCTTCTGCATGGCCTGTAGTTATGTGCCGAGCCAATATGCTGCTTGAGCAGCAAATATATCATCAACCTTTCCTAATTATCGGAGCCTCCTCCATTCTTAGAATTTCTTTTCTTTTTGTCTTCTTGTGTGAACGGTTATGTTTTATTTATTTAACTTTTAAAATGCATTTTTATTTTGTGGTAACAAGGATTATCGCTCAACTTACGAGGCTTGCTTCCCGAAGGGTCGATCCTTTGTGGTTGTCCATTTTCACCATGGACTTTATCGTGGTTTTCCCTGTTTGGGATGGCGATTGCTGGAGTGGTGTTTCTTCTACAATGGTTCTGCTTTCTCCCATTTCCTTATTCATGTTATACTACAACTCTGGGGCTGTGCGTTGGACGGGACAAATAGCGCAGGGGCTGGGGGTTTGGAATTCTTCGGCTCTGTCAGAGAGTGGCTGTTTGAGCTTTCTCTCCTGGATCCAGCTTTCCCTGACTTTGAGACACGCTGCAGTGTTTTGGGCGGGTCAACACGAGCGCTTCCCAACTGGGTGGTTAATCCAGTTGCAGCTAGCACTCTTTGGACACCTCTGCTGCTTAGTTGTCCGTTGCTGCGGCCTGTATGTCTTCTGTGGTTCCTCCCATATCATCCGTTCCTCTCGAGGGTGTATACACCTAAGATCTCGAGATGCTTATGCTCCTTACATACCTGATTTACCCATACAACCTAATTTCACATCGAATGTAGTTTTTGTCCTATCTGTCCATATATTTTCTTTAATATTTTTTCTAATTGCATAACATCTTGGGGAACGTAGCAAACAGGGATGCAGTAAAAATCTGGTTAATTAAGAGCTGTGTAGTAAACGCAAGGAATATGCCAAAATAAAGATATTAATTCAATTTTGAACACTTTTTAGTAAGTAGTAAAATTTATCTTTATAACCGGAGAGTTTCAAACACTGAACAACACTTCAACATTGAGCAAAAATGGCAAGCACACTGCATTCTTTTACTGTTGAAGAAGACAATACACACTAGTACAGCTGATTAAATAAGTTTTACCATTTCATGTCCCCAGTCAAGATCAAGAAGAATCCACTGTCGCCAGGCTTAGAAGATAGCCTTCCATTCCAAGGCTAGCAAACCTAAGACATACTTACGCCGGGCCAAAACCAGGCATTCTAATCTAAATCCCGATATGTTCGCTATAATACCCCATCACAGTTTTCTGTTACAGTAAATCGGGTTTTGAAACTAGGCTAATTTTGAATAACGTGTTCACAAGTCCGAAGCATGCAGAGATGTTTATGAAGAAATGTGATTCCAAGTAATTATTTCACATCGCGTTATTTAGTGGAGAAATGCTATAATTGCACGAATAGATTCATTTACGAGTACCGTGGGGGCGGTGGCCTGCTGCCTTGTTATAATTCACTGGATATTTATGTACTTTAGCGTTTTTTGTTTAACAGATGTACAGAAACTACGAGGGCTGTGCAATAAAGAATGATCATAATTTTTTTTGACAACGTACCTTTACTCATCCTCATTGTTTGAGAGATCCTTCAAAATTGCCCCTGCAGCCTTCACCACTGCTTCTGATGATGGATAATGCCTCCCACGTAGGCGTTTCTACAAGTTCGGGAATAGAAAAAAAAGGTCACATGGGGCTAAATCCGGACTATAGGGAGGATGAGGGATGCAGTTCACGTTGATGTTTGCAGCATATTCCGCAACAAAATTGGCAATATGCAGCCGCGCGTTATCAAGGTGCAGCATCCAACCTACTTCACGGAAATGTGGTTATTTTGCATCTGATATGGACTTACAATGTTTTCAGGACATCCCTGTAGTATTGTACAGTTACTGATGTGTGTGCAGGTACAACATGCTGATAAAACATTCCATGAATATCAAACAATGAGATGACCGTAACTTTCCCAGCAGAAGTAACCAATTTTGCTTTTTGGGGGGTTGGTGATGACGGAGATTTCCACACTGAGCTTTGCTGTTTGCTCTCCGGATCAAAATGAAGTAGCCGAGTTTCATCAGCAGTGATTACGTTTGAAAGAAACTCCGGATCCTCCTCTAACATCAGCTTTAACTGCATGCAGACCTGCATGCGAATGTCCTTTTGTTCGGGAATCAACAGTCTTGGAACCCATCACGCACAAACACGTCTCATGTGTAATGTTTCTGTCTCCAACATGTGAGTGACACCCATTGAAATGTTCAGTATTTCAGAAAGTGATCTTAAGGTAATTCGTCAATCCTCTCTCACAATGGCAGCAGCGGTGTTGATGTTTTCTTCCATAAGAGCAGTAACTGGAGCACCGGGTCCACCTTCCCTTGAAATTGATTGTCTTCCCTCTTTAATCATGTTAAACCACCTTCGAGCTCTGCTGTAGGAAAGAACTTATTTTCCATAGGGCTCCTGTAACATTGTATAGGCCTCAACTGAAGATTTGTTGAGACAAAAGCATAATTTCAAAGCCATATATTGTTCCTTGAGTGTTACCTCAATTGCAGCGGTGGGCGATACTGAACATGTCTGAACTTGCCTGGTTCTCACAGGAGTACCAACAATGAAACTACTACGGCGTGTTTGTTTCATATTAAGCTAACAGAATATAATAAGATTGAATTTTAGTGCAAAATATTATGACCGTAAAAAATTATAATCATTCATTATTGAGCAGCCCTCGTTTTATGCTCTATTTTTGAATGGAATGCTGTATTAATGATTCCACTAATTTTAGTGAATACAAATTTTTACCTTGTTATGCGTCATTGTATTCTAATTTGAAGTGGAATTAATTTAGAATATTGCATAACTAACGTGTTTATATTTTGTGTTTCTTTATATATTCCTCTTTCATTTATGATCATAAGTTTCAAATAATATTAAATAACTTCATCAGTTTGTTCATTATATAAACTTTGGAAACAATGTAAATTTGTAGCTCTAATGTACCACACTGCATATTGGTACTCAACTCATTTTTTGTGGAGATTACGTAAATAACAGAGTAGTTTACGAAAAGAAAACGCTGTAAAATGTGGCGTTTACAACGTTATTAAAATGAGCCCAGCAGTTGTTATGAAATGCATCTCTCCCACAACACATGGTTTACACAATTACATACGCTTAGAAACTATTGGTTGTGCCGTGAGATTTAAGCGCTTCCAAAGCGGACAATTGAGCACGTGATCACAGCTACAAGTAGTTAGACAAGTACAGGTTATTCCCCCTGCCACATGATAAGATCATCTGCACGCTCTGCTTTGTACAGCCACTGTCCGCATTATTCTGTGCCAAATCCTCGGGCACTGATATGAACACAGCATTACAGATAAACATCCACGATTTATGTGTTTATTTGCACGAGTTTGGTGTTTAACTAATACATTTCTCGATAGTAGTGCATGTCTCTCTTAAGATAGGATGGTTGTTTTATGGATGCAATACTTCCGTCTGGAAACGCTTGTTGTTTTATTACTTTCTCTATCACTTATCTATATTAAGTAGAGCAAATGAGGAACTTCAATCAAAATTTGGTAGATTTGCGTCACAAATATACCTTTTAAGGTTCCCACTCTATGTAAACTCTCTTTCAGAAAAGTATCTATTGCTTGTGTGTATGTGTGAGGGGGGATGAGGTACGTGTGAGTCTGCACACAGCATAAACTCGATTAATTATTGTCAGACTTATGCTCGATTTCACCAACAGATGTTAAGACTTAACACGGCTTTAACGATAGTTAAAACAAAAATTGCATTTCACCAACAAGTGTTAGCTTAACACTCGTGTTAAACCTCCTGTTAAACTAACAAGTCAAATTTCAGATGTTAAGTCCTTAACAATTGTAAACAGTCAAGATGGCGGGCGTGAATGCAGCTGTTGTTTTCGATTTGCTATATTTAACACTGTCTAAATGGCATTCATAATAGATTACGGCCTATGAGGAGAAATTATTTTGAGGAACTATCAGAAGGAAATTTTCTAGTGGTATAGACTGTCAGAACATGTTGCTATGAAGGTTACTGCGGAAGTAAAGAGAGGTTAGAACATGCATCGAAAGGAATATGCCGATCTCGCCTTTGCTTTAAGTATTAATAACTTTGCGATTTTATAATTCCCCGAATTATGTGGATAATACATTGTCTACCACCCGTCTTGAAACGTTCGTCACTCGTCACTTGTCCTTCACTCCTCGTTTTAAATTTACGTAATACTGAGTTAGATAATGCATCGAAAGGAATATGCCGATCTCCTCGTTTTAAATTTACGTAATACTGAGCTAGAACATGCATCGAAAGGAATATGCCGATCTCGCCTTTGTTTCAAGTACTAATTCACTGAATTATGTGGATAATACATTGTCTACCACCCGTCTTGAAACGTTCGTCACTCGTCACTTGTCCTTCGCTCCTCGTTTTAAATTTACGTAATACTGAGCTAGAACATGCATCGAAAGGAATATGCCGATCTCGCCTTTGTTTCAAGTACTAATAATTTCGTGATTTTATAATTCACTGAATTATGTGGATAATACACTGTCCACCTCCCATCTTGAAACGTTCAAGTCACTTGTCCTTCTTCGCTTCTCGTTTTAAATTTACGTAATACTGAGTTAGAACATGCATCGAAAGGAATATGCCGATCTCCTCCTTTTAAATTTACGTAATACTGAGTTAGAACATGCATCGAAAGGAATATGCCGATCTCGCCTTTGTTTCAAGTATTAATTACTTTGCGATTTTATAATTCACCGAATTATGTGGATAATACACTGTCCACCTCCCGTCTTGAAACGTTCAAGTTCCTCGTTACTTGTCCTTCGCTCCTCGTTTTAAATTTACGTAATACTGAAGATGTTTCGTGTTTCCAGTAATGACACATGCATTTGAGTTAAATTCGTCTCTAATTTTTTCCCACGTGCCATCTTTCTCTTTTACATTTACCGCATCCGTCCTCATATTTTACACCGTATCCTTATACTGCGTCACCAATTCAATTAATAATTCTTTCTCCATTGACGAGAAATTTGTTTTACGGCTTTTGTTTAAGATTTTGTCCATCCGCCATTTTTTTAGCTGTGTGCAGACGAAAATAAAAACAAAAGCGCATCGCAGTACGTTCAGAAAATAATACCACTCATCCGTAGCCTTCTATAGCTGTAATATTTGCAAGTTTCTTGACGTTAACACGTGTTTGTTAACATTTTCAGAAAACAGGTTGGTGAAATGCAAGAAATTTAACAGCTTTGTTAGCGCTGTTACAACTGTTACGTTACATTTGCCTACATCGATTTTAACATCTGTTGGTGAAATCGGGCATTAGTGTTTAACGTAAGTTCAAAACCTTCCAAAGATGTGATATTAAGATTTTCAAGGAAATCCCTCACTCTAAACTTCTATTATTATACAGAATTTTTGAAAACTTTGAGTATCTCAAAAGTGGCTTTAATCTTTATTTAAATGCATACGTTTATGATACTTTTACGACAAATAAAATTTATCCTTCGAATTTCCTGAGAATAGCCTCGGAAATTTTGTTCAGTATGAGTTAATTTTGCATACCTGATATGGCTTAGGAGATAAGACAAGCCCTTAATATATAAAAAGTTAATATCCCGTTAAAACTTACAATTTGTAAATCTTTTGTTCTCCTTCGTTTCGGACACATTTGTAATTATTAGTGTAACGGTTGCTTTGGTTTAGGCCCCGAGAGTTGAAAAATATTTTAATGTTTAAATATGTGGTTTAAAATTCGATATAGACATGTTGAAATGAATAACAAAAGAAATTGTTAAAATTCACTAGGTCATGAGATGACGCAACATGTGAATGTTTTATGATTGGTAGTTTTAAAAATTAGATTATGTAACGTGTTACGTGGACCAATAAAAGTTAAGTTTGATTGGTAGTGATGGCAACGAGGGAAGGAAATCAATAATTTTGGTAAAACAGTAAGGAAAGAAAGCGTCTTTTGATTGCGTAACGTCGAAGAGAACAGACGTGATTTGGATTGTAAAATGTCGAAGTGAACAGATAAATATTAAAAATGATTAAAACTGATTTTCATAAAGTTGTATCGAAGAAATATTCTTAGGTAAATTGTTGTATAAAAATGGCATAAAGTTTCGCAATTAAATTACAAGTTTGAAAGCCTATAAATTGAACAGAATATACTTATTTCTGAGTTTATTTAACAAAATGATTCTTTCACTTGCGACCCCGTTTGAGAAAAGGGTTTTCATGTAATGACTGAAACAGCAGGAGATTTATTTTTTACGAGGTACGTCCAGAAAGTAAGTTCTGTTTGGTAATAACATTGAATTGTGTACAGATAAAGAAAGATTATTTATTGCACAAAGTTCTACAACTCTTAAACTACTTTCCCGTGTAACTGCTGAAATTTTTCAGGCATTTGTCATTGCGAGGCATAAGTTTTTAATACCTTCTTCATAGAAGTTTGCCGCCTGTATCTTCAACCAGGTGGAAACATTTTCTTTCAGCTCTTCGTCATTGTTGAAGTGTTGACCGCCAAGGAAAGATTTGAGATGTAAAAATAGATGAAAGTCGCTAGGAGCAAGGTCAGCTGTACGGGGTGTGGTCAAACACGTCCCAGCTAAATCGCTGTAGGATGTTACCGTCGCATTTGCAGTATGTGGTCGTGCGTTGTCGTAAAGAAACACAACACCTTTTGACAGCCGATAAATTTCAATTGGTTTCACTTTCCTAGCATTAAAAAAAACGAATCACAGATTTGATTTCACAAGCGGCGGGATTTTCAATCAACACCGACATTGTAATCAAGCTCAACAAAGCGTACGTGGCTGACAGCGATCTCACAATGGCGCACGTTTCTTCTCCTTGATACAGAGCGTCTACCGCGTATGTGCGGAACAGCGATTGCAGTGCTGCAGCGGAGATAAATTGATACAGAACTTACTTTCTGGACGCTCCTTGTATATACATAGATACATCCGAGTGCCAGATCAGATCCAGAGATTCAGATCGGGAAGACGTGGCAGCTCGGGGCATCATCGTCACCATCCAGGAAGGTAGCAGACATACCACAAACCTCGCAGCAACGTGGGACATCTTACACGTACGTAAAGGAAATTCCGGCTAAAAATTGCTTCCTAACCTGGTGCTTCGAGGTAGTCAAACATCGCATATCAAACCCATAATCCTGCATCACATGATCGCCACAACGTGGAGCATCTAAAATGTCGTCATCAAACATCGCATCTGCTCCATAAAAACTCCAGCTACTTTAGTTTACATTTTCAAATACTATGCTTTTCTCTAACAGAAGTCCTCATCTGCCCACCACTGTGATGTGAGGATAGCGTGTTTATTTTGTATTCAAGAGGTCCCGAGTTCATATCTCGGGTAGGTTGAGATACCTGAATAAGGCTTTTCCCGGAAATTTTTGTTATATCTGAGATAAGTGGAAGTCTAAGCAGTATGGGCCTGGGACTCAATTCAGCATCATTTTACTCATTTTATGCATAAACCATGTTGAATAAGTCATGTAGATGCAAAAAGATTAGATTTTTCTAGCCATATTTATATCTAGGAAGCCTTAGAACATATTTAGATACCAAATGTTTGTTTAAAATGCAATACTGTCTCTAACATAGGAGCTCTAGAGAAAGCAAAGAAGGAAATAGTTAAAAGAAGAAATTGCTGCAGAACGGAAATCCTTGCCATCATTTCTGCCTTCTTCCAAGGCAGAAAGTATATCCCAGTGTTATAAAAGCCTTGGTATACTGTGTAAATAATAAGAAGTATTTTCGGAAGGCCTCGAAGCGAAGAATTCAGTTAAACAAAGAACACCGACCGGCAAAGCATCCCTGGGGCCCTGAAACTGCGGCTAAAACAAACGAGACGCACGTGTTTACACGACCCAATGGGGGATTTTCGCTCTGTTGGTGCCATTCTAGAGGCCTGGGATTCCTCTTATCTGTATCATGTGGCTTTGTTGCCAGTAGCTGCATACGCTGAAACTGTTCCCAAATCTGATAAGCCCTACTACTCAAATGAGTTTCGAAAAATTTGTTTTGAAAGCCTATGTTTTCCTGCCTTTCCCATTAAAGTTCACCACAAGACGTGTCGTGAAAGTTACTTGAAGCCAGCCTCGTCTTACTTTACTGCATTCCTGTTTATAAACAATATATCTCGGAAGTTGAAGACATACGTTACCCAAACAAACATATAAATTGACAAAAAGTCCTAACAGAATCTAATTACTGGAAAGGACAGGACAAATATGTGATGCAAATTAACATGGTGGTCCATGTTCGATTCCAAGGACCGTATTTGGGATATGTGCTGGCCAAAGCCCTTTCTGGATGATTTTTCTGCGGTTTACCCCATCATTCATTCCACCAACTGCTCATCATCACCTTTCCATTCATCTCCTTCCTCATTCACTCATTCTGGCTATCCTTTAATCTGGAGTATATGGGTTCCTCGACAGATATCTGACCCCATAACTCAGTTCTTGAGAGTGTAAATCCCAAGTACGGGGTACGTAAACTAAAAAACAAGGTATAAATTACATCATATATGAGAGACTGGCGTACTTAATTGATCATGTAGCACCCAAAACTCTGGTTATTAAAATAAACAATTCGAAAACCTATGAATCAAATGCCGCTTCTGCATAAAACATTGTTTCAGGCTCAAATGGAAAATGAGCAATAAAATTTAGTTAAACTATTTGCAAAATAAGCAGTTTTAAGACCAAAAGGGCTAACAACAACGGGGGAGGGGGAAGTAAAGAGCAAAAAATTATGTTTTAAACCTACCATTTTCTGGTCTAGTAAAACTAAACATATTTAACCTCGTCTTCAAAAACTCGTTTTTTTCCCCCTCAACTTTCAGGACTTTTTCAGACGAACATGGCAAACAGACCGTCGAGCACCTGCCCATGTCGTGGATTTAAACAATTCTTAGTAGTCTTTAATTAATTGCAATTGGCTCTTGAGCTACCCAAAAATTTATATTTTCAAAAAATCAATATTTAATTTAAAAAATTTAAAGATTTTTAAATAATTTTACAAAACATAGTTATTAAATACTTATTTAATTAGATTATTATACTTTCATTTAGTTTCATATATTTTCATTTATTGAATTTGTTTATTTCTGAATGCTAAGGTGTTCTGTATATTTTAATGTATTTTTGTTTTAACTATAGACTTTGTAAATTAGGGATCTCATTCTTAAAGATTTAACCTTAAATATAATCGTAAGGTTTTAATGTAGCTGATTTTTATTTTCAAGCAAATGCTATAGTAGCTCATTCTAAGTAAACGAATACGAATTGCACACTTAAAAATGCAATCTAGTAGTGGCTAATGCAATCTTCAAGTAGTCGCTAAGCGAGGTCGCAATACAGGCATTACAGATTTTAGATTAGATTAAGTTCTGTTCCGCAAGCTCATTGGTGGCCACCAAGACCCGTGAATATAAAACATATCATGGACACGCATAAATGAACCACACTTATACATAAACATTACCTAATGTAAAAACAAAGAACAATACAAGCGTACAGTAACTATGCATAATTATAAAACATAACAAAGCAAAAATATTTATGCTGTCATTTTCTCTGCATATGTGTATATTTTAAAACGTTCATATCCAACGCTGTTTTAAAATTTAAAGCAGAAAACTGTTTTCAGCAAACATGAACAATGTAATGCAAATGAACTACAGAACTAGCCCTGCTGCCCTAGAAATAACTCATGCGAACTGCATTCCTATAAAATTAACAATAAGAGCGTGCAGGCAAGAAAATATACTATAATAATTAATAACAATAATTAATTTAATAATAATAGTAATAATAATAATAATAATAATAATAATAATAATAATAATAATAATAATAATAATAATAATAATGATAATAATGATAATGATGACAATGACGACAATGACGACAATGACGACAATGACGACAATGACGACAATGACGACAATGACGACTATGACGACAATGACCACAATGACGACTATGACGACAATGACGACAATGACGACAATGACGACAATGACGACAATGACGACAGTGACGACAATGACGACAGTGACGACAATGACGACAATGATGACAATGACGAAAATGATGACAATGACGACAATGACGACAATGACGATAATGACGATAATGACGATAATAATAATAATAATAATAATAATAATAATAATAATAATAATAATAATAATAATAATAATAATAATAATAATAATAATAATAATAATAATAATAATAATAATAATAATAATAATAATAATAATAATAATAATAATAATAATAATAATAATAATAATAATAATAATAATAATAATAATAATAATAATAATAATAATAATAATAATAATAATAATAATAATAATAATAATAATAATAATAATAATAATAATAATAATAATAATAATAATAATAATAATAATAATAATAATAATAATAATAATAATAATAATAATAATAATAATAATAATAATAATAATAATAATAATAATAATAATAATAATAATAATAATAATAATAATAATAATAATAATAATAATAATAATAATAATAATAATAATAATAATAATAATAATAATAATAATAATAATAATAATAATAATAATAATAATAATAATAATAATAATAATAATAATAATAATAATAATAATAATAATAATAATAATAATAATAATAATAATAATAATAATAATAATAATAATAATAATAATAATAATAATAATAGTAGTAGTAGTAAATGATAATTAATAGTAATTAATAATAAAATCCTGCTACGAAATTGGCTCATTTACTTCTTTCATTCATTATGTTCTCTACTGCGTGCAGTAATCAGGGGGAATATTGCATTCTATGCAAAATTTTGATAACCAGGTTTCATCAAAAACATATTTTTAACTCCCTTGAACCCCCAAGAAATCTTCTTAGAGAAAAGTCTGTGTATGTATATCTACTCGTATAAAGAACAAACTCAGAAACGAAAGTTATTTAAAATCCAAACATGGTGCATATCTAAGCTTTAACATTTAAAAAAAAACGCAGCATGAATACTTTCAAGAACATGTTCCTCCGGAAAACGGTTTTTACAATAAATTTATAGAACATTTTGATTGAATCTAAAATTACTTAGATTTAGGTCAAGATGCTACATGCTTAAAATATCTTTATTAAACAATATGAAATGAAAGTACAGAATTACCTAAGAATATATCCTGAAGTCCTTTTCATTCTGAATTACTTTTGAATATCTTACACCGTAAAATCAGACAAAATCTTACTTCATAATCTTCATACTTAATCATTTTCGATATATTACCTGTAGTTGGTTCACATTTGAAAATGCTTATTCCTTTCCTCAAATGGGAACTGGTGGTATTTAACAGTTATAAATAGTCAATGACATATGTGACTGCTAGCTTAGGTCGATTATTTGGAACGTGGTTTTATTTTTGGAATTTGAACTATTGGATTCGTCACTGAAAAAAGAATCCTGAATCCCATTTTACTTCCGCTACCGCTGCCGAGACCTCCAGGAGGAAGGACGAGATGGTGGTGTCCTACAGGCGGTCGGAACCTATCACAGGTGGCACTAATGTCATGGTGGGTCCCAAACGGTGCACGCAAATTCTTCAGCCCGACGGAGTTCCAGGTCGCCTTATAGAGCCCACCATTTGCCAACCAGGTCCGTTACGGCGGCTGTCTGTTCCTCATCCGAGCACTGTTTTTCCAGAGCACAAATACCACCACAATGCAACTCCATTGGCGTCTTCACTGGCTCTTGCTACCTGGAAAGACCGGGTGGACAGAATGAAATCAAAGGAAGGGGGTGATATAAGATAAATTCGCCTTAGTGACTCGGAAAACCGTTGAAGATCAGTCTCGGGAATCGAACCCGCGAGCTCCTGAATGAGGGTCACAGACGTAGTTGCCTGAGCTCGGCATGAATTTCATTCATCTATTAAATATTTCCTTCTTCTTGTTTTTAATAATCGAGATAAACTTTCTACAGGTAGACAGTTTGAAGTGACAGATGTTCGTTATTCTTGTATGATTTATAATTTGAAAAGGCTGTAAGTATTTGTTAATTTAAACCAATAATGAAGAATATACTGGAAGAACTTAAGGTGACAAATGTTTACCTGATGTAATTTCTGAGCTTTAACTGGTTTTACACTTTTATGTAGTAGATTTCGTATATCTATTACTCTTTACCAGTTATACAACAAACATTGAGAATAAAGAGGACCTGCAGAATAGTCCTAGAAAATTCTTAAAGATAAATTTCGAGAAAATAAAAATTACCAAGATTTTTTCATTTAAGTTAATTGAAGGAAATTAACCATTTCTTCATACTAGCCGTCTATAGGCTAAGATTTTGGATAGATAGAGACAACCTGAAAAATTCAATGACATGACGGCAAGTTGGCCATGGTAGCTCAATGGATAAGAGGGACTGGACGGAAATCAAGAGATCCCTGGTTCAAATATAGAATTTCAATTCATGGCATTGAATTTTTCGGGTTGTCTTTATCTATCCAGAAGGTTTTACCATGTAAACGTAGCTTGAGATGTGAGATTTTGTTAAAAACCTTTGTGTCTCATACTTAGAAGAAATTGAACAACAAGGTTTTGTAATTAACTTAATTTTATTTCTTGAATTATGCTATACATGGACACACACACACACACACACACACACACACACACACACACACACACACACACACACACACACATATATATATATTCACATACATAATTAAATATTTTCTAAAAATAGAGCTGGATTTAGAAGGCAGCGGTCAAGGCAATAAAACTTTTACCATATCTGCTCAAAAAGAAACACTTGAAATTGTGAACCTAGATTAGTTACCAGAGTCAAACTGAAAATCTCTGCAACCATTGTTAACATTTAAACTGTAAATATTTAATGGAAAGGACAGCAAGATCGTAATCTACAGACCTTGTACCGCATTTTGCCACATTTTAACGCCGTTAGATTCCACGGGTTGTGTTTCCAAACTAAGGACATCAATATTTCCTTTCGACAGCATGCTGTCATTTAACTCCTTGTTAAAGAGGATCATTCTTCTGTCTGAAATTCACCTCAGATCTCAACGTGTCTGAGTATATATCTCCGGAAGTGGTAGGAAATGGGTGAAAAATTTGAAAAAATGGAAACACAGTATGCAAGATGAGCCTCGTTCTAAGTGCTTCAACGGAACTCAATAAGAAAAAAGATGAGTTCATTAGGGAAGACAAGCATGGATAAAATCGCTGCAAAACGTATACTCCATTGTAGTGCAAGAAATTACTGAAATCTTAGGATGTGGAAACATGTGACAAAACACCACAAACGTCATCCATAAAGATTTCAAAATGAAGATGTTTTCTGATGATTAATGTGACTGGAGTTAAAAGCTGGTTCCTTTTGTTACAAGAATGAAGATATGAAATGGCACCACTTCAATTTATAATTTTTTCGATTTTCTAAGATTTAAATAATAGTTTTCAGAAATATTCAAGTTAGCATTTATTTTTCTTTATTGTGCGATAAAGTAATATGAATTCTACAAACACGATATTATTTTATACCATTTCTTTTGTTATGAATTCCTTAAATAACTTCGTTAAACTAATATGCGATTGATTGCGAACATTTTTAAGACAGAAACAAATATAATCCTTCTATCTGCTAGAATTTTCATCTGTGACGAGGTCAACGATGCCTGTTAGTTTACAACCGTAACAGTAAGAAAAAGAAGAAAAAGGGACTTGAAGCTTTATTCTATAAGGAATTAATGAAACGATAAAACGAGACTCCCAGCATTGGTGTATATCCAAAATGAAGTTCTTCTTTAACTTCTTGATTGGTGTTAGCTATCACATGAGCAAGGAAGTTCCTTTAGAATTTGAAATTTATTTTGGAAAAGATAATATAAGGTTCGTTATAAAAAATCTGGCCCTAATTTCTTCTATAGGCAGTTTATATTCAATAGCTTTTAAACCAACGTCATTTTTAACAATTGTGTTTTTTTACCTTATTTATTCTCCCTGAATAAATACAAACAATTAAGAATCAGTTACTCCAATCTAATTGTGACAAGATTTGAATTAAATGGCATTATTCAAACTTTTTTTTAGAAAGCAGAAGCAATAGGACATAAAATGTTATTGAAGAAATGTTATTTACACTGGATATGTATAAGCTAATGTAGAAAACTTTTTTTAATCTCTCATAAATTGAAGTCCAAATGCTCATTCAGGAGGTTCCATATGTGTGGGTGTCGTCTCATCCGGTATCTTTCTGCCTTTAGCCATGGTCTGTTAGAGTCGGTTGCTCGAAACTGAGACGGTAATGGTAGAAGCCAAAGGTCAACCAAGCCAAAGGTGTGCTCTGTTGTTCCCTTCTGGATTATGATTAGGATTTCTTACGGAGAGGATTCGGTACATAGGTCATCATGCTGGGCCCATTGTCCCTATGCCCCCAAGTGGAACACGGATGAGTAGAAGGAGACAGAGGGCTGCCGACCCAAGCAGCCACGAGAATACAGAGGGCAGGGTCCCTAGAGTTTACTTGGATAGAGACTTCTGCCGACAGGCCAGGACAACGGACACGCTCCCCTGGGAAGGCAACGAGCCCAGCAGCCGAGCCCCAAAGGCTGGCGGTCCCGAAATGGTCCCAGCAGAGGAGTAGAGACCGGCAACCGACCCACCGGAGGAGGAAGTAGTTTTCCTCAGAGCATATCATCCCACTATGCACCGCCGAAGCACCCACCGACACTCCTGACCTGAAAGAGAACACCAGCTGAGAGATGATGTGAAATGATAATGACGATTCATCATCTTCTTCATCATGGAGGAACAGGAAATTCAGGGGATGTAACTAACGTACCCAGCATTTGCCTAGGGACCCGGTAAATCCCCGAAAATCCCTATGGGTTAGGTAGGTCGACTACGAGAATCAAACCCGGGCCTTCCGAATGCAGGCTACAGACGAAACCGCCTGAGGCATCCCGCACGGTCTTTGTTCTGAAAGTTCCAAGGTAACAAAACTGAGGTCACAGACTTTTCTGACGTGACCCCAATCATGTGCCCTAATCAATGCAGAGAGCGAAGAAAATCTGCTGGGAAAATAAGAAGCAGTATCTTCTGGTATACACAAGGTTGCATTCTGGTTGATTTTCTTAATCCTAGACAAACCATAAAGCTGTCCAATATATCCGTACTTTTGATGCTCCGTAATGCATTGCGGGTAAATACCCTTGTAAGAAGGGCATCCTGCAACAGGCTTGGGGGCGTCTGAACAACGCTCGTGTCACTGTGGGGAAACACATCCGGATGGGAAACACTTCCATGTCGTCCCAAAAGTCTCGACGTGATATCTAGAAATACCATATTGTAGGTTCTATTAAGAAACATTGCGAGACCAATACTCTGAGACGGTGAAGGATGTTCAGCATATTTTAAGAGGCTTGTAAGCTTGCAGAACATAAATGCGCAAAGAAGTAACAGTGGAAGAAAATCTGTAAATTCAGATATGTACTTGGTTTATTAAAAAATAAAAATTAGGGATCTTAAAAATTGCTGCTCACTGCTTCGAGTATGACCGTCATATATTCGTCCAGTGGCTCACACTGATATGTATCTATGTGAGGTTTTTGTTATGTGACGTAAGTAAACACATGAATGTCTCTTAATGAAACTGCCTCATATCGCAGTATCTGCGTTTGATGTTGTCAAAGCCGACTGATGGTATAGAGTATTGTTTACAATATTTACAGCTGCAGGCTTAATGGTTTTGGAGAGCAGTGTTTGATGTTGCAGACATGGAAAGCGACAGTGAGTGGGACAAACTGGTTTACCAACTCCAACCCTTTCCACCCACCTCACCGTTACAAGTGATTAGTATAACGCATATGTCGACACTTGTGCAGTGAAATTCAAACGTTGTGTGGTAAAGTTACACTCAAAATTGCCCCTGGGAAAGCTTTATCTAGGCCTTGTTGTTACGTCAGCAACTCTATAATTCCAAATTATGAAGCTTTGTGTTGACATTACTGCGGGTAGGTCGTATGTGGAGATTACAAAAGCAGAAAGACATTCTCAAGGGATATTTGTAATATTTACAAAGAAATAATGCAATTTATATTAAATTAAAAAAATATCAGATCTGTTACATTCATGTGACTTCTATTTACTTTTCTAAAGCTCTTATTACAAAAGAATGTTCTGCTAACTACTATTAACGTATACTTTTAATACATATTTGCGCATTTCAGAGTATACAGCACTCTACAGGGTTTTCAAAAAGCGGATCTCTCTATGATATTGTCATACATAATTTACCAGTGACATGGTAGATTCTGGTTCCCAAAGTCACGAATGGCGATGGACTTTTTAGGTCGCAAAAATCCTTAGCATGACTTCTTTCGAAACGGAAGTAAGGTCACTGGTTTGGTGTCGTAGATTTACAAGTAAAGAAATCTCAAGTGCTATAAGGAGGCCTCTGAGCAAAATTAAGCGTTATTTCACATCCACTGCCCAGAACCACAGTAGTCAAAAAGCACCCATAAATAAATATTCCCAAAACTAGGTTAAATGGCTGCCATAAGTATCTTGAACTTTGTGAATACCTTGTGAAGTTTCTTTATTCTGAAGGAATGTTGTATAAATGGTAAACATAAAAGACAGATTACCTCATTAAACAAAAAGGCAGATTTCATTATAACACACAATTTTAGGGCCTATGGAGTCCCTGTCCCAAAATTTCCTCTTTCCTGGTGCAACAGTAGTGAAAATAATTTGATAAGAAAAGATAATCGCAAACAGTTTAGCTAAAATAATAGTTGTGAAAGGAAGCACTATTTTCATAAATAGTATCTTCACTTTAAAAAGCGAAAAATATCATTATATTATTTGGAAAAGAATAGAAGTATCAAAGATAGTTGTCTATGTTGCTCTTAAGATACGCATGTCACGGCAACAGGCATAAAAGTTTCGACACAAATAAGGAAACAGTCGGTGGATAAAGTTTCATGGTAATAATGCGCCTTGCTAAGCATTTAATGATAGCGCGTTTAGTGTAACAGATAGCGCCGGCAAGTAAGATAACTGAGGTAAAGTCCTCGCCGGCATAGCTTAAGTGACGTTTCTCGAAGGTGATAGAATGTTCCAATTACGTCATTATGCCTTGTTTTCCAGAAACATCTAGTGATTGACAGAACAGTCTGAATGTGATATATAAGGGATTGCGACACGCCAGCAGGACAGTAGTAAACAGAGTGAGCTGTGTTGTTGTAACGAGAGCTAATGTAGTCAGCTGTCACGGTTTGTTATTGTCATCGACCTTGGAAGATTGTGTTGTTATGTGATGTAATGTTGTTACGTGAGAATTGAACAGTGTATCCCTACGGAAATAAAGGAGATTTTTAATTTCCGCAACTCGGAATGTTAATCCTAAGAACCCACAAAGTCACATAATTATTTTACCAGTTTCCATCGCTTCTGCAGAAAGAACCTTTTCCAATCTAAGAGAAGCAAAGGTATACCTATCTGAGAAACACATTTGGCTTTGCTTTGCTACCAATTCCATGATAATCCATGATTCTGTTGAAGTCATTTCCTGCTACTAACCTTTTTTTTTAATTTAAACTTTAATACTTGTGAACATTTGAGTAAAATTCGCGTCTTTGGGTGAAATTTAATACTTCCTCTTATTATTTAAGTTAATTGCTGGAAATTAATTATTGCTTCACACTAGCCGTATATAGGCTAAGGTTTTGGATGGATAGAGTCAACTTGAAAAGTTGAATGCAGTGATCGGGATTTGAACCACGGATCTTCTGGTTTCCGTTCAGTCTCTCTTAACCATTGAGCAACCATTGCCAAATGATTTATTTCCAGCAATTAACTTAAATAATAAGAGTTTAATGGTAAAGCCCGGGACTCAAGTACTTATAATAGTATGTCGCCACAAGCGATGTATCTCGAATACGAGAGCCCCTAGTGGTTTACCGGGAAACATATATGGTTCAACTGGAGAATTTATTGTCAGGACGGCACGTTGGGCATGGTAGTTCAATGGGTAAGAGCGACTGGATTGAAACCAGGAGATCGGTGGTTCAAATCCCGGCCGTGGCATTGAATTTCTCATGTTGACTCTATCCATTAATACTTCCTCTATTTACCAATGAGGTGGCATGAAAATAACTACTATTGCAGGTGAAAAACTTATACGAATAACTTGTATTTCATTCATCTCTCGATTGGTTCCCCTTTAATGCACCGTAAAAAGCTATTGTTGCGTAATATAATTTTCCGTAAATTTGCTATGCATTAAGTCCTCGTAAATACTAATATTTTCGTTATTTACGACCGATATATCACTATTTATTATGTTCTGAAAGTGCGAGAAACGTCAAACTTGTACTAAAATGCATATATATGAAATTTGATGCAATACGTGAACTCTTTTTGAAATGAAAGTGAAAAATGTCAAAATCAAACATATTTATGGAATTGTTCAGTGCAACAAAAGGTTGATTAGTCACATGGAAGAATATGGTAAAATTTTTTTTTCTCTTCTAAGGGGTTGGGAAACGTTTAATCCTGTCATGACTGGACAAGTGTTGTCAATAGATTTCAAGATTTGTGTGGAAAAGGACAATCCCAATTTTTCAATTGTTAATGTACATATCTTATTGAATGAAAATAAGTATGTTAATTCCCTATAAATGGCGTTTACTGAACAGTTAAAATAGCCAATTGCTTTTAAGCAGTGCTGTAATATATTTTGGATCCTACATATGGCGTAGATGCTAAAAATATTTGAATATAATTAATTGTAATTGTAGGAGAGGAGAAATGACAGAACAGAACGTTGAGATATGCTCTATAATTTTACGGCATTCATGAACCTGCACGATTTCAGTTAATTTTGCGTAACTCTTCTTTTTTTTTTTTGTATCAGAATTTTTGTTCCTGTACTATTTTATTTTAAACGTTAGTCTTTTACTTAAGTTTTCTTGCATTAACTTTTACAAGCTGTGCAATACACTTTAAGAATTGTACTGTAGTAATAATTTATTACAGATATAGTTGTAATGTTACACGTTAACTGCAGAGGTTCTACTACAATTAGTCCCGGACCTGAAATTCCAAAGACCCTGGCCTCCTTCAAACAGGGAGTTACCGAGCTGTCCCAGAAGAGCGCCCGGCGCCTCCGTGGGGCTTTCCATAGGGTAAGACCTAGAGACTAACAAGGCACCCCCCATCTGGTCCTGTGGACTCAAGACGGGATGGAAGTGGATTCGCCCCTTACGCGCGCCAACTCCAAAATGGGAAGGCTACCGATATGACCTCAATGAGGCCGCCTGGTGATCTTGTACACATTCTACTAGCTATGCTGGCTAGTACGCGGGAATAATAATGACTTCCCTCAATCCTGTCCGGAGACTACCCGATCTCCCACGGGTCTCGGGAACCACTGCCCCCTCGAGTCCAACCCAATCCGAACAAATCCCAATCAGGGAGCGGCTCGAATGTTCTGCCCAGGTTCCTCTAGTAACGTCAGAGTTAAAGTCTGTTTAGTTAACGCGTGTGTACGTCGGCCTCTGCCTTTGATGAACCCATATAATCGTTTTACAACCCCTGACCCTTCTTCTCCCAGATCTTTCTGCAAGGTTGCCACGTTTCTCGATGCGTCATGGGTGTCGTACGAGGTTTCGTCTAAATAAATTATCTTATGTCTATTACTGCGAAACTTCCTTAGTTTTTACAAGCTACAATTTTACTGGATTCCATAATAATCCTTATCTTATTCAAAGTGCGGTATTTGAAACCCAGCTCCTTTAGGAGACCGCGCAAAGTGAAGCGACCATAAGGAAAATCACAAATTTCTTGCAAATGTGCAACGAATTCGTCTAAGGTGGGCGCTCTCCCTTTTGAGTAATATCTATAAATTTCTCGACGAATTAAGCCGCATGTGAAATTATCTACTTTAGAGAAACCTTTCCTTTTGTTTTCACACTTGATCGGCGTCTTTGGTATTCTTTCGTCACAATATTTCTTACTGTATTTCTGTAAATACCTAGACCGCCTACCAAGATTATTTGTCAGCATATATTTATATGTGTTCAAAACAAGCGCTTGAATTTGCTTAGAAACAGATCCCGTTATAAATTTTTTTAAGGCTTTTCCAGTAATGTAACTCGGCCCAGTTATTCACACTGTCTTCATATTGATTATTTTTACGTGACTGAAAGTTAACTACTACTTCATTTGCATTTACCACTGCATTTCCCTCCTACGGTCTCCACATTGTAACACACAACGAATTTCTGCACGTAATGAAACAGATCAACTGGAAGTTGGAACTTTGGCAACTGAGACTCCACGTGGAGTAGACATGCGACTTTCACTTCGAGAAAATCAGGGTTGCTATTGGTCCTCAACAACAGTGTTCCACTTCTGAAGAGTGGAGATAGATGTATGACGGTCATTAGTGGGCGGGAGGCTCAGGTTCCTTTGACTCCGAACTGCACATGCGTTAACTAAACAGACGTTTCCCCAGGAGTGCTAGGGTTCCGCAGCGCCCGCACCATGGCAGCTAAAGGGGACATATCCCCTCCCCTACGGGGAGTTGTAATTTTAAACCTGCTTAAAACTGTTGTAAAGTACTAAGTTGCAAATTTATAAACACAAAAAGCTAACGCACAAATCCTGAAGTTCATCAGCGCTAATGATAAGGCTGTGCAGAATAAATGCAACACCGTTAAAAGCTCAAATATTAACGTGTATTTTCTGTATTCATAAATTGCCTTCATCATTTATCTTAAAATATATTTTTATTTTCGAAAAGGTGTTTATAGATTAGCTCCTAGAAGATTAGCACCTGGAGTGAAAGCTAAATTAAAACCGATTAATTTCCATGTGCGAACATAAACTGCACAGCAATTATTTTAAGCAGATAGTTGCAAACTTGACCGCTTTCCCTCGGTAGCAGAAGTGCTGTATTGATCACCTTATGTAAAACAGTGTAGGCTGAGCATAAGTAGGTTATGTAGTGCAATAAATAAAACCCGCCTTCTGGATTCCACACGGCTGCACAAACTGCTGTGTCGATAACAAACTTAGCGAATTGAAACGAGTGCAGCATGCAACTTTTGTTATTGTTTCTGACGCAATGACCAGATCTTACATCATCTGATTAATCAGGTCGCTATACAAAGATATCGGCGTTTTAACAAAAGGATTACACTGCTCAAATTAGCATAAATGGTGTCGATACTGAATATACAAATTTCGCGTCCGTGAACCAAATCTTGATCTCCTGGTAGGTACTTAAATATTATTTATGATGCAAATGTTAATTGTGGAGGGTTTTCGGTATGAGATTGCAAACCGAGGTTGGCAATCTTACGATAAAAATATGCTTTTATCACGTACTCCATATTATTGAAGGCATCCCTGAATACTCCTTTTTGGTAATTTACGTCCTTTTAACTTTTTAAGTCATATCGGACGATGAATGGTATGGGTGAAATGATGCTTAAATGGGCCCAGGGTTCATGGAGCTTAAAGTTACCCGACATTCGTCTTTTAGGATAAGGGAAAACCTTATCCAGGTAACTCACCCTGACCGAGATTCGAACTCGGGACCTCTTGAACGTGAGGCAGACATGCTACCATCTACGCTACCGAGGCGGGCAATATTATATTATAAAGATACAACTGAAATTTGTGTGAATATTGTAACATACATTCTGACATTCGCAGTGTTAGCTCTCATTTGTTGTTCATTTGGCATTGCAATGCCGATAACACTGCCACTTACCAAATAATAGGTGCACATAATATATAAAGGTCTTGGGAACAATAAATAAATTACTTGTTATTAATAAAAATTTCATTTAGCATTGGGGCGTTATTCCTCCACTCGTAGCAGATAGGATGCACGTTGACTGTTTGGAAGATCCAGGTCGAGATTTGATTATATATGAGTCATGAGATCTGTTCTCAGGTGTGAATTTTTGGTGACAGAAATAAAATTTTATATGACTCCGATTTCGTAATATATTATGTAATTGTATAATCTGGATTACAATTCACTCGAACTTTGTTTCTTAATCAGTCACTGTAGATTACCTACAACACATTGATAAATCCTTATTTTCAAGTTAATATAGTTTTTATTAATTAATTAAAATTCCTCTTCTATACGTCCACTCATTACTATTACGAATACCGAATAACTCTTTTTGACGATTATTGTTTTCCAGTTACAAAACTTTTATATTCACCACGACACTTTTCCATCGTCATGAAACAAGACTAAAGAATATATATCTATCTCAAGATTATTGATTTTCAGTAACTATCGTTACTCCTCTATTAATTTTGTGATTGGCCGATTTACTGCTACGTCATCACAATACGTAATACAATTATTACTACGGCCAATCACAAAATTACACATATATTTGTTTTTAATATTGTCATTACATGGGCTACTAAGTCACATCAGAAAAAAATATTCATATAAAAAGTTCTAACTAAAAAATATCGTTACAACATGCAGTTTAAAAGATAGTTGTATAAGTGTATGGCGGATATTAATATTATTGCTGCACATGGTATTGTATGGACTAAAGAAATAGAACCAAATTGTAAAATTCAATGCTCCAGCTGGATTTGACTTAAGCATCTTCCGTTAAACCTGCCAACTGAAGTACCATGGCAACATGTTGGTACAAATGATTTATATTTTCTCCTAAATCAGAGGATGTTCTCAAATTCAATTTCAGACAGGGACGACTCGTCCTTACGTGCTGCACTGCTGCAGCACGCTCTTTTCTGTTTTATAATTAACAGTGTAGAAATTTTCAAAGACCATGTAAGTAAGAATGCATTATTACAAGTGTAAGAAATCGAGTACGACCAATAATGAACTCTTAATGCATGGAAAATACCTGCATAACTAATGGAATGCATCTTTGACTTCAACGTGCGGAAAGCCAGCAAGCTCGGTAACCAGTATTACGCATGCGTACAACCTTCCCCTCATGCCTCCCCGATGTCCTAAGTTCCCTAGATTTTTGCACAAACGCGTGCTGCATCTAGGTGTTGCGCGGTGATCATTCGCTGCATGGTGAAGCAGAGCCATCGACACCCATAGTTACAGCTGTAGAACTTGAATATGCATTGAAAATCATTTAACAATCTATCATTGCTTTATATTTTAGTTCTATAAACTAATTCCATCCTTCTTACGTAAACAGATCGAATAGCTAATGATTACTAAATCTCATGGCAGATTGTGATGCACGATACTCCATTCCCGCAACCATTACGGGAATTCCCCGTAACAAATGCATGTGGTTCGCATGTTTACATTGTATCCAAGTATTCCTTCTTGTAACGATATTTAGTGGCTAATATCAGTTTCTTTATTTTGTGTGAGAGTGTGAAACGTGTTATAAATTCACTTTATTCAGTGAGTAATTTAATGTTACGAAAACTTTAACCAATAAATAATGAACATGGTTTATGAACTTCTGAAAACTCCGTTTTCAAGGAGAACATTAGAAGAAATTCTTAGTATAAAAATGTTAGGGAGATCAAGATCCGATCTGAAAATTAAGCAAAAAGTGAAAGGAAGTAGAAATTCTGACTGTACCATGAAGAAACATCGGCGCATGGACTTCATTTTTGGAAACTAGTTGAGTTGCATGCAATTCTTCCCGCAGCACGCTGTCATTTTTCGTCAGGAGCCGCCATTGATTTCAGTTAACATGCCTTAATGACAACTTACATTTTTTAATTCACTGGGCTTCACAATTAACTACTGTTATGTAGGAATAGGTTGTACAACGTAGGGAGATACATCAAGATCGTAAATGTACTGTATAGATCTCTGGGTAACGAAGGATGGGATGAAATGAAAAATCCAAGAAGGTTACAGTCCACAGAGATGTGTGAAAGTATCTAAGAATATCGAAGACGCGTGCCACAGCTGAGGGAGATGATCGACCTGTCAATCAAGCAGCCCTTTAGTATCCACACGGAGCAAGTACTCTTTGCTTTGCATTTGCCTTAAGCCACGAAACCTAGAAGCACACCTGAAAGATGACAAGAGAATACATGAAAACTAAATAATGACAATCGTCTACCGAAAAGCAAACTCCAAAAGCCTAAGGTCAGAATGAATGATCGACGTGAATTGAAATGGGACCTCCAGAATACTAGCCTCACGTTTTACCACGAAGAACTATCTTTCCATAAATCACTGTTAAGTTAATGTTAACTCATTGTTCTTTCCTTCATATCGTGTGTAGATAGAGTAACGAGCTGAAGAGTCACACTGAAAAATTCATTGCCATAGCCAGAAAAGTTTATACTGTGTCGCTAGTGAATATTTAACACATTGCGGTCTCTCATTTGCTAATGTCCATGAATGGCATGAAAACAATATACAGCAATTGTACACAAAGTGAAATTTAATCATTTACTCATCGTTAATTGATAATGAATTCCATCCCAACTCTGTGGTTGGGAAATAGCCTGCCTGCTTGCCTCACATTCATGACGAGGCCAGTTCTAATTTCATTAGAGAAAATTAACCGAATAAGCTGTTCCCGGGCTTTTCCAGTATTTTGAAAGCATAAAGTTGGGTAACTCTAAATTCTAGGCACTCTAAATTTCATTCATCGTCCGATGTCACCTGTTAAAGAACGCTAAACCATAAAAAATTGATAAAATAAATTTGTTTACAGTTTCTTGTTAAGCAAAAAAATACCGCTCTCTTTTTTTACACTAACAGAGAGAATCACTAGTTGTGTTCATAGGAAGTGTTTTTTGTTTGTTTGTTTACTTAAAAGTTAATGAAGGGATAATAATAGAAATAAAGGAAGCTGAAGCACAGCTAATTTCATAGAAATCTAAACAACTTTGAGAAAGCGATAATCATAAATCTTGTGAATGGAGAAGAGCAAAAACAAACCAAAAATGCTTATAAAAGTTGTTTACTGATTACCATAAATGCGCAGAACGCAAAAAGGTTTAAAATCATTATTTTAACTTTGTACTTCAGATCCGTTATTTTCGACCTGTATTTATTGATCTTAATGTGATTTTCCTTTTAATACGTGGGTATGTGAATTGATACAATAATAATGGGTGTCGCACAGTTCCACTTTGACACTACAGTTTGATATAATAGTAAGGGTAGCTCAGGGCTGAGCAATGAGATTTCTCTCAGAGTATGCGTGGTTATGTATGAGAATGATGGTTTTAATGACACTGGGATGCCCGTTTCAAACTGGTTTAATGACTGCTTCTTTTTATCATTACATTAAACTCGAAGTTGCCGACCAAGAGTTACGAATATCATTGTTTAGAGTTACTATATGTGAAATTCTTATTACTCGATAAAAGTTAATTCGTTCTTCACATACATATGAACCGACATATATCTTCTCTCATCCCTTCTGGTCTGCCTTCGACCAAGACAGAGGCGATGACTTTTTTAATCGGTTCCAAGCCACGAACGGTGTCCTCCACAGCTGCGCGTGGGTGTGTGACTTTCACTTCTGGAAGCCCTCTTACACACAAAGATTCCCTTTGTAACTATTTCGTCCATTGTGATTATTATTCTCGGCCATGCCATTATTAAAGGTCCGAAGAATACCTATTCAAACGAAGTCAAGTGCTATCCCTTAGAATTCTGTTTCTCCCGTGTCTTTTGTTACACAACTCAACCAACTGCACTTGTTCGTGTCGTAACAAATATAAAATACTCCTTTGAAATCCATTACGATTCTTTACTTATTGCAATCCTTTAATTTCGGTATCAGCATCAACAAGTTATTTATTCCAATGAAAGATTACTGGAAAACCGAGGACGATATGTACCCACTTACATGTTACTTTCAATATCTCACATAATACCAGTGACTTTAGCTCTAGAACATCTTCCCATCAGTGACAAAATGACCTACCTGAAAAAAAGGGAGTAAAGAGAAACTACCCAATGGCAAGGATATCCTTTGGTTTGTAATTAGTAATATTTGTTATGTTCTTCTGTTACTTAAGGTCTTTCTTGAAACATGAAAACATCTCTCTTACACATACACATACGAACTTATGGAGATAGAAAATAGTTGCCACACTCGAGGCAGAAATTGAACCTGGGGCCTTTGGAGTTTCGAGACTAACTTTATAATCATTAACCACAGAGACAGTCAGTTACCTTTTTATATAATCTAAACTTCGCAACGAAGCCAGAGAAAGATCTACTGTCCGATCGCTGCATCTTACACCTATACCCATGAAGGATGTCGTGTGCTATAATGAATGTTCATATGCAGATACTGCACCGAGTCCTTCCCGGCCGATAAATGTGGTCTTCATAACCTGCAGCCGCCAACTTTCCCTCTTCAACTACCCTCCCGCTCCCCTAAAGATCTGATAAGGCTGAGGGTACCCCAGACCATATCTCTCAGCGGGAGAAAATCATACCGATACAGCAATTGACCCCCGCGTATTAAACAGTGGCGCTATTAGGCTTAATCTTATATAACGTGTAGATGATATTTATTTAGCTGTTAGGTACAGTACTATGTTGCACCTAAAAGTTCGATACCAAAATTTTACGGAAGAACAAAACATTTTTAGTAAAAGGTCCGCGTGTTTGTGTATGGAGAGCTTAAATTTAAATACCAAATTTTGTATTTAATTTCTGCATCTTCCATGAATGCGATACAAAGAGGTTCAAGAAAATATCCCACCTCAGTGAAGCAGAATGTTCTACCTCACGATGTTACTCCAATTTGTATCCTTCTGTGTCTGTTTCCCGCTTGAGCAGGGAAACCTATCTGAAGGTAAGCGTGGGTGTGTAATCAAAGTAAGGAAGGCACTGGAATCTGAGTTTGAGACGTTTTAATAAACAGTGTTCACTCTGAGAAGATGCCGACCAATGGAAATTAATATATAAATAAATACATGGGTCATTCAAAAATTAGTGGCAACACTGCCTGCATTTGGCGCTATCAGCGTAAATCATGTAAGGTCATAACAATAAAAACTAAGAACATCTAATGTTTGTTAGCTGTGATTTTGAATACAATAATTTTATTTAATAAGACATTTTAGTAAATTTAATTCCAGGCTGTTATCTTTAGTGCTCTAAATATGTTTAGTAAATACGAACAAAGATGCTTCATTAAAATCCAGATTGTAAGAGGTATCAATGCTCGACAATGCCATACAGAATTATTGGAAGCTTGAGGTAGACAGACTTTAACATATCGTACCGTGGCTAGGCGAATGCATTTCGTAAAGGAGGGGAAGACGTTCATAGAAAATGTGGAGTTGGCAAACAACAATCAGCAAGTGATGATGTGCACGTGCATGCTATTAGAGGAGTGCTGGAAGAATATCGTTGCTGTACTTGTATTGAACTAGCAAGGGAAGTTGGAGTTGCTCCTGGTACGATTCTCCACATACTTAAGTAGAAGTTAAGGATGTGGAAAATCTGCTCTCGATGGGTTCCACACAATCTTACAGAGGAAATAATGTGGTAGACGATGAAAATAGCGAGATTACACTTAGAACGCAATGAACGTGAAGGCAAGTGTTTTCTTCGACGGTAGATGAAACCTGGGTTCGATGTTACCAACCAAAATTGAAGAGACAATAAAATGATTGGCGGCACAGTGATTCGCCATGGACAATATGATACGTCCAAGAACACGAACCACTTAGAGTCATGTTCATTGTTGCTTATGATTTTGACGGTGTTCTTATCATTCATTCACTTCCTCAAGGAAATCGTGTAACTGGGCCAGCTGTGCGTCGTAAACGTCCAAATCTCCGAAATTCTCATCGCATTGTGTTACATGATGATGCTCACTTTCACACGTCTGCCCGCTGTTAATTTACTTCGCAGATGGAAATGGGAATTTCTGGAGCATCCTCCATACTCCCCAGATATGAGCCCATGTCATTTGGACTTTTTAGCGAAAATGAAATTGCCACTTAGGGGAGTTAGCTTTAGAAACAGACAGAGCAGTCTGTTCGAATATTAGGACAACAAGACGCAGTGGATTGTCTCATCGGCTCCCTGGTGTGTGGAGGTGAGTTCTTCGTGTTTGAGGAGATTACTTCTAAGCATTCCAAAAATGTTTTATTTGTTGTTAATTCAAATTTTGCCACTAATTATTAAATTACCTAAGTATTTAAACGCTATACCACGTGGTTTTATGCTTGAGGCAAGAATGACGCTATGTCTTGTTCCCTGACGATCCCAGCATAAGTGTCCAAGTTTATGCCCAAAACTTCCTACTCAGCTTCCATATTCTCCTACTATGTATTTCAAATGGGAAGAGTTCTGGAGTCAAGCTAATCAGATGCCGCATCACACTCAGCGTTGCCAGCTTGTTACCTCACTCCTTTTATATTTCCCTCTCCCTCGCACACACATACAACATGTACGTTTGCTTGGCGCAGACCTAAGGATTAGCAAATTATACTTTGCAAACTTTACAATGATGCAGTTGCCAAAATTGGAAAAAGTATTTTCGCAAATAATATATATTTTAAAATGCTATAAATATAATTATAGTTTATGAATTACCTGTTTTTCTAATCCAATGGAACTGCCAGTGGCTCATCCATATCGCTGTCAATGTCACTTCCGTTAAGAGACAATTCGTCATTGCTACTGTCTTCATCGTCTGAGTCTTGCAAACTTATGATTGTAGGTTCCAAGATCTCGTCACGTGCCATTTCTTTCTCAAAATCTGCATGCCTCACCAGTTTTCCCAGTCCTGTTGTGTTACCTTGTCAATTTCTTCTTGAACAAGTCGTTTAACGTCCGTCAGTTTAAGTATTATTTCTGTTTGCAATCCCTCCTGTTATTTGAGCCCACGCAACTCAATTGGATTATATTGGCGTTGGTAAGGTGGGAGGCTATTGCCTCGTGTCCCGTTTCAATTGCAAGCTGATCCAGCTGATATATTCCGTGTTTTTAAACGGAAGTACTCTTTGCAATAACTCTTTTCTAGTTTCTGTTTCCGAAAAATTTTAGAAGAACGTGTACACCTTAAAAATAATACTTCGAGCCTGACTTCGCAATATCTGCCTTTTTGGCTTGCCACTAATTTCACCACAAGAAGCCATTGCACTATTTAACTCTTACTCTACTGTTGTGTAAAAAACAACTGAATGATATTGATCTGAACTCTCCAGAGTAAATAAACACTTCTTATGCAGCATTCATTCATAAACATAAGCATACAGCATTCCACAGGCTAACAGTAAATGAAGTGTTTGCTCTTTCTAGAATTTAACATCTTGACTTATTCACAGTAATTCTTTTGTCCGTCATGTCAGTAGTTTGAATTTCAGTTCTGAGTAATTAAAAGTATATGTACATACACACCAACCACTTTGAACTCTCTAGAGTAAATAGAGATTACGAACCATTCATCAACAAAGATATAATGTGACCAGACGTGTTCTGCCAGGGCAGCAGGAAGATTATTGTTTCCTCTCGCTCGAATTGGATTATTTAAAGTAATTCTTTTATTACGTCATGTCAAACATTTAGTTCTGAGTAATTACAAATATACGTTCACGCATTCATTCCAACCAATAATGATATTCACACAGTGCTTACGTCGCGATTTATTGTTATAATACAGGTAATAGAGTTTTATTTATTTGTATTAGAAAAATATTTGAGATAAAAACATGGGGTTTTCATGGTTATGTTAGATACATTACTCTCTACGTTCCACATGGATCAGTTTTGGCAAAATCTGAATTTTTGTCTTGGCGCGAATAGTATTTCATACAGATTGATTAGGTTGGCGCTCGTCACGCACAACTTAGCGGGACTACAATACGACAACACCGCAGGACTCCGATTGGTTGCTCACCTAGTAGCACTGAAGGACAAACACCTTCCCATTTGAAACACATAATAATAGCCTCTTTTGCTAATGACTCTAAGACCCCCGCTACTAGCTTCTAATACGATGTTGCCACTTCGTTTCTACATTCCTGAAATCTGTTTTTTTCTATTCTAAAGACTCTCTAGAAATTTTAAGTAATACTCTCAAATATTCCATGATTTCCAAGCTAGCCCGCCATACCTAATCGGCAACTTCGGATACTTTCACCCCTCTCGTTACCGTAACCGACCGGACCACTTCCACGAATTTGCCTGAGAACTAGCCCTCACTCATTACGTACTTAATGTCATCTTACTCCAACCCAAAATGCACTCATGATCTATGGCCTAGTCTACAACCTAATCTTATTCACTTTTTTAACTCTTGCCCATGCAAAGAGAATGGAATATCAAAGATATCGCATAACAAGCAGCACTTAAAACAGTTAACTATTGCTTAAACCTTACTATATGTCTATATTCTCTTGAACCTACAAAAGAAATCAATAAATTAATTTTCTTAAATGTTATCTCCATTATCCCGAATAAAATTTCGTAAAAATGTCCAGAGTAGAGAAATTTACATCAGTTTTTTTTTCAAATATTTTTGCCAACAGACGTAAAATATACCTACTAACACTCGTTACGTAACTGACTGTTCAATCTAAAATGTAATCAATAAGCAATAAGGAAGCGAGGCATGTTATTAACAACCATGTACCTGTAATTATTATTTAACATTTCATTTTCAGTCATCAAATGTTAATGAGCAAATACAATTTCATGATGAAACGATTCTAAACAGAAACAACAAAATTACTATACTAGAGTTGTCAAACAAGCTGATTATTCCACTACACCAGTTCAAGAGATGTTTTATCTTTGTTTTCACCAAATCACTATTCCAAGTTATAATGGTTTCCAAAAGTTTTCAGAACTGTCTCACCGCGACCGCTTGTGAATATTAATTCCCGTAAGAGTGCAGAGCAAGCAAACATCTGTTGCTTTAAAATTGGATCTTAAATCAAGCCCAAACTACGCTACACTGGAAGTACTGAATGATGTGGAATTTAGAGCAAATCTATCGTAATAAAAGCAAAGATGTGGCTTATTGTTGGGACGACATGCGATATCAAGATGTCAGTCAGTGACTGGAAGCTTTTAATAGATACTCTTGAACAATGATATAAGGGGAAAATGTGTAACGTTCGTTGTAAGGAGGATAGAATTGCATAATACAGAAACATAGTGTTATAACGCAGTGATGCTAAATATTGGATGAAGTTCAAATATGAATTTTGAATACAACGCAGATATAGACAGGCAAAATAAATAACGATTTTGTTTAATAAAGAAAGACAAACGATCTGAGTAGAAGGAAGAAAATAAGTAGGATGAAACACTTATACCAGTGCAATGCTTACCTTATGTGACGTAAACAAAGCGGGAAATAGTATTATTCCGCCAGCGACTGTGATTGGAGGGAATAGGGCGCTATTTTATTCACCACTGGTGATCATGTGTGCTGTCTGGCTTCTATGAAAAGTTTTGCTTTTCAGTTTTGGATGTTTGAGTAGCTTCATGAGGTATCACTTTTCCGTTAAGATTAAATGCAAAGATGCGTGTACTGTGTAATATGTTGTCGCCAGGCATTGTTTCCTGCCGGCCCGTGCCTATGGGAACGCCGAGAGAGAGAGAGAGAGATAGCGCCCAAGACACGGCCACGGAGCAGGAGAGCGCTTGTTACTTGCCGAGAGAGAAAGAGCCAGAGAGATGTCTGGACAGTTCCCTCTCCTTCTCGCTGCATCGTGAGAGACCGTGATGCTACGGCAACTTCTGAGATACATTGGGTGGGATATAAATAAGGGACAAGAAGTTTTCTAGTCAGACTCTTTTCCGACTCCCCCGCATGGCTTGCAGACATCTGAGGTAACCACGAAGCAAATCCACCAGCAGCAAAAGCTGAATTACCATAATCTAACCAAGAGCTGTTTGGCCTCAAAATTATCCAAAAAAATCAAATTTAATCTACTTCATCGCCAGGTTGTATCAGGCATAGCATTCTGTCTTCCTTAGAGCATTAATGTACTATCTCAAATCTGTCCACAATCCTAATACAATAAAAATCCATCCTTAACTATTGTAATAAAACAAAATCCTTCCTTCGGTAAATCTTAATCTCGGGTGGGCACGCAGCAAAAGTCTTCGGACTAAACATAGCCTGTCAGTACCTTGTGTGTGCTAGTCAGTCGTGCAGCGTAGCTGCTAGGAGCGAAGTTGCAGTTGTCTATGGACTTGTGAATTGAGTCGTGCAGTGGAGTCGCTAGTCACCTGTCTATCGTGTGTGTGTGTGTGTGTGTGTGTGTGTGTGTGTGTGTGTGTGTGTGTGTGTGTGTGTGTGTGTGTGTGTGTGTGTGTGTGTGTGTGTGTGTGTGTGTGTGTGTGTGTGTAGCCATTTGAACTGTACCGAGTTGCAAGTTGAGAACTGATAATCGTGTAGTGATTTGAAAGTATATTCTTTTGTTTGTTTACATGTAGTGAAGCCACGAGAGCCTTTGTTTTGTGTATGTTACGCCATCCTGCTACTGTCAGGGCTGTACAAAACGTCTTTTTACGGAAATAAAGAGCATTTTGAATTTCTGCAAACTAGACTTTTAATTTTACAAACCCACAAAGTCATAATATTTCTCCTTTTGTAACATAAAAATTGACTGGACAGCTACATCTTCACGACCAACAATTATATTCCTTTCTTCTTCTGTTAACAAATTCCAAACTATACTGCAAAGAATGGTGTAAAAGCTCATTTTTAAAGCATGACAAATGGGATCATTGTTTACTGCTTGAAGTGCTTTTGAATTGTTGGTGTCTCGTTTCTTTCAAAGAAGCCATGCACCTTGGGATGAATAGCACATTCAACGAATTCCTCGCATTTACCTTCCACAACTGGCTTCTTTGCTTTTCAATATTTTCCTGAATTGAAAAGTTGAACTCCGAGGTTCATTGATACTTGGCGTTGAATCATCGGTTAATTCTGCTGATAAATTAACAACGTCCTCAATTGTTAAAGTCGGGTATTTTTCACACAACTTACAAAACGCCCGTCTTGGTGGCGTAGATGGTAATGTGTCTGCTCACGTTCGAGAGGTCCCCGGGTTGGAATCTTGGTCAGAGTGAGTTACCTGGAAAAGGTTTTTTCCATTTCTCCCTTAACCTTAAAAGACGAATGTCTGGTAACTCTAAGCTCTATGGCCCCCGGGCTCATTTGAGCATCATATCACCCATTTCGTTCAAAGTCCGACGTGACTTGACGTTGGAGGACGTAAATTACAACAACAAAAAAACATGTTCAATAACTTTTTTCACCACTGTGATATTTCACATATTGCGTGGAATCAGCCGTGTTGCACAACTGATTCTCCCCCTTTCTTCTGCTTTTAAATTTCGCAAGCATGTCGTGCACTCTAATTAATGCATACAATTATGTCTGCATTTACCAAATAAAATGCTAGTTAATTATTGTTTGAATATTGCATTTGTGATAATGTGATGATGTTTATATATTTTGTATTAGATATAAAGTCTTAAAATGTTATGTGGACTATACTTTTCAACCTTGGAGAATTACATTGCTAAACAGTCAGTGATGTCGCACACGAACACGTGCTTTTGTTTCAGGAAAGAATGAGTGCGTGCATCTGTTCTAAGAACAGCATAACTCCAAATGTAATCGGTTAAATACAAAATCTCTGCCACTAAAACTCTCTTCAAATGGAAGTTGTTCAACATTTTTCATTTTAAGAAAAATGCCTGTTTTGGTTAAAATATCATGGGCTAAAGTTACATTTATGATGAAAAATTAAATATATGTCTTGAATGGTTTATGAAATGACTGTAAATGCCACTTCCTTCTGGACGACCTCTGCATAACTGATTAACCGTAAGATATAGACAAAAGCCTTACTACAAAAAAAAAAAAAAAAAAAAAAAAAAAAAAAAAATCTTCGTCTTCGTTGGCCAACGGAGAGAATGAAATTTCAGAACCAGTTCTTAAAGGATCTGTCTAGGTACTGCTTAGGCCTTCTTAATTCTCTTATCCACATTATATCTGTAAGGAAATAACCAATAGAACACTTCTTCAAATGTTTATCATGTTTAAACATGAATTAGATAAAAAAATACGTGATTTTAAGACCGATTTTAGCAGTAGAGAGTAGAGGAAATATGTGAGTAAACATATCAGAATTTTTTATGTATTCCTGAAATTAAATGAAGCATAGTGAACTACTCCATCGCAGCAGGCATCCATCACCAACAACCATGCTACTTGAAGTTGAGTATCAAAGTTTACGACCCAGTAGGTACTTGAGGCAACCGTCTCGAACAGTTCCGGTAGCCGTTTGATTTGCCGATATGCGAACTCCATACAGAAGTTGAACTCTAGAGAGCTGTAAGAGGCGGGAAAATGAACGTACGTAAATACCGTCTGTTCCCTTTAACTCTTGCCAAAGAAGCTATAACGTATGTAGGTATATATTTTCATGCCAATCGAAATTTAAGGGATCAACATATCAGAATACACAAAACAGCTGTATAAAGTATAAAATTGCACATAAGACTTTAACCCATCTAATACACGTTTCTCCCTTACAAATCCGGATTATATTTTATCTGTTTTCAAGGAATATTACTGTACGAGGGCTGTTCAATAAAGAACGATCACAATTTCTTTGTTTTGAAAACGTACCTTTACTCATCCTCACAATTTTGATGGTTCTTCTCAAAATAGGCTCCTCTGAATGCGATGCACTTGTCCCAGCGTTTCTGCCCGTCTTCAAAGACATGCTGGAAACCATTTTTGAGAGATCCTTCAAAATCGCCTCCGCAGCGTTCATCACTGCTTCTGATGATGGATAATGCCTCCCACGAAGGCGTTTCTTCAAGTTAAGGAATAGAAAAAAGTCACATGGGGCTAAATCCGGACTATAGGGAGGGTGAGGGATGCACTTCGCGTTGGTTTTTGCAAGATATTCAGCAACAATTTTGACAATATGCAGCGTCACATTATCGTGGTGCAGCATCCAGCCCGCTTCATGGAAATGTGTTCTTCTGTGCCTGATATGGACTTGCAATGTTTTCAGGACATCCCTGTAGTATTGTCCAGTTACTGCTGTGTGTGCAGGTACAACATGCTGATAAACCATTGCACGAATATCAGCGAATGAGATGACCATAACTTTCCCAGCAGAAGCAACCACTTTTGCTTTTTGGGGGGTTGGTGATGAAGGGGATTTCCACACTGAGCTTTGCTGTTTACTCTCAGGATCAAAATGACGTAGCCAAGTTTCATCAGCAGTGATTACATTGAAAGAAACATCAACTCTAACATCAACTTTAACTGCATATTAGCTCATTGCAGCGGTAGGCGATACTGAATATGTCTGAACTTTCCTGGTTCTCACAGGCGGGAACCAGGAGTACCAACAATGAAACTACTACGGCGTATTTGTTTCACATTAAGCTAACAGAATATAATAAGATTGAATTTTAGTGCGAACAAATTATGACCGTAAAAAAATTATGATCATTCTTTATTGTACAGTCCTCGTACAGACCTCCATAGCATATTAAAATAAAGTGATTTTAATATAAATTGCGTATATATTAACAAGTACAGATTTGAAGATGTTACTGTGCTAAAATATGCAAGTTTATTTACTTAACACTCAGGATAAACTTTTAATTGGGGTTATAATAGCTCCACTCTTTCCCACATATCCCCTCTTTCTAAAAATTCAAGTAACCTCCAAAATTTTTACACTCCAGGTATATTTTCTTTTAGTTCATTGCAGTTTTTATCCAATATACTATTTCTCATACTCAATATAAAATATAATATACCATATTCTTCTATTAATTTTTTCCTCTGCCATTTTAGAAATGCGTAGGTGCGATATGAATACTCTCACCGATAATGGCTTGTTGTAAACAAACAAAAAGTTGTCGGTTGCTGCAGCAGGCTGGGTTACTATGAGCAGAGTTTTACCCGTGGCATTTCAACGAAAACTTTGTCATCTTTGCAGGCATCTTTTTCAGGAATCCAGTAACCATGAATAAATTATGCAGGCCATTTAAGTCCTTTTTAGTATTGAAATAGAAGATTCTTATAGCCTTGATCTGTAGAGTCCAACAATACCTTTCAATGCTAAAAGAATAATTCGATTAAATGATTTTCGATATTAACATGCACGCACACATATATACCAGGTGGTCCAACTGCCCCATCCTTCGCGTAAGCAGATGTCCCTCAGTGCGTTAAAACATTTGCAGAGCGTATCAAATGCAAGTAAAACGTACCGCAGTAATATGAGCGGATTACACACGCTAGTTCAATCCTAGGTACTGCCTCTCATCGTTCGGAGCAGAACCAAATCCACTCACACCACTACCATGCGTTTAACAGGAACTGCCCTAATGTGTTCTGCAACTGTTTTAACGCACGATGCGATATCTGCTTACGTGAAAGACGGGGTAGTTGCACCACCCGGCAATTACCAATTTTTTGCTTTATGTCATATAAGCATAGACTGGAAACTGAGTGTTAAAAATAAGTATGGCTGCACTCTAAAGCATAGGGAAAGTAAAGCTATTGTGACCTTATGTTACTTTAGGAACCACAATCATAATGATAAAACGATTAATTGACTGTTATGTTGAGTAACAGAACACTGGGTAAGCGTGGAACACGTGTGATAGAATGGCGCTTCAGTTTGACTCCTTAAGGTGTGGAAAAACAGGAATCTAGTACTCTGTGATTATTAAATTAGATTTTAATTTCCCTGTAGAAAGTTCGCATTCTATACTTCCAAACGTGTCTTCAACTATTCCTAAGAAATCACTAAAAGGCATACGCTATAAGACCAAACATAAGAATATATTGTACTATAGATATCATGAGAGTCAATATAAATGGCAAGCCACCGTTGTAGCGTAGCTGGTAGCGTGTCTGCTTCACGTCTAAGAGGATCCGAGTACGATTCTCCGCTCTGGTGAGTTATAATACAGATGAGGTTTTCCCTGATCCTAAAAAAATTATATCGGGTAGCAGCCCTATATAACCTGGATTTAGTTGAGCTTCATTTGTGCATGATTGCTGATTATGCACTTTTATTCTATAGATATATTAAATATTTATTTATTTACTTTATTTTACTTTATTGAGCTAGCACCAGTTAGTATAGGCAGGATTCATTGCACTTTACCAGTTATGTTACCAGCAAAATACTGATATGTCGTTTTCATTTAATCTTATTAACTTCATAGCTAAAGGAAATTAAAGGAATTCTGTTCACGACGTTTTCAATTTTTAAATACAAGTTTGTATCCAACATGTAAACTTTATAGAGAATACAATCCTATGGTCCCTTTGTGTTTAAAGAGAAGTAACCAGATGTTAATTTGAACCAGAAGTTTTGATATATCAGCAATTAACACGTTTTTAGTTTATTAACTCTCCATGAAAACATTTTCTGATCCCTTTCAAAATGAGAGGAAAATTTATGGTATACTTTTTTGCTGAATTTAACAGATGTCATTCCTCTGTGTTGGGTCCATTGCATATGGTTCAGTGGCCAACAAATGAATAACGGCGCATAATACTGCCAAACAATTGCATTCATTTACGAGCAACCAAATGAAAAGCTGTAAAAACGCAGCTGTTGTTTGCGGGAGCAATGCAATGTAGCTCAGTATTTCAATGTAAATAAAACGTTACTAACGTGTTGATGAAAAACGTTGATGTATTTTTGTGTCCCCAGAACCTCTAGCCAAGCAATTTGAACCAGGAAACAACACAATCTTCGAAGTCATTTTCATTTGGAATGCATTTAGAATAATTTTGGGTAACTGGTAAACCGTAAATGACGTAATTTACTGCACATAAAATGTAGATATTTTTTAAACAAAGATAAATTTTCAGAAATAATGCTTTGTGTTTAAGGCATTTAGAGGCGTTTATATGTATAGATTTGAATGGTTAAATTATTTTACATTTAATTCCTCTTGAACATATTACATTTATCATTATCATCATCATCACTACAAGGATTACGAAATTATCTGTTACGGCTTCACAAAATATCAACCCAACCCTTCTCAAGATATTCATATCTTTGCTGTCTTCTTGTTTGTACTAGTGGTTCCACCCTTATTTCTTCATATTTGGTGCAACCCTTCACTTACCTAACAAACCCCATCTCCACCATCTGAATTCTTTCCCTCTTTCAAGTTTCATAGCCATAAAATAATGTGTTGGCATAACTCTTAATAGTTTTATTCTTTGTACCCTTCCATACGTTGATTTTAAAAGTTCTGTGTACACTCCGGTGCACGGAAATGTTCCGGTGCTGTTGGTATCTTTTGGTGTGATACTTTATATAATGTTGGCATAACCGTTTCACCATTCGTGCTTTATGCCAGTCCTGGCTGTGCTAATCTCTTATTGGTTTATATCGAAATCCAATAACACAAGGAATGACCGATGAACAAGGCACGTAGGTGAGGTGCTTAGTGCAAGGGGAGGGGTAAGGAGGAATTTAACCTTAGTGGAACGATTGTCAACATCACCTCCTTGCTGTGTCCGTCGCTCATTGGTTTGATGTCATAACTTGGGAACCGGGGGGAAGAACAAGGGGTGGCTTATAAGGAATGGGGATTCGTGGATTAATTACTAGAATATTATTGCTTTTGTGTTTTCCCTTTAAGTTTGTCCACGTGACGAAAATGTATAATTTGTGTAGATAGAGCTTAAGTTACAGCTTTAAATTATTTTGTAATGAAATGAGATGATTCGAAATAAATATGCTCAGTGTGGAGTTCAAGTTGATACACATAATAAAGCACAGAAATCTGCCCCATTCCTCATTACCTTCCCAAGAAACCTGCTCAAACCTGAGAAGGTTCATTGTTCGAAAAGGATGGGCACATGCTCCTGTCCTCAGTAACCACTTATAAAATAATTAAAGTCCGATGAGAGGCATTCTGAATTATATGGTTCAATGTAGCTTAAACTGTCTGGGCTTCTGGTTCACCTCCACCATCGAAACAAATGGCAGGCGCACGCCTTCCTATTGCTAACAGGGTTTGAACTGGGGTTGTGGTGCTATTCACCTACCAACCTAAACAGCTGTTCCATATATTGGAATGTTTCCGTGCACCGGACTGTACGATTTCACAGACTACCTCAAATTTATTTATTTTACAATCTATGTCTTTTTCTGCATTAAAGCTGATGTTGCATTCAAATATTTTAAATCTGATGTTAGATCCAGACTTCAACTCCCTAAAAGAATATCAGATCTCACTGGAAATTTGCCTTTAGATGTCATAATCTTGCTTTCGTTATTGATATAATTTAATTTTCACAAAATATTGAATTTTTGCAGGGATTTTTGCAAATAACTTTCATCTTTCTGAAAATAATCGGGTCAGTTGCAAAGATAACATATACTGATATATACAAAAATACTGCAAAAATCTGGCACGTAATGGAACGCTGGTATTGACAAATCCAGCCAGATAATCTCTGTTTCTCAAACATAGTTCTAGTCACTAGTTGGTATAGTACTTTAGCTTCCCAAAACATTGCCGAACTCCCCAGTGGTTACACAAGGAAGGTGTCCATTCTTTCAATAGCGGAGTTCCGAAGGCTACCTTAAATTCCATGCAAACAGAAGAAAAATATGAGTAAACAAAGCCTGAAGTTAACAACCTTGTTTCTTGCTTTATTTTAATATATCCTTTATATTTTCATTCTCTCCTACCCTATTGCATGTTTTCTTGATTACATTGCGGCAGTAATGTTTATTTCATGTGCCGTAGTTGTCACTATTTATTTACTCCTTCCTATATAAAACCGAACTACACGAACTCCCATAAATAATCGGACAGACTTTGCATTTCACTACGGAGTGCTCCTAAAGCAGGATAGATTATGTGCATGAATCTCCAGGTACTCCTTGTGTTAAGCAAAAATTATTTGCTATGAATATCCATTTTAGAGGTTGAAAATGTGGCTAAAATAAGAGCTTCAACCTTGTTTACATCAGGAGTTTACGACACAAAAAAATCGGACATTACAAATGAAATTCAATACAAACGAGTAGGTGAAGTCTGTCAGTAGACAAAACTACATTGTAGATTAAGTACGGCAACTGTGCACCAAGAAGAAGGCAAAAGCATAGTATGGGGCCCAGAGGTAAGCAGAGTACCTTTGAACAGAGACAGTTAGTGATCTATCACTATGAAAAGAACAAAACATACCGGGAAATAGCTGAGATTGTGAATCTTAGCAAAAGTACAATTAGTGACCTAATTCACCGATATAAGTATGAAGACAAAATGGAATCTTGAGCAAAGCCAGGGTGACCAAAACTTCTTACTGACAGGTAAATCCACGTGTAAGTTCTCCTGTGACTTGCACTGAGATTCAGGAAGAACTGGGACTGACGGTTAGTCCTGAAACGGTCAGAAGGGCCATGCTAAAACAAGATTTTAATGGTCGCGTAGCCAGAAAAAAAGCCATACATTTCCATCAAGAATAAGAGGAAGCGATTAAAATTTGTCAAAGACTTTGTAAACAAGACAACCGATTGGTGGGACCAAGTTATTTGTTGAGACGAAAGGAAATACAACCTTGCTGGTTCCATGGCAGGGTGGTTGTGTGGAGGAAACCAAACACGGAGTTGGAAGAGCGCAGTTTACAAGGCACAAACACGGCGGAGCGAGTGTAATGGTATGGGGCTGCATTTCCGCTACGGAAGTGTAAAAGCTGGTGTTCATACACACAACCATGAACAAGGAAGTCTATCTTATACTATTACAGCAAAATTTAAAACAAAGTACAGAAATGATGGATATTTTGGACAGCTTCTCATTTTATCAGGATAACGATCCTAAGCATACGTCCCACATTGTGCTGCCATGGTTACTTTACAACTGTCCTCATGTACTACATCCACCCCTTCAGTCCCCGGATCTCAATCCCATAGAAACAGTATGGGATGTACTGGAGAAGGCCACGCGGAAAACCCCATCACCTCCAAGCAGAACTTGAAGGAGAGGTTGCAAGAGGAATGGAGCAAACTTTCTACAGCCTACCTGACAAAACTTGGTTGAAAGCATGCCAAATAGGCTGCAAGAAGTAGTGTCAAGAAGAGGAAGAGTCACAAAGAAGTATGCCATATTTTGTATCACACTCTAGTTGTTATGTCCGATTACTTTTGAGAGCCAAAACATGCAATATTTCTTTTTAATTATTAAAAAGCACGCAATATATAATTTTTATCTGAAATAACATCTACTTTCTTACAAGAACGAACCATGAAACTGTGGATTACCATTTATTTCAATAAAATAGCACATCAAATGTTGATTTTCACTTTCAAAACTTATTACTCTGCTTTGTCCGATTATTTATGGGAGTCTCTGTATGTCCGAACAGTTAGACGTGTGAGAGACTTTTAGATACAAAACTTGGTATTTTATGATGTTCAGCATCCACTACTGATACTAAACTATTCTTTTAAAAATATCTTCCCTATCTCACCACCAATTACGTTGAAAAAGTTACGTTGTCTTTGACTTTATCCAAGTACCAGATGTTTAAATGTCTGCATACAAATAAACTATATATCTTGAATTTTCTGAGTAGACGACTTTTTCATAATATATTGTTTATAATCTATAAAATCAATTAGATAGCTAAAATCTTAATATACAGTATGACATATACAATTTTATGCGGTGTTAACTATCGAAATATTATTTATTAAATGTTTGAAATATCAAGCACTATAATCCTTTTTCAACTATAACTTCACCTTCCTCTTTCTGTCATAAAAACAAAACAGATACAGCAAATAATTTTTAAACCTTTTATTCGACTTTCCTGATGCAAGAAAATGTGACCTACAACCACATCTGCAGATGTAGGTTTCAAAGTATAAGCTTTAGCTTGTTCAATAAGAGAGAATGTCATACGAGTGCCCACATCAGATTTTAATAGTCCTATCTTGTTTAAATCCTCATAGTGTGTTTTATTATTCCCATAACTTAGTAAATGTGAGGTATTTTCAATTTTTTGAGAATAGCCTGTAAAATTATCTTCATTCTGAATGAAGGTTTTCTTTTATATCACTAGTAAATATAGACAAAAGCTTTCGACACCAAAGGTATTGATAACTTTAAGAAAGATTATTATTATGCCATTTAAATCTTATTTGTTACATTAAATACTGGTGCTATATTTTTGTTTGTATTGATTGATTGTATATTTTTAAAAAAGATATTAGAATTAATAGATAAAGTTAAATTAGTTTCTTTCCTTTGGTTGTTAGTGGCCATGTAAAGAATACTAGCATATAACGATGCACTATTTTAAAGCTTAATTGAAACTTCGGTCTACTGATCACTCTTCTACCTACATCCGAACATATAATCAAAATATTTCTTTGTGGAAAAAGTGTAAAAACATAAGCTTTTGTAGGATAAGCTTTGCTGTGAATGTAACTTAACATTCATTTTTTTATACAAATTCGTTAGTGATAAAACCTGACTACAAAAAGTTACGTTTTGTCTTTGATTTTGCATATTGTTGACTGCGTTGGCTGACGTAGTTTTCGATCTTATTATAATGCAGAAGCAAACTATTTATTCTTTATTCACGTGTCTCTTACTCACATGATTAAAGTGGAGTTGCCTAAATTAGGAAGCAATTGGACCTAGTTGTGGGTGACGTCAAAACAAATACTAGGTAACATTATATATACCCCTGTGTGTGCTGGTTTTAATTAACATGTTATATCCATCATCATGTTAAAACGTGTAAACAACATACTCACAAATTCTGAGAATTATAGTTGTTTATACTATTGACATAATTAGTACAGAACCTGCAGTAGAGCACATATCCCATTTCATTCCGTCACTTGCCTGCCAATTTCACTCATGTCAACAACATTATTAAAAGTTATCTTGAAGTGGTAAAATAAGTCCCTCAGGAAATTTATACAATTAGCTAAACTCTGAATATATTAAGAATGCAAATAAAGTGCAAAATTTGGACAGATTTAACAGGAAGTATTAACAGGAGGAACTTCACACCTTATATACCCAAATGAAATGAGTAATCCACAAAAAAAAAAAAAAAAAAAAAAAAAAAAAAAATTGTTCCATAGCTAACAAATATAAATTAGACCTCTATAAACATTAATGTATTTAATTACAAAATATCTTCTTAGCCAAAAAGAGCAGCGGACTAACCCACACGTAGAAGCCCATAGAGAAGCTTTCCCAATTATTTGAACTTGGTTAGCCAACTAACTAAAAGGAATGAAAATAATTTATGATCTATACAATTTTATAATGTACAGAGTAGAAATAGTATAATCAATACTGTGAACTGGTAGTTTGGAATATTTGCGTATGTACCAGATTATATTTTGAAGGGGGAGGAGCAGCAAATTCAAATAACTTGTCATTGCACAAAGACCGAAGATGGCTGAAGAGATGCGTGTCTCTCCCATTGTTACTAATTAACAGCCGAGTGTTGCAAACACAATAAAGGTAGTACCCCCAGGGGGTTCAGTTCATTCTCCACGGCTCCTCGCGTGATATTCCACGGAGCTAGCACTTCCTGAGGATGCACGCTGCACGTCAGAATTGATTTTTCCATAAACTGGAAACGCTTCCCATCAACTTGTGTGTCAAGGACATCTTACTATTGAAATTTTTAAGATTTACGTAATCTCTCTGTTTCTTTTTTAAGTATCTTCCCGTAATAAGTGGAGGAATTATTCTAGTCAACCCAAAGACTCAATATCCAGCTGTCACTTACACATGCTAAGTTATTCTGAAGAAATAGAAATTATCTTCTGCAGGCAACATAAGAAAAGGCCGTTCGTTAACACTAAATTTGAAATTAGCTTCAATATACTCCAAGGATACGAAACGAATATTTAAAAGCAAAAACAGAAAGTACCGCCACACTAAAAAGTTGAAAAAGTTTCCGGACTTCCACTTTTTAAAATGCTTCTAACGATTTGATCCAATTAATGTTTGCCTAAGGTATCTCCATAACAAAATATGTACTTTGAATTATCTATGAAAAGGCTGTAAGGTTACATGCATTCTAGAGGATTTTCTTTATGTCTGGTGAACCATAACACACAGTCAAAATCTTGTTTGTCAAAAATTAATTACCTCGTTAAAGCAAACTTTTTTCATTAATCAGACTTTTTTGCGTTTAAACATTTACGAGATAATCTGTGAAGTTCAGTTACTTAGTAACTGAATTACAAACTTCCCAAATTCCGTAAAAAAAATTCTTGGAAATATAAATGGTAATTAACCCTAACAAAGTATTGGAGTTTTCAAAATCTCTGCAGAAATTTTGCAATATTGATTCAAAAAAGAGAGTTAAATGCGGGATTTCATAAGGCGACATAATCTCTAGATATGTGTGGAACATCTAAAGGCTATATTAATAAGGTTATTATTCTATTTCAAGCAAGTTTGTGTAGCTAGTCAAGGTACACATTTTTGTAATAATCTTCCGCTCTGTTTAATACGTTACATATTCTTCAAAAATTGTTCAACAAAGAATGATCACAATTTTTTTGACAACGTACCTTTACACATCCTCATAATTTTGATGGTTCTTCTCAAAATAGTCTCCCATGAATGTGATGCACTTGTCCTAGCGTTTCTGCCAGTCTTCAAAGACATGCTGCAAAACATTTTTTGAGAGATCCTTCAAAATCGCCTCCGGGGCCTTCACCACTGCCTCTGATGATGGATAATGCCTCCCACGAAGGCGTTTCTTCAAGTTAGGGAATACAAAACTGTCATATGTGTTTAAATCGGGACTATCGGGAGGGTGAGGGATGCACTTCATGTTCACTTTTGCAAGATATTCAGCAACAACATTGGCAATATGCGGCCGCGCATTATCGTGGTGTAGCATCCAGCCTGCTTCATGGAAGTGTGGTCTTTTGCGCCTGATATGGACTTGCAATGCTTTCAGGATATCCCTTTATTATTGTCCAGTTACTGATGTGTGTGCAGGTAAAACATTTTGATGAGATGACCATAACTTTCTCAGCAGAAGCAACCACTTTTGATTTTTTGGGGGGTTGGTGATTAAGGAGATTTCTTTACTGAGCTTTGCTGTTTGCTTTCAGGATCAAAATGTTGTAGCCAAGTTTCATCAGCAGTGATTACGTTTAAAAGAAACTTCGGATCTTCCTCTAACATCAATTTTAACTTCATGTTACCTCCATTACAGCGGTAGGCGATACTGAACATGTCTGAACTTGCCTGGTTCTCACAGGCGAGAACCAGGAGTATCAACAATGAAACTATTATGGAGTTTTTGTTTCACATTAAGCTAACAGAATATAATAATATTGAATTTTAGTGCGAAAAATTATGACCGTAAAAAATTATGACCATTCTTTATTGAACAGGCCCCGTATATGCTTCATTATTAGATTTATAAACTGAAACTTGATATATTTTAGTTTAAATAGTAAAGATCTGTTTGTAAAAATAACGAAGTATTTAAAAAGATAGTGAGATTAATATTTTTCGAAGTTATAAACCAACGATATTAAAATTCTCGTACATTTTAGAGAGCAACAAGCGGCAATTTTCAATTATTTAAACACCCCAACTGTTGCAAGTGTTTAAGCAAGAAAATTATTATGCATTAAAATAGAGGAAGTTAAACGTTTGCAAATCGCGTATTAAAAGTTCAATAACGCCAAGGTTCAGCGCCCATATATTTTTAATACGTTCAAAAGTAAACATTTCTTTAAAATTCGACCTATATTTTGATATCCTTTTTTGCAGATTATGTAGGATAATCTTCAGCTTTATAGTACATAAAATTTTAGTTACTATTTTATATGTAATACATGCAATTGTAATGAAGAAACATATTGCAGATTCTTTCATGGGGCTGTACCAATGTAAATCTGGTTTCCAAAGTTTCTAATTTGTTTTAATTACTATTTTAAAACTTTGTTACTAAAACTTTGAGCAAATTTAAATATAGTTTTTAAGCAATTTTATGCTGGGGTTCCGTATGAGAATTTAAGGCTATACATTTTTTTAATTTCCACGTTATTTTTCTAATCATAACATACAAAGTCATAAAATTCTAGTTTGGGTTTAAATAACATATTTTTTACAAAGCACGGCAACTTAAGCTATACTTAACAAAAGGAAAAGATGTGATCTTTGGGAATAAACTTGGACATTTTGTATAAATTGCATAAATTCTCCTATGTGGAGAATACGTTGAACGTACAAAAGAGTAGACTGGAAATCCAAAAAGTCACATTCTAAAATTTAATTCCATACTGACATTTCTTATAACAGAAAATCGCCCGGAAAATGTACAAAGAAAAATTAAATATCCAGATTATAAATTGGGAGTATATTTATGGACAAAGAATTCTAAAGTATTTTTCCCTAAATTTCAGCAAGTTTAATTGATGAGTTCCCAAAAGCCAGAAGTTGGATAGAAAAATATGCTATTATGTTAAAAGTATAAAACCTAAACTTTTGGAACAAATAACATAATTCTCAAATGTTTCTTAGAATTATAACAATGTATGATTATATTAGTTTTATTATATGTAACTAGGTTATATTACGCCATGGGTGCCTAACCATTTTTACCTTTGGGAAGTAAGTTAAAGATAACTCCGGGGCACTGTTCACATATTTTTATTTTGGGCAGGGAGGTAGAAAATAATTTGAAGTGTGACACAGAATGCTCAGTTTGTAAACATTGAGTCGCCCCCCGAGTCGGTCTGTGAAGGTGACGGCGCACGCGCGTTGTGGGCTGCCTGCCAACCAGGGGCAAGCTGCACGTCAACACACACAGTGCATGCAGCCTCCCACCGTTGGACGTCTTCTATCGCGGCACGTGATGCTCTTACGATGGCTATCATCATAGTGACGAACCCGACACCTAGAAGCTGTGACCATGAGTCGGAAGGTAGTGGACGCCTCGGGTCGACGAGGACCTCGGTATCGGCCTCCCCAAGAGTTAGCGGTCACCACCACAATACCAGTAAGGTGTGCCCTTTCCTTTGGAGATGTGGTGGATCAAGGTCCACCGGCAGCAGCGTGGTAAGCATCCTCATTCCTTTTGTTTTGGTGACAAAGTGCAAGCTGACTTATTCTTCAGCAAAGTCTGACAATAACAAATACAATTTTTACGTAGGACTACCTAGTGGCAAGGAATGGGAACTTTATATTTCGTTTGTTGAGCACACCTATTTTCAGTGATTTTGATAACCAAAACACCTTTAGCATGTGAACGGTCAAACTGACAAGTGTTAGCTGAAGATTCCAGGTTATTTGAATGGTGGTTCGTTGACCTAGTATGTAAACAACAATCGAAGATATCAGTCTAACTATGCGAAAACACTGCTCTAAAATATTGAAACAAACTGCATTTCTACTTCTCCCTAATATGATGTAAACACAGATGTATAAGTATAGCGATTGTCTCTACCATTTATTGGTACAAATGTTATATTCTTAATTCAAATTCCCAAATTTGGAGTAAACTTTTCCCTAAGTTTTCTGGCGGTATCAAATTTGTTCCTCTTCTGGCCATTTAACATGCACGTATAATTAGAGTTTCTCATATAATTGCAAAAGTAGTTTAAATATTTTAAACTCAGCAGAATGTTATGCATTTTACATTTATAAGTTGATTTTCTGTATATCAGCTATCATTAAGTATTTTGTTTTAGTTACAAGAGGGAGCGATGCTAATTACCTCAGTGCATTTTTACCATAAATTTCATACTTGACCCACGTCGTCGTAAGAAACAACTAAAGGTTGATAGTAACTCAAAAATGAAATGATAAAAATATTGAATATCCAGATCAATAACAAGCAATGCCTCGAAAGTGACTGATACCTCCAAATTTAGTTAAATTAACTTGTGTACTTTACAGGATATCTATATCCATTTTGTTGAGAATTTTATCATAGAATTTATTTACAATAAATTATACAAATTTACTTACAAAGAAGTATACTTTAAAGGCATTCCCAGAACATTTAAGATTCACATTGTGTTTGACATTGAAAGAACACAAACATCTTGTAATTCAAATACTTTAAAGACATTTTGAGGAAGGGAAATAAGGAATTCGTGCAAACGTAATGAATGGGTAATGAAATTTTGTTGAAAACCTTCCTGTCACAATCTTGGAAACGTGAACTTCATTATTAATTTTAGTATTAAATTAATGCTGTTTTCCAATAACCTGTTCATAGAGAGACTAACAGACAGATCAACAAATAGACATACATCCCACGCTTGGGTTTTATTTCCAGCGTCTTCCACGGACTGAGTGCGAAGATTTTCAAGAAAATCCTCCCATCCCAAACTGCGCTTTACATAAAGAATATTTCATTAAAAGTTCTCAAAAATAGCTCCAACGGTTTTCATAAAGTACTATCTTTAGAATATGGATTTTTGCACAAAAATACCTGTGTTAAATTTTAATAAAAAAACTGCTTTTCATTCACAGTGACATTCGTAAACTTCTGTAAAATTCCTAATAGTTAAAGATAATTAGTTATTTTGAAATTTAGATATCATTAGAACACAAAATATATAGACTAATGATTGTAGCATTAATCTTTTCCGAATATCTATGGTACGTGTTTTCGAATTTGCCATCTATTAATTTCCCATCCTTATACAAAATGTGGAATATTCAAAACCAACCTAAAATGATCCACATTTGAAATAACTGACTTTTTCTTGAGATTTATGTGACCCCCATGTGAATTATAGCGAAATGTAATGAAATCATTTCTGATATTCAATATTATTGAACATGTAGTAAAAAATACAAGCTTCTGTAAGGATAATATGCAAAAGATTAACAAACTTATATGAATGGTTGCATAATATTTTTATTTAGTGTTTACTTATAATTCTCATTTTATTTCGTTGCATGAACTACATATTTAAAGGTCAAAATCAAAGTATTTCTTTTAATGGCAGGTAAAATTTCTGACATAAAGTTTTGCGTTATTTTCTAACCGAGCGTACCCAAAGTAAAATCCAATAGGAAATATTTAATTCTTTCTTTAATGTAATATATGAAATGTTATCCTTATTAGAATCCATTCCATATCAGCAACACACATAACTATACCTTCATCTCTGCAGTTTCCGTATTAAGCTTAAAGTTACACAGAAAATATTCAGAAAAATTCAAGATTGATAATGTTAACCCATTGAAACTAAGAGATCCATTATAGGATTATTAACTTCTCTCATTAGCCTGTAAGCATGAATGTGAGGATTAGTGAAGTTTTAAAGTGCTAAACTACTCAACGTGAGCCATATTGATGTTCCCGTTCCAGAGCTTTTTCTCAGTTTACAACGATAAGACATTAAGCTTCTGAAATGATATATGCAATTTTTTGAAAGTGTAAAGCAATTCTATATGACATAGGAAGCTACATAATTGAATACTTGAACTACGCGACCCGCATCTGCTGATACTTTTCAGAAATGTCGTTAAGCGTATCTAATGAAAAACCCTTTTAGATTTTTGCACAAACTGTCAGTCACCAGGAGATCATTCAATGAAATTTAGAACAAGTAAGATCCAACACAATAGCAAAACATCATCCAGTACTTTCATTTTTTGTGAAGTACACATCAATTTAGTTTTGTTTTCCAGCAATTCCAATATACTGATAAAATTTAATTTATCTCATTTCTCTATAATAATTACGGCTTATACCGGTTGAGACACCTAAACGACCACGGATGTACCATTACGAAACGAGATACAACATTGCTGAGTTTTTCTGGTTGCTTAAATTCAACAAAGGTTACTAAATTTAGCTTATTTAAAATTAACTGCCATATAGCATAGTTAAGTAGTCATTTATATACGTTTTTAAAATATAACAATGAAAATTTCCAACTATAATTTCAGGGACACTTTCAAATTATAGTTCAGGCACATAACTTCAAATTTTCATGTACAAGTAACGTTTTTAAATGCCAAATTGAAAGTTCTACATCTGTAGTAAGCTGGACATGTTTCTGAATATTAGTAAACATACAAAACCCTCGATTAAAATGTCTATTTTTCCCTTATTAAAGGATAGTTTATATTTCATCCTAATTTTAAGTATGCAGTTAAAGTATACATTAGAAGTATACTTGTTAACATAGTATCTTTTTAATTAACTGCATGAGAGTAAGGTAAAAAATAATAATATGCAATCAATGTGTGCTTTAGTGTTCATGAAAACAATTTTCAAAATCTTTAGAATAAACTTCCAGTGGCAATTTTTCTGTTTTATAAATTTAGATAATCAAACATGAATGTTTAGACATCTGCAAATAACGTAATGAAATTTTGGAGCTTCGTCTTTCTGAAATTATTGTCCTCTTGCGTTTTTAACATTTTAAATGTGTTCTATTATTTAATTTTTGTTGATTTTTTCTTGTTTTGAATTATAGTACACGTTGTTTCCATATAGATCAAGGTATTTTAAATATATTAAATTTAGTTTCGAATTTAAGGTCAAATAATTTATTACGCGATTGACTTTTAAGAGCTCAAACATTTTATATACTTTCATTGTTTTACAACAAAACTTTTAGCATTACCAGAATTTAATTTATTATGGTAAACAACTGTATTCGAGGAATAATATGCAGAAGTCAAGGGTTTAAAATGTTTATGTTTTCGTCACCTAGGAATTTCACATGGGACTAACTTCATATTTAATAGTTACACTGGACAACAGTGAAAATTTTTCGGGCTTAAAATAGTGAATTTACATGTATTCCCATCTGCTGAATTCAAAAATCATCATAAAAATGATAGATCAGCTCTTGTTTTGAAGATAAAGTGACATTTCACCTTTTAGAGTGAAGATTTTAAATTTGGGTGAATTTTTTTTTTGGGGGGGGGAGTTGGCACACTATCAATATACAGTAGATGACAACTACAAGCATTTGGTGACAGTTCTGCAAAAATACCATAACCTTGGATGCAACATGTCCCTTAAGATCCATTTTCTCCACTCTCACCTAGACCTTTTCCTTCCTAGTTGTGGAGCTGTTAGTGATGAACATGGGGAGAGATTCCATCAGGACATTTCTGTTATGGAACAAAGATATCAGGGCCGTTGGAATGAAGTAATGCTTGCGGATTACTGTTGGTCTTTGTATAGGGATTCTGCGGAACTCCATCACAAGAGGCAAGCTAAAAGACGACGAAGTCAATAGGCCACCACATTATTCTCTTCAGACACGACTATCTGTAAAGTATTTTTTCAGCAATTTAAAACTCTTAGCATGCAATTACCAGTTAAAAAATCAAATTCACTTTCATTGTTGTTAGCATGTATGTAATTAAAATCTATCCTTTTCTCTCAATCCCCTAATATGTAATACTTACACCTTGGGTATATCATAGAAACTAGAGCTAATAAAAATTGTTCATTGCCATATTTGTTTTTCTCAACCCAAAATTAGTAGTAATTGCCTCATGAAGTGCTCGAAACATACCATTTTTTCCCAGTGTTGTTTTCTAAGATGTTTAGTTTGGTGCATAGGATATAGATAGTTAACTTTGTTTCCAAAATTGTCTTAATGTGAATGAATATCTAAGAAAAATTTCACCCTAAAAAGCATATGTTAGGCTACGTTTTGTACAATTATACCCTAACAATGTATCGCATTTTTATGTTTAATGTTAACAAACTGAAGCTAATTTCTTCAAACGATTGATGTCCTTTTTTCTTGTATATTATGATTAATAACGTAATGCGTTGCGTAGTCTAAATTTTAAATAAATCATATGTATCTTATTGGGACAAATATATCCCGTTTTCATCAAGCTCGTTTAGAACGCTTTAAAATTAATGGGAAATTGATTGTTCTTTCTCACTGGCCGTGTGTAGGCCAAAGTATGGAAAGATAGAGTCAGACTGAAAAATTCAATGCCATTAAGGTACTTGTCTCATGTGTTTATAAGAACTCCTAAGTGGTTTACCGGGAAAAAACACGAGTCAGTTGAAGAATTTAATGTCTTGTCGGCGCGTTGGCCATAGTAGCTCAAGGGTTAGAGCGACTGGATGGCAATCGAAAGGTCCGTGGTTCAAATCCCGGCCATAACATTGAATTTTACAGTCTGACTCTATCCTTGCATACTTCAGCCTACACACGGCCAGTGTGAAAGAACAAGTAATTTCCATTAATTAACCTAATAGTGGTTAACTATAAAGCCCGGGCCTTAAAGTACTTAAATGTTGTAAATCGCCATTAAGGTAGTTGTCTCATGTGTTTATGAGAACTCCTAAGTGGTTTACCGGGAAAAACACGAATCAGTTGGAGAATTTAATGTCATGTCGGCACGTTGGCCTCAGTAGCTCAAGGGATTGAGCGGCTTGACGGCAATCAGAAGATCCGTTGTTCAAATCCCGGCTATGTCATAGAATTTTTCAGTATGACTCTATTTTCAGGGGAGACTATTTTGAGAAGGACAATCAAAATTGTGACGATGAGTAAAGGTACGTTGTCAAAAAAATTGTGACCATTCTTTATTGAACAGCCCTCGTAGTTTGATATGTCGTATAGAGTTGTTTTACACTTTCAAAAATATTGCATAAATCATTTTAGAAGCTTATAAAGGTATATTACATTAAAGCATGAATTAAATATTTCCTATTTGATTTTACTTTGGCTACGCTCTGTTAGAAAATAATGCAAGACTTAATGTCAGAAATTTTACCTACCATCAAAAGAAATATGTTAATTTTGGCCTTTAAATATGAAGTTCATGCAATGTGAATTAAAAGTAAACACTAAATAAAAATATTATGCAACCATTCACGTAACTTTGTTAATATTTTGCATACTATCCTTACATAAGCCTGTATTTTTTTCTACATGTTCAAAAATATTGAATATCAGAAATGATTTCTATACATTTCGCTATACTTTACATGGGGGTCACATGAATCTCAAGAAAAAGTCAGTTATTTAAAATGTGGATCGTTTTAGGCTGGTTTTGAATGTTCCACATTTGGTATAGCGATGAGAAATGTTTGTGTTTAAATGAGATCTAAATTTTAAAATAACTAATTATTTCTAAATAGAAGCAATTTTACAGAAGTGTACAAAGGTCAGTAAGAACGAAAAGCAGTTTTTATTAAAATTTAATACACATATTTTTGTGCCAAAAATCCATATCCAAACCATATGGTACTTTATGAAAATCTTTCCCTGCTTTAAAACTACTCATATTATTACTATTCAATCTCCAAGAGAAGTAACCCCATTTTACCAGTAAAGTATGTTAGGGTTCTAGTTACAAAAATACTTAAATACAAAGATCAGAATAACAGAACATGATAATAATTAAAATGTTTTAAACATTTGGCCAATAAAGTGCTCAAAGGCTGAAGTGCAACATTTTTAAGTAATACATTAAACAGCGGTATTACAATATGAAAGATATTGAATAAGATTATATCTCTTTTTGAAATGAAGATCGCATCTAAATACTTAAGTGTTCAACACTTTCATCAACATTTTCACATTTACATAGGTATCCATCAGGAGAGTCTATATGGAATCTTCTAAAGTAAGTTTTAAGTTCCCCATGTCCGGTAGCAAACTGGGTCAAAATAAAATTAGGTGAAAAGTACTTGCAGTTTACACCATCATTAACAGTAGGAAAAAATAAAGTTTGAGTGATTCGCTCTTTATCGCTATTTATCCAAGTGCTGTTCCAAGTTTCAAAAATTTCATTTTTCAATGGTTTTTTTTTTTTTTAACAGATGTGATTGTAGACTCTTTAAAATTGTATTCCTTTTGGGATAATGCGTAACGCTTAGCAATGTCATCTACCCTCTCATTGCCATGTACACCCGTATGGCCTCTAACCCATGTGATACACACGTGATTGGTGTCTGTTATAATATCGTTCGTTATTTTAGTAGCAACTGAATATGCAGTGTATTTATCTCCGATAATACTATACCTGGGAATCACTGTATATACGAGGGTTGTTCAATAAAGAATGATCACAATGCTTTTTTGACAACGTACCTTTACTCATCCTCATAATTTTGTTGGTTCTTCTCAAAATAGTCTCCCTTGAATACGATACACTTGACCCAGCGTTTCTGCCAGTCTTCAAACACATTCAACAAACCATTTGTGAGAGATTCTTCAAAATCTCCTCCGCAGCCTTCACCACTGCTTTTGATGATGGATAATGCCTCCCACGAAGGCGTTTCTTCAAGTTAGGAAATAGAAAAAGGTCACATGGGGCTAAATCCGGACTATAGCGATGGAGAGGTATGCACTTCACGTTGATTTCTGTAAGATATTCAGCAACAACATTGGTAATATGCGGCCGCGCATTATCGTGGTGCAGCACCCAGCCTGCTTCATGGAAATGTGCTCTTTTGCGCCTGATATGGACTTACAATGTTTTCAGGACATCTCTGTAGTATTGTCCAGTTACTGATAACTGTGTGCAGGTACAATATGCTGATAAACCATTCAATGAATATCAAAGAATGAGATGACCATAACTTTCCCAGCAGAAGCAACCACTTTTGCTTTTCTGGTGGTTGGTGATGAAGGAGACTTCCACACTGAGCTTTGCTGTTTGCTCTCAGGATCAAAATGATGTAGACAAGTTCCATCAGCAGTTATTACGTTTGAAAGAAACTCCGGATCTTCCTCTAACATCAACTTTAACTGCATGTACCTCCATTGCAGCGGTAGGCGATACTGAACATGTCTGAATTTGCCTGGTTCTCACAGACGGGAACGAGGAGTACCAACAATGAAACTTCTACGGCGTGTTTGTTTCACATTAAGCTAACAGAATATAATAAGTTTGAATTTTAGTGCGAAAAATTATGTCGGTAAAAAAATTATGATCATTCTTTATTGACAGCCCTCGTACATGCGCTATAGTTATTACTGCGGCATCACTCCACTGCTTGATTCAGTGCAAAAAGTTTGGCGTGGAATATAGATCAATTAGGTTCAAGTCTGTATCCCCTATAAAGCAACTCCGCATTGTTTATACCGAACACCACAAAAGCACATCCCACACGAGCTGGTTTTTCTGGATGAGCAGAACATCGCGAGCCATCTGTTTAAATGTTGTAGTCGTGTTTATTTGCAGTTATTGTCGCTGACAATGTTGTGAAATACAGCAGGATGTCCAGCTTCCAAGAAATGAGATATCTCAGATGAAAGTCAAATTCACGAACCTGTAGGGAACCATGATAACGTTTCTTTATGTTATATAAATTTGCACTGAAGATTTCCGATAAATGTAAAGGTTCATATTGATACTGTTACCGCCTTTAAAAAGAAAATTCATATTCAGGTTCTACCGAGCGAGAAGCTGTACAATAACGTGTAAACTATCTGGGAAGTACGCGTTTGAAATCTCGCCAGAAGCATCCGTCTGACAGACATATTTCAAGTTTTCTGTTTTCCTAACAGGAAAGGTATCGTAATCTCTGATTCGGAAAGTTAACTTTCCAAAATATTTCCTGTGGTGTCGAACAAACCTTCTTATTTTATAGAATATCCTCTACGTTGATCAAGAGCATTCCGTTATCTTGTCCTTATTCATGCCGCAGAAAACGAATCGTAGAATATAAAGCACAGAAGGTATTTTCGTTCATCAGTTTCCTCACGTCTCATTGTATTTTCTTTCTACGCAGAGCTACATACTATCCTGCGGTGGAAAATTAGGAAAATGTAATAAGGACACTTAATTCTAGTTAATACAGGCCTAAAATACTAATGAAGTTAGTGGAAAAATACACGAACCTCATAGAACAAAAATGCGAAATATTGCAGAGTTTCGTTATCTTACTCATAATGTAGCTATTTAATATGTAGAATAAATTTATATATTCTTAAAGCTGTATGGTTTTCAGCAGATCTACAGCTTGTAAAATTATTTTTGTATAGAGCTGTATGCCTACGTTAGCAATAGTAGGAAAATTTCTTTAAAATCAAAATTTTTATACAAAGCCTGTGGCCTGCCTTAAAATTTACCTTCAATATCGGTTCCAAAGTGTTATTACTAAATTACTCTTATTATATATGTACTCGCGAACAGGAAATCTATGATTCAACTCCAGCTTGGATGATCCTTCCTGACTGAGGCCGTTGCCAGGTTCTCGCAGATGCTGAGGAGGTATCCTAAACTTAGGCCTAGAACCCTATCTTTCCAGATTTCCTTGTCCTATAAAATAATGTTGTATATCATTGCCATTGGTAATAAGACCAGAGGTAAAATACAAGGTCTGAAAATTTGCCAAGCAAATAAAGTTACAAGACATTTTTACAATTTTGTTTTCAACATAGTCTCCTTGTAACTCTACACACTTCTCCCAGGGATGCTCCCATCTCTGTAACCCGTTCAAATAGTACTCGGCGTTTTTCTCTGCAAAATAATTGTTCACGAAGGTTGTTGTCTCTTCATTTGACGAAAATCTCTGTCCTCCGAACGCAATTTTAAGATGAGGGAACAAACAGAAGTCGCTTTGGGCTACATCTGGTGAGTAAAGCGGATGGTCAAATAGTTCAAATCGTAATTCGTGGATTTTCGCCATTGCAACAACTGAAGTGTGAGACGGTGCGTTGTCTTGGTGAAACAGAATTTCCTTTCTCTGCAAATGTGGCCAATTTCCCGCAAGTTCTGCCTTTAGCTTGTCAAGTAATGGTGTGTAGTATCCACCTATAATGGTTTTTCCTTTTTGAAGATAATCGATTAATATAACTCCATGACTATCCTAAAAAAAAACAGTCGCCATCACTTTCCCAGTCGAAAAAAAAAAAACAGTTTTTGCTTTATTTTCGGAGCCGGTTCCCCCTTTGCAGGAACTGTATTTTTGTTTCGGACGTATAATGGTGTATCCAAGTTTCATCTACAGTAATTAATCGGTGCGAAAACTTGGGTTTCTTGCGCCAACAGAGCTTTGGAAATGTTCATTCGAACTCGCTTTTAGGCTAACGTGAGCAAACGTGGCACCCAACGCGCGAACAGCTTTCTCATATGTAAATGTTGATTTAATATGTGACAGAAACGTCCCTTTGACATGTATATAGCCTCTGTTATCTCTCTTACTTTAATTCGGCGGTCATCTAGCACCATTTGGTGAACTTTGGCGATAATTTTGTCGGTAGTTGCAGTTTTGGACGTGCCGAACGTTCATCGTCTCCCAAGCTCTTACGGCCACGTTTAAATTCAGCTGCCCAAAATGTCGCTGAGGCAAATGATGGTGCAGAGTTCCCATACACAGAATCCAACTCAAATTTGATTTGCGTAGGTTTATTGCCTTTCAAAAAATATTTAATGACAGCTCGATACTCGATTCTTTCCATTTTTATACAAACACTCACATCAACTCACTCAAACGTCTGTTACATAACAACTGAACGTCCAAAATGGCTGAAACTTTGGTGAGCAACTGTCAACAGATGGACAACGAATTTCACTATCTTTTTTACGAGATCTGCCAGCTTCATGTATAGGTCGGAAACTTTTCAGACCACCCTCGTATGGCAAAAATCACTACTATATTTTTTAAAACCGGATGTTTAAAAATACACCCATTGAATGCCTGTCTGTTTAATTCCAGTTAAATGCTAGAAAACTTTTCACTGAGATTCGTATAATAAAAGTTCTGCATAAACGTCTTATGGGAGTAAATTCGTATCCGTTGTTCATGCAATCGAACAGAAAGTGGATCCCGTGAAATTGTAATGACTACTGAAAGGCAAGTTAGTTCATCATAATGAATTTATTGTACATACAATATTGCAATTTGTAATGAATATGCTGTTTTGACAGCTACTTTGAGTTTAAATATAGTTTTACGTCACTGGGTAAGTAATGTAATTTTACACTAAAGAATATTTTGGGATAAAACCACTCGGTCTTTTTAATCTAATCCGTTTAGGAAGTGAATATATCGCGTGTGTTTTACTCTGAACAACTTTCGGTTTGAGATGCCTTCAACTGCTTCAGATACAAATAAAAGGAGACAGTTCTGTTGAATTCTTTCCTGCAACTTCCAGGAATATCTTTTTTCTCCAGCACCTGCTGACACCCACTCTTCCTACGTCATAATCACTGGAATATATTGACGTCAGATGCAAGAGTTTTGTCTTTTGCTCTTGAAAGTTTTCATGTACACGTGGCTCCATATTTTTCCAGGGCAAGTAGCTCTTACGATTCCTTTCAACCTTACGTTCTGTGTTGAAAAACAGTTGCATGAACGATTTTTAAAATTCTTACACCTCTTACTGACTTGTTCATATTCTTATAATTTATTTAAGAATATGACCTAGAATGGGTTTGGCACAAAAAACACATTACTCTTAACAGAATGGATAAATTAGAATAGGTTCATCGAACAGAACCGTTACAATAAAAAACCAGACCATATAAGTTACACAACACTTGTTCATTCGTGAAATAGGCCATTAGCTGAAAGTAATTTAAATATGAAAATGGATGCAGTAATGAGAAAATAGATCTAAAGGGTATCAAATAAATGCTTTTGCAGAACGTCAACTAGAAACTGTATATTGCAGATTAGAATATTGATTGCTATGTTGCACTCACATAGCTTTTTCTGCTCGCGCTTTTATTACCTTACTATTCTCGTAAACGCTTATTTTTCTATTTCCTTCATATGAATGCTGGTAAACATTTTCGAAGTTGCTTTACTATGATATTTCCTTGAAACTCTTTATCAATATCCTAAACGTGGTCGTCTCTGTTGAGCAGGAGTAACCTCAGAAAGAAATATTTCGAAATTTCGTACAAGATATACGTGTTCAGATCTACAGAATAAAATCAGAAGTTACTTTTTTACTTAAGTGATAGAGAAAACAAAGGAAAAGAAGGGAAAATCTGATGTACTGTGCATTTAATTTACCTAATAGTGGGGCCTTAAACTTATTACAGCATAGTAAGTCGCCATTAAGGTAGTCTCATGTGTTTATGACAACATCCAGTGGTTTACCAGAAAAACACAATTAACTTGGACAATTTAATGTCATATCGGCATGCTGGCCATGGTAGCTTAATGGTTAGGAGCAGCCGGACGGAGACCGAGAGATCCGTGGTTCCAATCGCGGCTATGAAATTGAATTTTTCAGTCTGACTAGTTTTCTATATTCTCTCACACACATATACTTCTATCTCCTTCATGTTAGCCGAGCTAAATATTATTTTATTTCTTATTTTCTTGTAGGTGCAGCGGGAACATAGAGGCCTTAAACGATAGTCTAATCAAGAACTCTCTGCTATATATAGTTTTTTAATTCTTTTCTTTGGAGGTCAAGAGATAGAAACAAATGATATATTCCTATTCGGAAAAAAACTTAAGCATTTGAAAATTGAAACAAATAGCAATGAATATCATGGAAATATGCTACGTTTCCACCATCATGGAAGTAGTTCATTCCAAATGCAGAATTTTAACATAATTTGTTGATCATAACGAAAATTAGTATTTACATGTAATAGGATTTTGTCTATATCTTGCGGTTTACGCGTTACGGTAATATCATTCAGAATGTAGAGGAATTCTAGGGATATTCTCAGAGAGTTCAAAATATAGATTTTATTCGCATTAAACATAAAGAAATCCCATGAAAACTACTAATCATTTTGTTAAAACATCTCCAAATAAAGAATAAGTTTTTGGCGGCGAAATGTTCTTGAAAATTTTCGTGTTCCACCTTTGTAAGGTGTTGAAATTAATACCAAGTTTGCTATTTAACGTATTTTTAGTTATGTTGTTCATAAACTCACCCATACAAAGGAAGCATTTTTCAAAATTCTTTCTTTTACTCAAGGGACATGAATTTCTACTGAAATTACGGTATAAAATTTTTGTATCGGATGTAATAATTTCTCTACATACTAAAGGTGTGGTAGTGAAATTAAAATATGTCCGCCTGTGTTGTTGAGAGTACCCTCAAATTCCAGAGTTCGAATCTCGACCAGGGTAAGTTATATGGATAGGACTCTTTCCAGGGTTTTCTCTAATAATGAAATACTAATGTCGGTTAACTCTAACTTATATGGGCTCTAGACTCATTTGAGCATCATTTCGCTCGTTTCACTCCTCTACATTGAAGGAAGAAGGGAAGATAGAAATTAAAAGCCTATTTTTACAAGAACCATAGTGCACGTGTGTGAGTAGCATAGTTAAGAATAATGAGCCATTATTTTCTAAGGCGCTTAGCCATTTCAAACGGCATTTCAATACTCACAGGCCTAGAACGACTATAGCGAATATTTCAAAAATGTCTAATGCTATTTGAAGGCTTATTTCAAATAAAAGTTTTACAGCTTTGGGAAATATATGTAATTGTTTTAACTATTGTGGCTTATTAATTAGATTAGAACTGCGCAGATTATTTGTAGAAAATATAGGATAGGTATATGTTCATATTCTATTAATCATGTAATTAAATATTTAGATGCTTCAGTTCAAATCTTTACAGCGATTTTGGCAAAATAAATACGTAACCAAAAATGTTACATGTTAACCGTAGCTTCAGTTCTGCGCATTTTCTTGAAAAATGTTCTGTACCGTCCTTTAGAAGATGTTACACTTAAGTACCACTAAGTTTAGTGTGTTTCGTGTTTGAATGTCTTTATCGATAAGCACGCGTGAGCACACATGCACACACGTACAGGCACATAAAAATGGATATTTTTATTAGTATAACCTCAAAAACGAGTTCTTCTAGTGGTGAAGAAATCAAAACCGTGTTAGTAAAGTATGTGAGATTTGAAGACGTTTTTATAGCCAATGGACGTTAATCGATAATTAAAGAAAGTCAGTGAAACCGGCTATAAATGTTAATGTCTTCAACACAAATGGAGGTAGGAATATGATCTATTTACTGGTGTTTCAGCTAACATTGTAATATGGTTTTGGAGTAGACGAGCCACGCTCTCTTGAGATACAGATGCCTTATCGACAAAATACTTGCTGTATAGAGACTGCCACTTGTGTTACGCCTGAATAACTTCTCTCCATGGCTGAAACACCAGTGGACGTCCAGTAGAAATGGAATACTAAATGGACTGAAAGATTTCACCATGATGATGACCACCTTCATAATGTAAATCATTCCATCTCAGACTGGAATTTGGTTACGTGATAGCCAGTTGTCCTAGTATTTAAAAAAATTATATCATTTAATTTTTCCCAAAGACTTATTATATCTGTTAGATATTAATTCGTAACTGGATAAAATTATTGAATGTTCTTAAAAAAACTAAACTGTAAACTTCTAAACACCTGATTACCCCTAATTTCAAAACATCCATAATCAAACTTTAGTTAAGTATGAATCAGACGATCGATGCAAACTGAAAGATAACATCACGTAGGAAATCATAAGTAAGGAAAGACGTTTTCTGAGTGCTCAACATGCAATGAATTTTTCAAATTTGAGTCAGTTTTTCAGTTTGGTCAGCATGAAATGTAGGGTGAGCTACAAATCCGAAATTAAAAATAGTTGCGGTATCCCAACATGTCTATGAAAAATTAGTGAGCATATATGTGAAAAAATTACAAATAATCCTGGAGATTTATTGTGTCTTGTTTCCTTCCAGAATAAATATTTATTTCACAGAAAGCTTTCGCAACGATTTTGGGTATATTCCTAAAAGTGGCAAATATGTAAATTACTCCATGATTACTAATTAATACTGGGCAATCACAATAGCCCGCGGATATTGTATAATTTAGCTAACGTACAAATACCTACGCTGTTTGAAAGTACCTCAATAAAAACTATTTCATTATACTCTATTGAAAAGGGATTCGCTCGTGAAAACTACGTATATAAATGCATTGTAATACACAGGGTGTTCAAAAGTTGTCATTACAGTAGCTTAGAGAGAGTTGCCAGTGGGAGGTACATGAGAGTTAACCTATCTCCTTATTTTGTTCCCGGTTTCCATTCGCATTTTGAGCCGTATGCCAACCATTCCAACAGACAAAAATGGAAGGAGAAAGGAGAAAGTGACACCAAATGTCACAAAACCACATAAATATCTTGGAATAAGTATATGAATCTCTACATATTCTCACACTTAAATTATTTCAAATACAGATATGGTACTAATATTTATTACATTATTTAGATACATAGGTGGTCTGAAAAATGTCCGACCTAATAACGATACGAGACATTTTTGAGATTTTTTTTTTTATTTTTCAGTATAGTCTCGTTGTAACTCTACACACTTCTCCCAGCGATGTTCCCATATCTGTAACCTGTTCAAATAGTACTCGGCGTTTTTCTCTGCAAAATAATTGTTCACGAGGGTGATGGCTTCTTCATTTGACGAAAATCTCTGTACTCCGAACGCAATTTTCAGATAAGGAACAAAGAGAAGTCGCCTGGGGATGGATCTGCTGAGTAAGGCGGATGGTCAAGCAGTTCAAACCGTAATTCGTGGATTTTCGACATTGCAACCGTTGAGGTATGAGGTTGTCTTGGTAAACAGGATTATTTTTTCTGAAAATTTAGCCTTTTTTCCGTAAATTCTGCCTTCAGATTGTCAAGTACTGATGCGTAGTAGGCTCCTGTAATGGTGTTTCCTTTTGAAGATAATCGATTAAAATAACTCCATGACTATCCCGAAAAACAGTCGCCATCACTTTCCCAGAAAAAAAATCACTTTTCGCTTTTTTTGGAGCCGCTTCCCCATTTGCAGTCCACTGCCTGGGCTGTAGTTTTGTTTCGGGCGTATAATTGTGTATCCAAGTTTCATCTACAGTAATTAATCGGTGCCAAAACTCGGATCTACTGCGCCTAAACTGCGCCAACAGAGCGTTGGAAATGTTCATTCGAACACGTTTTCGGTCTAACGTGAGCAAACGCGGCATCCAACGAGCGCACAGCTTTCCCATGTCTAAATGTTGATTTAATATGTGAGAAAGACGTTCTATTGACACGTTTATAGCCTCTACTATCTCTCTCACTTTAATTCGGCCCTCTTCTAGCAGCATTTGGTGAACTTGACGATGTTTTCTTCGATAGTTACAATTTTTGGACGTCCCGAACGTTCATCGTCTCCCAAGCTCTTAGGACCACGTTTAAACTCAGCTGCCCAAAATTTCACTGTGGTAAATGATGGTACAGAGTTCCCATACACAGAATCCAACTCATCGTTGATTTGCACAGGCGTACTGCCTTTCAAACACAAATATTTAATGACAGCTCGATACTCAATTTTGTCCATTTTCATAAAAAACACTCACATCAACTCACTCAAACGACTGTTACATAACAACTGAGCGTCCAGAATGGCTGAAACTTTGATGAGTAGCTGTCAATAGATGGACAACGAAATTCACTAGCTTTTATTTACGAGTGCTGCCATCTTCATGTTGAGGTCAGAAACTTTTCAGACCAGCCCCGTATACATAAAAATCTTCATAGAAATTTATGTTTGTTTTGTATTTGATATATATTAATTTTAAGCTTAGGCAGCAAAGATGTGTTGATTTCTATGTCTGTATGTTGTTTTGACGTTTAATCATTTCAATTGTGTTACTATAAGTTGTTAGACCCTGTTCTATGATTATATGAGAGAGTAACCATACTATATTCATTTTAATAACACACATACGTTGCGCAGTCGCCTTCCTGTGCCATGTACTTTTATTGCTCTTAAGTTCGGAATTGAAGAACTAATAGCTGCTCTTTGAATTTTGTTAACAGATGACTTTGGTTTTGCTTAGGTAGCTTATTTAGATATCCTTAGTTGCTAGTGGCCTTCCTGAACCATATTTTTTATTTGCTTTGCTTCTAACTTCTATAGGAGGACGACTTTGTGCCGCCTTACTGTGCATCCAATTTGGGAGTTGGTTGACTAGTGAGGGAAACCACGAACATCAAGACGAATGTCGGGTAACTCTAAGCCCGATGGGCCCCGGGCTCATTTGAGCATCATTTTACCCATTCCATTCATCGTCCAATATGACTTAACGTTGGAGGACATAAAATTACAAAAAAAAATGTTTTTTAGATTGTCCATGCATTTTTCAAGAATTGGGGCCTGAAAATTAATGTTGAGAAGTCAGTGATAGTGGTATTTAAAAGGGGGCGTAAAATGAATAACAAGGAAAAGTGGTATGTGGAAAGGAAAGAGCTTCAAATTGTAAGGAAATTTAATTATTTGGAAGTGAGACTAAGTAGAAATGGGAGATGAAATGACCATGAGATTATTGTCTTAGCTAAGGGAAACGTGGCAATGAATGTCGTAAGGTCATGCCTTCAGAAAATACCAGAATGGCGTATTGCTTGGCTGGAAAAAGTGTATAAAACAGTTGTTGAAACAAAAATTGTGTATGGATCAGAGATTTGGGGAGGTGACGAAGGATGGTTCACAGTTGACAGAATACATAGATCATTTTGTGAACGGGTGTTGGCTTTTCCTACCTCATCACCAAACGCGGCTCCAGCGATGGAGATGGAAAGAGTGGGTAGTAAGGGGATGATAGTAGAAAGGTTGATGAAATACTGGTATAGAATAAAATCACTAGATGAGCATAATATTTTGAAAAAATGTTTAGTGATACAGGAGAAATCTTTTGCTGGGACAAATTGGGTTCAGGGTATAAGAAGTGTAATACAGGAAACTGGAATGAGTAACGTATGGGGAGAGAGATAGGAGTTACTGGGTTGAAGTAAGGAATAGCAGGGACGATACAGAGAAATATGAATTATTTCATAGTCTTTGTGGTAAGAAAAGTTTATTATTTTATAGTCAACTAAGGATGGATTGGGGTAGAGAGAAATATGTAGATATATGCAATAGGTTAGGAAGGGAAGGTTGGACTATATTAAGTGTATATAGGTTAAGAGGAGATAGGATGGGAGTGGACTTGGATAAATGTCCTTTATGTGGAGGAGCAGACAGTGATTTACATTATATAGTAGAATGTGAAGAAACAAAGGTGTGGAGAAAACAGTTTTTACCAAAAAATGGGAGTATATCAATATAGAAGTTCTAAAAATTAGGATAATGAAGCTACAAAAGGAGGAGGATGTAAAATGCTATGGGAATTTATGGGAAGGGTAAGAGAAAAATGATATAGAAAAATAAAGAAAAGTAATATGAATTAATTTAAGGTACACCATACATGAATAACCAAGGCGTTAGTATATATGGTGGACTAATGGATAAAATAAAAACAGATGTAATGTGTAAGTAAATTGAGTTGTAAAAAGTTTCTGTACAAATGGTTTGCAAATAAACACAAATACAAATACCCATACTTTGGAGACTTGAACATTAAATATAAAGTTAAAACGGTACCAAACATAAACTTGTTTTCATTGTACAGTTTATACTTTTTCAACATTTGTGAGTTTGTATGTCCCTTACGGCTTACCAGTCATGCAAACTCCCAGAAAATCCAAGAAATTAGATTTATCCTGAGGTAGATATGTCAAACATAGGATACTTTAATCAAAAACATTAGAGCGGTTTTTAAAAGAACATCAAATTTTTCTTTGAAAATATGTCATTTAAATAGTACCATGAAGTGAGGGATGTCTTTGAAAATTATGGGAAATTTTTGGAACATGGTGTGAGGTCTTCTTCTTTAGAAAGAAGTAAAGGCTCGTTTTGAAAACAAGTTGTCTGGTTGTTTAGCTTAGTAAATGAAGACTTGTTTTACAGACAGTAAATTCCTATTATCAGTAGGTACATTACTCGAATTCTCTTGCCGACGGACGAATTCATTGCATTCACCCCACCGCTTGAGACCAGGTTGGAAGAGAAACTTTGATAAAATCATGGAAAAAGCTGTGGGTTGGTGTGTGTGAAACTTGCCAGAAAGCAAGATTGAAGAAGAAAAAATAAGTGAGGAAGAAGATATTATAGACATTTTGTTCCGACGTTAATGAAGAAGACATTGAAAATTGGTCACAAACTGACAATAATGGAGGTTATAAATCGATTTCAGAGGAAGGCATTATTGCATCATGAAGTGTTACTGAAAATGTAAATGAAGAGTAATTTCAAACAGTGATGATGAATAATTTGCAGCTATGACCCACGCACAAGCAGTAGCAAGCAAAGAAATTTATCTTTTATTTCGAGTCAAGGAGAAAAATCCATATGAACTTGTAATGTCACAGTGGATGAGACATCGCGATGCTCGTAAGCGATATACTAAACTGAGACAACAGAAGCTCGCTGCCTATTTTACTACCAACTAGCTTTTAGCTATATTGTGTACAATGCAGATGCATAGGTTATTACAGTACATACAGTGTACTATGTGATTTTAGATGTAAGTGGCCGATAGTAATTTCAAAACTCCTTTAAAAATATTTTGGGTGCGTTATACATGTTCTTTTATCATTTCTCCGGATAACGCGGATTTTCGTTAACTCGGATCGGCCCTGGTTCTACTGTACTTTGTGTAAAGTGGAACATAGCTACACTAATAACCTGGTTTTGTACTGGCCCACTACATTCAACTATCGACTAGAAAATCAAGGTGCAAATTTTAAGCGTAAAAAATATGTTTTATCAAAGTAGATAAAACGTTATGCGATATACATATCATAACATCAATTTGCGATAATCGACTGTTTATCAACGAGACCTGAGGTCGCGTCTGACAGATTCCAATCTCACATTTTAATTTGATACGTTACGACACTGATATCGCAGAATGATAGCATAACTGTTATACTGCAATAGACGAAAACATACTGCACAAATAATGTAGGTATAGTCCCGCTGCTCAAACGGTTACCATGGATTTATCTTTGTTAACAGAAGCCTCTCAGATAACCCACCGATTATTCTTGTAAGAGTGAAAAGTGATCTGCCGAGCTTCCCTCCCTGTGCTAAGCAACAATGAAGGCATCACTTCAGCCAGTGGAATTCGCGGGAATCACAAATGACAGAGAGATGTTTACTCCACGTGGAGTAATCAGTGCGTTATCTGAGAGGTATCTATTACCAATGATAAATCCATGGTAACGGTTCGAACAGCGGGACAATACATCTGTTTATTTCAAAAACCTTTTTGTGATGCACATTATTTCATAAATAGTCGCTATTAATTGTTTGAATTTGCCAATACTTTGTTATTCTTTAGAAGTACTGTTGATTTTAGTTGTTTCTCGCAATTACATGCAAAGAATATTGAACTTTATAATCGGCACCCAGAACGTTTACTAAACAGAAACTCAAAAGTTTTATAATCACTCAGCCGAAAACATTTCTAGAGCATTTGCTAAAACTATGAAAGAAATGTGTTACTTACGAATCATGCCATTTTAACTAATATTCCATTGTCTTTTCTTTCGCTCTGTCTTTCGTTTGTTTAGTATTCTTCCATAACTTCTTTTTCACTCCTTTGGAAACCAAGTACTACTTGTATTTTGTTTTTAAATGAATCCTCTGTGAAATATTGATGACAAAAATTCTAGGTTACTAGCTTTTATTATACTGAGTTTATCAAGAGGAACTCTTAATATCTACCAGGTTGAAAGAACTTGTTCCGCGGCAACCTAGCAGAGGCGCCTTAAGAGGTTAACGAAATTTGCAGTTCAGTCTGTCAGGAAATAATGATGTAGGAATTCGCCCGTTGATTATGTTCATTGTATGTTATTGTGGTGTAAACCCTAGAACAGCGTGTTTATTGTGTTAAGTTTTGCGCAAATGGAGTCCTTCAATTCTTGGTTCCGTGTTAGATAAAAATAAATATGGACAGCCAATAGTTGTGTCCAAATGGGAAAAAAATAAAATGGGATATGGGCTCTACTGGAAATAAGTCTCAAATATCGTTGCTCACATTACGTATCTATATACAACAATAATGAACTGCTCTTCCTGCTCTCAGGTGGTTATTATATGTGGAAAACAGCTGATGACAGTATCGGCGAGTTTTCCAATATTTCGCCTTCGGAAATTTGTCGAGTGTTGAATAACGTGTTTATCGGGTGACACAGACGCGTCTAATGCACGAACGGAATGGTATAACAATGCCGTCGGAGTAGCGGGCTGCAGGTCTCCCCATTTCAGAGAATGTATATCTTGAGACTATTTTTTAGAAGTGGTAAATAAAATATGTTATGAATGTATGCATGTATGCATGTATGCAAATGAGCTGAGTGAATTTTACGTTCCCTTACTGTAGGAGCAGAAATATCACAGTCCAGTCAAAAAGATAATACAAAAATTTTAACTGAAATATACGTTTTAATCTTCGTAGAAGGGAAAAAACCTAAGAAAACTTCCTAGTTGTTTTGTGTGTGCGTGTGTATGTGTTAATTCCCAATCAAAAATGCGTTTATTATTTCAAAAATGATATTAACATTATTATTTAAAACGCATATTCTATATTCATGAATATAAAAACGCATATCCTGAATTATTTGAAAATAACTGTGAAGTCTTCGTTCGTATGGAATTTTGTTGTATTTTCAAATATTATGAACTATAAGCAAATCAAAAACGAACTGTACAAAAAATAAATTTAAAATCACTTCTTTCTAGCGTTAACTACATCTGGGATGTAAACCGTTATTAGATTGATCATTTGAATATTCAATTAACACTTCCAACACCAAGTTGCAATTCTTTATATGGAACATGTATGTTTATGCTAGCAAACTGAAAACTAGAGCTACAATTAGTGATAACACACTTGGTTTCACATTTCTAAGCCTCATACGTTCTGAAATGCGTGGTTGTTGTAGGATGGCAATGGGCCATGTGTTCTGGCGTAATGCAATGCATGTACTTCTGTGTTCAGAGCAGGGGTTGCTTCCATTGGCCTATACCCTGCTGTAAACAAACCGATATCAGCTCGGCACGTTCAAGCTTCAGTGCACTAGTGTCTCCTGATCTGGTCTGTTTTCATACTGTAACATAATTCACGTACGTTTCGGATATTGCTTTCCATATTGACACATTAAACCGTGTTTTCCTGTGGCGTGTAACAGTTCCCGTCATCTAGTCGATATGCCGGCCTTCAGCAATAAAGAAAACCTGGATATTATTTTAATTTACGGCGAATGTCGCAGAAATGCAACCGCAGCTCTGACATTATACGCTGAACGCTACTCAGATCGACGATGTCCTTGGTCTAGTACCATTGGCAACATCTGCAAGAAACTCAGGAAAAGACGAAGCTGGGCTCCCACAAAGCAACAACGTGCAATGACAGCGACTGGCACTGGAAACGAAATTGCTGTCCTGGCTGCTGTAGCGTACAATCCTGAGTTGAGTGCCCGACAGATTGCACGAGGTTCTAATAAGCCGCAGTAGTGTGAACAGAATTTTGCAAAGGCATCGGCTTCATCCGTTCCCTATCTCACTGCACCAGGAACTGTATGGCAAGGACTTTGATTCCCACATTGTATTCTGTCGTTTTACACTTCAGCACTTGCAATGTAATCCAGCATTCCTAAGTAATACGTTGTTTACGGACGAAACTTCACTTACAAATCATGGTCATGCACTACTGGTCCGTGCAAAATCTCCGCTGGATTCACCAAGTTGCTCATCAACGACAGTGGAGTGTCAATGTTTGGTGCGGTATCACTGGTAAACGTAATTTAGGTCCCTATTTTTATCAGGGAACATTAAACGAACAGCGATATGCATCATTTCTGCAACACACTCTACTCCTCCTCATGGAGGATGTGGGATTGGAAACGCATCTATCAATGTAGTTCCAGCATGATGGATGTCCCGCACATTATGCATAAGTTTCGAGAGACGTTGAAGTTTTCAAATAGGTGGATAGGACGGGGAGGTCCTGTGCGATGGCCAGCTCGGTTCCCAGAATTGACGCCATTAGACTTCTTTCTCTGGGGCACAGTAAAATATAGTGTATCAAGAACCGCCAATGACAGTAGAGGACATGCAACATCGTATTACTGCTGCGTGTACGGCAATATCTGTAGAAACACTGCAATCCGCGCAACACTCTCTTGTTACCAGATTCCAAAAGTGTACTGATGCAAACGGAGGACACATCGAACATCTGTTGAAGTGACACGGTTTCATCGCACAAGACGCTACTGGTGATTTGTGGGTACATTTTCCATGCCGGATGTAATGCAAAACAATAAAGTTTCTGAGGGCTATAGGCCTCTAGTAAATGTGTTTATAAAAGCGGAACCAAGTGTATCACTAATTGTAGCTCTAGTTGTCATTTTGCTAGAATATACATACATGTTGCATTTAGAAAAGCGAAACTTGGTGTTGGAAATGTTATTTGTTTACCTTAATGGATTATGAATACCTTCTCATTGTGTGAGCCCCTGACATATGTACATTTCTGGCCAATTGAAATTGTAATATTTTGTTTTATTTCGAATGTATTTTAGATCGCAGAGTTAGGTGGGACACCCTGTATACCCTTCCTACCTGCTTGCTTTAAATTTTGTTCTCAATACACACAACCTCTGGTGTATGACACAACCTTTCGTGTATGCTCTCTTATACCCCTTGTTTCATTTTCTCCAGCTTTACTTGTTTATTATTCTTAAATCATTCTTAACAATTCAACTCTGACTTTTCCCAAATAATCACCTACATTTCTTACATTAATTTCTTCTTTTACAGATGTTTTCCTGATTAGTATTACCTCTCCCCCTCCTTAAAACTATTCCACTTTTGTTGCCAAATTTATCTCCAGACCTCTGCTGTTTACTATGACAGTCTGCATCATCTTATTCACACATTGGGCATCTCCCCTTATCCTTAACACATCTAATACCTTTCAAATTTCTGACTCCTCTCCTTGCCCAAGCGAATCCTTCTCGCCTTAGCGTATTACTCACATCTATGTACATTTCCCTCCCCCATACTGCTTTTATTTTTATATATTTACTCAACGAGCTTTTCTATCTTGTACGATACTAGCAAAAGTAACTTGACTGTCAATATCTTCAATATATTCTAATCATCATTCAACATCTTTCCAAAAGCCTCTATAACAATATACCCCATTCCTCCAAATATGTCCCATAGCTATCTGTTCCATTAATTTCTTTACCTTTTGTGTCCAAGACCCTTCCTATTTGCTTCTCATTTACATAATGAAACATTTCTTAATAATGTTGCTTTCTTCAAAATTGGTTACTCCATTTAATATTTTATTACTCTTAAGATAATTTTGAACCGAGTTGAATGTCTTCCCAACTCTAGTTGTGCTACCCCATTGGATGAGATTTCGATTAATAAGTAATATAAGGTTCCGTAGGAATTGTTTGTTGAAAAATAGCTATAGGAACAGCAAGAGAATGTAATACTCTGATGTTTTCCAGTTCAAATGTTTCTGAAATCATAGGTTTCATTACTATAAACCTCTCACACACTCCAAGTGGCTGCATCTCCCATTTTGGAAAGCATATTTTAACTCTTCATAAATAACAGACAAAGCATTATTGAGTTATTTAAAAGCTGTTAGCGATAACCAGATGAATAGTTCGTATTACGTTGTAACGTCCGATAAAGGCCTCCATTAACGTCCGTACCTTGTTGTGCTCGGTATATGAATTCTGCGGTGATTTAAAGCAATTTATATACTGTATAATGATAATCTACAAGGGGAAACGCTCATTGTTTGGTGGGAAATATGCGTACACAATTGGAGAAATGCAACCGCGCAGTAATTAATTTAGGCGTGTTTGACAATCAAACAACGGTTGGAGGTTTGAAGTTCAGCAAGGCATGTATGTTTTAATGAGAGTTTTGGCTGTGTTATAACGTGTCGCCTGCCAGCACTGTCATGAAAGAGAAACAAATCCTTTGTTTACTACAGTTCTTTCCACCCACTCGACAACTTGTGAACGCGTAAAATGAAATTTTGCGTTTTCGCTCGCACTTGCCGCCGGCACGAACCAAGTGCCGAATTAATGACGTCAAGCCTCACTAACTTTGATCTCTTCAATCCAATTTCGATTACGGTTTTCTTGTCTTCGCTTCACTGTGTTTGATCTTCTTAATGATGTATAAGCACTCTTTGTTTTTATTTATTTAATTGAAGGCTTTGTGGTTGAGAGTTGTTTTTAAAGTGAAGATAGTAAAGTCTTAATTACAAAAGAATGACGTTGAGTGTTACGAAAAATCTTTTGAAATCCGTCACCTATTTGCAGGATGAGAGGGATATAATTTAATATATTACTCTCGCTGTTGCTTGTAGCCTGTTTTATGTATAATTAGATTGACATCACAACCAATGTGTTCACAGCTGTAAAACGGACAAATCCTATCATGTGATTTACTGCATATGAAGAAGATATTCTGATGACTCTAATTGATTAAAGATAAATATGAATGGATTGTTGTTGCTTAACGCGAAGCAGTTACGCTATCCTCTACACTACCTAGGCGGGCGAACTGTGTACTATAACCTGCAGAAAAAATTATCTGTGTAAATGAACTATTCTTTTAAAAAAGAACATCTGAAACAACTATTTACAAGCAAGAAGTAGTTAAGAAACTTATTTGGTTTAAAAAGCGCGTGTTGTAAATAACATATATTCAATTAAATGCCCATATTTTGCTGCGGAACCTTTATGATCCCCTTTCGTCCAACAATTATCCAATAAAATTGTTGGTTCAGCGAGATTTAAAAGCCAAACTTGACATTTAAGTTAATCGAGAAATTTTCTTTACTCTGAATAACCTTTGGATATATTTAACTGATAAAAGATAGACAAAAACTTACTATACAATTAGGGAATAAAACTACCTTATCTAATGTCGTTATTGTATGTAAGATACCAAAATATAAGAAAAAAATTGAGGATAGGGAAATGGGTCATCTGCATCTAGAGATAGTGGAGGAAAACTGCTGAATCAGTGAACGATGGACAGTTTGGGGGACATTTAGGCATAGCAAAGAGAAAATAAGTACACAGAATTAATAAACATGTAGAATCGGAATGTTTAGATATTCAATTAAAAGTAAAAGAGAAATTAAACTTATCTTCAGGGGTAAAGAAGTACCGATAGAATAACTGCAGTTTGGAAGCTACCGGACAGCTCAAATGTAAAGTATTACGAAGTTATGGTATGCTCCCTTTGTATTATAGACAGACTATAGTATTTTTTTTATTTATTTATTTTTATTTATTTATTTACTTACTTATTTATTTATTTATTTATTTATTTATTTATTTATTTATTTATTTATTTATTTATTTATTTATTTATTTATTTATTTATTTATTTATTTATTTATTTATTTATTTATTTATTTATTTATTTATTTATTTATTTATTTATTTATTTATTTATTTATTTATTTATTTATTTATTTATTTATTTATTTATTTATTTATTTATTTATTTATTGATTGATTTATTTATTTATTTATTTATTTATTTACTTATTTATTTATTTATTTATTTATTTTATTTTATTTATTTATTTATTTATTTATTTATTTATTTATTTATTTATTTATTTTTTTTTTGTAATTTACGTCCTTTAACTTTTAAGTCATATCGGACAATGAATGGAATGGGTGAAATGATGCTCAAATGGAGGGTCCATAGAGCTTGGAGTTACCCGATAAGGGAAAATCCCGGAAAAACCTTATCCAGGTAACTCACCCTGACCGAGATTCAAACTCGGGACCTCTTGAACGTGAGGCGCACATGCTACCATCTACGCTACCGAGGCGGGCTATAAAATATTGTTATAACAGTCTTTTGTGTTGTCTTTTTTATCTTTTTTTTCATGCCTGTGACTTTTGCTATCCATTCTTCAGCAAACTTTATACCATGTTAACCAAGTTATAAGCATTTGCCGAAATAGTTTTATTGCATATTTTCTCGTAAGTATATTAGAAACAAGAGAATACAGTGGTGTTAAGCTATAGCTAAATGACTTAAGTAATCTAGGAGTGAAATTTTCAATTTCCATAGCATTATACAGAAGCTTATTATATTTTTACTGTGAATATAAAGTCCGATTAAAGTCCGCAAGCGAATCTGAGCCTGCCAACCAAACTGCTGGCCTCACGCCCATATACGGAAGGCAGAGGTGTGTGACCATCCAATTGTTACTGGGAGCATATGTGGTCAGTCCACTATGAATATATTGTTTATTAAGTTAAAATATATAGTCAAATTTGACGAATACTTTTTGAATGAACTATTTCATACATTTTATTATTGCATACTCAAAGTTTCCTGTGTTTCCAGTTTTAAGCAAACTGTTTGGCCTTTTTGGAACAGGAGCTTTAATCGTACGCAAAAAAAAAAAAAAAAAAAAAAAAAAAATAGTTCAGAGAATTTTGTGATGAATTATAATAATTTTCTTAAAATGTAAAAATGTTTCATCGGTAAAATGTACCATTTTATGAAAAATAACTTCTTTAAAGCGCTATTAATGATATTAATATATATTTGATTGCATAACTTTTTGCAATGAATACCTTTACGTATATTTGAATTATTAAGATAGAAACCTTGAATTTTATACTTAAGCTATCAAGACCCTCCACATTCTTAGTCATTCATATATATATTTCCCTTTGAGTTCTTATTCTACATTTTTGTGCCCTTTTAATCATCTAGAGATATTTGCTGCTGGTTGCGGTGAATTTTATGGTTTTGTAGAGTCCAGTAGCATCCCGGATCTAACATATCTTTCAAACAGCTGCTGAATATTCTGCACACTTTGCCACATATCTTAGCTTCTGAGAAGCTGTACACCCCAAATTAAAAACAGAAACATCATTTAGTGCCCCAGTTTCTAGCCGCTTCTTAGAAATAAAAATTTCTTTGGACAGTTTTAACAGATGAGGGAATCAACACTTTCATTTGAAATTGTTTGAACTCCTACTTGCAGAGGGTGCCAGTAGTTCAGAGCAAGCTAACATTTGACATATGGAAACAGTTCTTCCATAGTGTCATCGTACAAAGCAAACATCTTTGAATGACTGCGGAATCTCATCGCGAACAATGCTTCTTATAGTCTGATATTTTAGGGTATTTATAATGTTTTGGGTTCTGGTCTGTTGATCTATAAAGTGTATCATATAAAGCGTTCTGGTTTGCCAATCTGTAGTAGCTGTTTAGTCTTTTAATAGTCTCCAACTTCAGTGTACCACGGCTGCGAAAACCCAATTAAGTGTCACTAGTGTCATTCTTTAGCTCGAGGAAAGCTGTGGTCATCCATTATACATATCCATTACACATGCATAATTGCCAAAATACGCATCAGATTACCCCACCAAGCAGAACCATGCATGTTAATTGCACCATTCGTTTTCAGATTTTAGAAAAATGAGAAAAACAGTGGTAACTTCAAAAGACATGCAGGAGGTGTGGCTTGGCGAATTTAAGGGTACAAACACCATACGTGTGTGTATGTGAGTATGTGTGTGTGTGTATGTGTGTGTATGTGTGTGTGTGTGTGTGTGTGTGTGTGTGTGTGTGTGTGTGTTTCTTTAAAGGAGTATATCAATCACCGATAGGAGAATTGCATATGACCATTTTTGGATGTCCAAATACTCAAAGAACTATTTGGAGCAAAGGAAAAAAAACGACTTTTTGGCCGATGTTGTACAAAAATTCACCCCCAGCGTCCCTTAAGAGCTGATCCTTGAGTGGTGGTATTGAAATGTTTCTCTTTGCATTCAAGGAAGGAAAAAGAACGGGAGAAAGGGGGAGGCGAATAAGGACACCACATTTGAGAAATCTATAAGTATTAGAAACTTAGAGTGAGCATGCGATATGCCACCCAAAATTTCAATATCGTATATGAGCCTAATAGATCAACTTTTTTCTCACTCAATCAAACCTTCTAGATGGTGGGCATCACCTTTTCGTAGTATTAAATATGTTGGTGTAATTAACATTCTACAAGCATATTTTTCATCTATTTTACAGAGGTGACCCCTTTCGACCCTCTTTTGACTTTCAGGACATCCGGACCTTTAAATGCTTACTGGTTATACCGCACTTGCGGTGGTGTAATCGTTTTATTTTCGCATTAAGATCACACCCACCATTTTCATTATCCTCAGATATTAAATCTCAAGGCCATCTTAATCTTAGACCCCTGTGGTCCTTCTTCCTCGCTGTTTGTCCCTACTTCATTAAGCCCTTCAGTAACATTGTCAATATAGTCTCTTCATTAATTTTGTCCGTGAGTTTAAAAGTGCCTATTTCACTCTGATATTCTCATTTGTTTTACTTCCTACAACAATACAGCCTGCAACTCGTCTAAAATGTCTCATTTTAACAGTCTCCAGTCCTTTCACTTATTGCTTTAATTATATCCAGCTTTCTGACTCGAACATAAGAGCAGTGCAACCCTTACGTGTATTTTTAAGAAATCTTTTGACAGAGCCCCACATCTTAGTAAATCTTCTTATCGTTCCATCCATTACTCTTACTTTCTCTTCTTCGTTTTTATGTAGTTGACCGTGTTTCTCGTCCATTTAGCTATTAAAGATCTTATTAAAGTCTTATTTACCTTTTAGTTTTGTTTATTATAATTTTTTAAAATTTCTTCTTAGTATACGCAGTAGCCAGAAAACGTATGCACATTGTACTCACCCCAAAGTTATGTATCAATATTTCGCTGGTGAGAGTCCCCGAATAAAGAAGAAACAGTTCGCACCAAAATGCGAAGGCCCGTGTAAATGTAGAAACAACGTAACAACGTATTTATGTTTAACATTTCATGTGATAACATATTTGAAGAAATTCTTTTTTAAAACACTAATATTCCCTCCTTATCATATATTTTTTAAATCGTTTTAAAATATTTCATTGAAACATTTTTAATGCGTTGACCTGAAATACGGATGTATATCTTGGCTTTTCTGATAATATCCTATGAAGTACCATTTATTCATTTAATTTTGTTGTATTTTTGTATATATAAATCATACACACAAATAAAATTTCATTAAAGTATAGAATTTGTGTCAATTTTTTCCTAACTTGAACTGTTCTCGAAATATTCCATAATGCTATTTTATCCCTCTCTAATCGTCATCTAACTTGTAAATTTGCTATTTCTCCTCTTGTCTGAGTAATTCATTCCAGACGTCTTAAGGGGCTTCCGCAAGTTATGACCTTACTTAGTTTGGACCAGAATATATTTATTATTATCACGTTAGAGCAGGCATGGTAGTGTTGTACTTCTATAATTTTCCTGCCTCAGTCTTCTACAAACTATGCTTAGAAAATATTATTCATCTGATTAATTCTTGCTAATACAGATAAATCTTTATTTATGATTTACACATTTCATTGTAAGTGTAACAGGAATATGGTAATCTAAAAAATGAGCGTAATGTTTTCAAAGCCAGTGTCTATATGATTGCATTGAAAATCTGTTTTTGCCTGAAGATGAAACGAAGGAAGAAAATATGAAGAACAGTTTTCAGTTAAGAAAAATAAAAAGTGTTTGAAAATTCCAACCAGTAACAAGGAGAATACCTGAAATTCTGAATACATCAAAAACATTTATGTGATATGATTGTGTAGGGCAGAAAAAAATTGTAAAAAGAATTTTGTTTCAATAAAAAAATCATTTAAGCTTGGATATGAACCCATTAGCTTAAATAGTGCGATCCATATAAACCTGAACCATTTCAATAGGTCATAACGTTTGAACCAATAATAGGACACACGTGAAGCTTTGGAAGAATATAATACACAATTGGGAGACTACATTACACTACTTACATCTCAGAGAAAATGTTGGAAGTGTCCTCCACCAGCATCTATACATGTTTACTCTCTTCTCACTATATTCTCTGAAGTTTTACGGAGAGTATCCTCGCCAATGTTACTTATTTCGGTTCGAATGGATTCGTTGAGAACATCAATTGTCCTTAGCCTATTCTTTTACACTCTATTTTTTATATACCCCACAAGAAAAAATCCGGTGAGGTTAGGTCAGGAGATCTGGGGTACCACAGTCCTTTAGAGATTATCAAATAAACTGGTTACAAGTTCCATGGTGTCGTTAGATGTCACGTTGCTCCATCTTGCTGGAAATAACCTTCTCTCAATTCGATATCTTCCAGCTGCTCCACAAATGTCTTGAAGATACCCATATAAACTTAAGTGTCTACAGTCGTATCAAAGAAAATGGACCAACGATTCATAGATGCAACATTTTCTCTGATATGTAAATAGTGTAATGTAATCTCCATAAGTATATTATATTCTCCCAACGTTGCACGTCTGTCCTGTTATTTTTTCAAAAGTTATGGTGTATTGAAATGGTTTAGGTTTATATAGATCGCAATGTACTTAGCTTATTTTCCTACATTTTGGTGTAAGGTGCACAAATTTTTTGATATTTTAGGATTACAGTTGTATACTTTAACAGGACTTACACTTTTATGTACTAAGAATTGGTCCATATTTACATTTACTAGTTATTAACTATTTTAGAAGGTAAAGGACTTCAGAAACTATTACAAGGAAATTCAATTTTCATTCAAATATCTTAAGCCTATGCTGAACAGATTTTAATCTGATTGGGTCATTTTTAAGAAAATTAACATTTAAAAGGAATTCTATAAAAAGGATAGTTTAGGGTTCCAGGAATTTCTTGAAAATATGTTTTCGCATTCCTGGAAGATGCTAGATTAAAATATTAACGTTGGTTAATATACCTTTTTCATTATTAATGTTTTTTTCTAAAAAGAATACTTTTCGATATTGGGATCCTCAAAAGGTATATTTAGGTGAAATATTGGTGTCGAATTTTGAGATGGAATTTCATTGGACGTTTATTAATTCCAACATCTTTATGGTTAATTCCTTCACATGTTAATAGTAAGTGTATCGGAGAAAGTGATAACAGATCGGTTGAAGAAAGTCATATGAAATTGACACTTGTGAATTTTCTATTTGAGTCATATAAATATTTCAATAGCAGAATTTTTGTGTGTGTATGATATTAAGGGTGGAGCTAGTTGACGGAGCTACATTTCTCTACAGTTTCCCGACTGAAAACGAGTAAATTTGTAGAAAGAAAATGTTGTTAACGCTTTCTAATGTATTCAAGAGCCAAGATGTAACAAAAATATCCTCGATTTACATATCAAGTACATGTTAAGTAGGGAGATTGCTGGAAACCTGGCTGTTCCAATTTTAGTGCTGCTACACCCACATCCTCATCAGCCCGGCATATCCTTCCACAGTGGTTTATCTCGCGAGGACATGCAACTGCAATATTCCTTTGTTAAGCGTATACGCCCTCAAGTCAGGGTGTGCTATGTCTCCACTGCCAAGTTTTTATCACGTGATGCAATGGCTGCTGTTTGGCAACGATCTGCTTTGTCTCGACCAAACACGGCTTTCACCAACAGCATCTCATTTACTTTTTGCTTTCCTTCCAAAAGTATCCTAATATATGGAAAGTGTTGCTATTAGAACACAAACTAAAACCTCCTAAGTTAGCAATTCATATACAAAGTACGAAAAGCAAGATTTTAGTTAAGGTTTCAGAATTTACAGACAAGTCATAAGCCGGTATAGTTCAATCATTGGTTTCAAATTATATAATTTTGTTATAGGAACACTTAATGCATGGGTTAATGGCCGTAAATACATATTTAAGACACCAGTTAAAAGCAATAAACAGAAAGAAGAAAAGAGAATTGAAAACAAGAGAGAAATTGCCTGTGACTTACTAAAATATTCTGATCTGCCTTCACGTACTTAAGTCATGAAATTGCCCATGGTTTATCACTTTCTCTAGTCAGCCAATATACCTTTGCATAGCGAACTCCCTCTAGCTAGATCTCGGTTTTCTGTGAGTTAAAATTCTCTCTGGTTATCTCATTGGGCACATCCCAACCATAAAATAGACGCACAATTCTCAATCATTTTCTGTGTCTTCCATCTCTGTTTTAAACAACTCTTTTCGGATCTTTCATTTCTTCCTAAGTAAATATAACGATTAAGCATTTCGTTACATAGTGCATGACGTAATGACTCTTTTTAGTCACCTGCAGTAAATAGAGTAAGTATTGCATTCCATCCAAAACATCGATAACGAGAATTCATTGGAAAAAACATTTTCAGCTGGTAAGAGCTATACAACTCCCCCTCGTGGCTATTTATAGTAATCCGCATTTTAAGAATGTCTATCAATTATTGAACTATGAAAAGTGTAACGAAAGTTCATCTCAACGATAAATTCAATTATTAATTGAGATATAGATACTATCTCAGAATTAATTAAACAACATCTGGTTCTTGAGAGGAAAATATGAGCAATTTGGAGGATTTAATGTCGCACCGCCATACTGCTATGGTAGTTCAGTTGATTAGAGCAGCGACGCGATAGCCCGAAAATCTATGGTTCAAATTTTGCCTATTTACACAACTAAACAAGCAATTCTTACATCTACTGGTAATTATTTTTATGCTTATAATTTATGGTTTTAACGATGTGTCTGAAGTGCTTTATTTATGAAACTTTTTGTGTATCTATATTTCTGGGAAAATATGAGTAATTCCGAGGAACTTTCCACACAGGTCCAGAACTGCTGAGTCGGAACGGTGTTTGACTGACCGCTTGAGGTGGTCATGTTGACCTGAGCGGTTTAGACTCGTTAACACCCCAACAAGTACTTGTACTTTTATTGAACTTCCTTATGATGCAGTCATAACATTATAAACTTGTTGGATGGTGAAAACCGTGCATCATCACCTTCCTAACACGTGTGCCATAGTGGTCGCTTAGCAACTGACGAGAGAAATATGCTGAAAGCATTTTAATCGATTCCATTCTAATTCTTTATTAACACGCAAAATTCTAAAGTCTTTGTAACATTGCCCTTTTGAATCCTTGTTCGAATTGGCAAATGATTTATTTGTGTTTTGCGTCAAATACTAAACATTTTTCTTATAACATAACATTGCTTACTATTGTATCTAGTAATTTAATTAGTATTATAAGGAATTATTACTAAAAACAGGCACACTTCTATAATGATTTAGAAACAATGTATCAATATTTTGGTTCATTTCCAAGTATAAAGTGAAGGATAATATTCAACTCCATTATTTATTTTTGCCTTTAATGTACTTTTGGCATATTTCATTATGACTGAAAGTCTCTCTGGTGCATTTGAAACTTAAATACTCATATTATTTCTTTCATACCCATTATGGAAAAAACCTCTTCGGTGATGCTATGTTACCAGATATTGCATATAAATTATTCTTTTTCTGGAATAATTTGAAGATGAACCAATATGAATACATTTTTTCCCTATCTGCGCCTTATGTTCATGGTTAATTTGAAAGGTAAACATGTTTTTCATCAATGCTTGCTACTTAAGGAAGGGTGATGCTGCTGCAAATGTAACGCACTAGCTGATGTGCCTATGATTTTAAATTTTTTGGTCTAAATGTACACAGCGAAGGAGCAGAAAGAGGCCATATAAAAATTTCATTTTCATTATAGCAGTTTTAATGGTATATGGGCATTGCTATTGTTCGAATTGTCACAAATCTCCATAAAACATTTCAGCGGACGTTTTTTGTGACATGATTGCTGACGAACGTCATTTTAACGATCTGTGACAGTTTTGTGATCCGTAATTAGCGTTTGATAGTCGCTGTAATCGGCTAACGCGCCATCTGCATTGATTAAACAGAGATGCATAGATCAAAGGAGTGTTGAACGAAATTTGCGTTAACTCTGCACATAGATGAAGTTCATCTATTTCGGCATAAATGAGTTTGAACGTGGTCCTAAAAGCACTCCGGGCGGCAGATGGGGCTCACTGTGAAGATCCATGGAACTGCCGACTGAAAACATGCAGCGCACTGGGAACTTTCAGGTACGGAAATAGGAACGCAAAATTGTACGTTAACAGGTATTCAGGTTTTTGTGCAACATAAAATTGGTGACATAACGACCATGTGAAAACTGCCTGAAACAAATAATATTTATAAAAGACATTTAATGTATATATCACCCATAGAATGAATGTGGCTACACTACAGCATGAATCAGCAACGAAATAAGTCGTAGTAGTTAATTTTGTTAATAAATTACTTATTTTCTAACACTCTAGTTAAAATAGAAGTGAGCATATTTTATTTCAGTAATATTTATAATAATAAACAAATCGCACTAATACATTTAAATTAATGTGTATGACAATAATTTTAATATTGAAGCTTTTTATTGACATTGATTGGATATTAATTTTATCTTCTTAATTAAAATGTAATTCTCCAAATCTAAACAAGTACAGAGCACCGATTACAATGATTAACTATTTTATTAGTACCCTTTACAGTGAATCATATAAATAGTCATTCGATCGTGAATTATTGAAAATTTGAAGGTTTATTGTTATTTCACTCATATTTTCCTGAAGTTCACAAAACATATCTACAGATTAAAAAAAAAAAAAAAACGAACTATGACAGTTGCAGGAGGTAAATAATGACATCTGGTTTTCAAGAAAATGTTGTATTAGCTGAACCTTTGAGGGATAGCATATCTCAATGTTTATACTGCTCACGGCATAAATTAAATTTTACAAAAAAGTAGGTTAATAATATTATTAACATACCAGATCTTTAATTACAAATATAAGGAATTTTTACATGTATTTAAGTAGGTTAATTGGTGGAAATTAATAATTTCTTCACACTAGCCGTATATAGGCTAAAATTTTGGATAGATAGAGTCAGCTTGAAAAATTCAATGCCACGGCCGGAATTTGAACCACGGATCTCCTGGTTTCCGTCCAGTCGCTCTTACCAATTGAGCTACCATGGCCAACTTGCCTCATTACATTAAATTCTCCAATTCTTGTATCTCGTATACGAGAGCCCCTAGTGGTTTACCGGGAAAACATATGAGTCAGTTGGAGAATTTAATGGCATGACGGCAAGTTGACCACGGTAGCTCAAAGGGTAAGAGCGACTGGACGGAAACCAGGCGATCTGTGGATCAAATCCCGGCCATGGCATTGACTTTTTCAATCTCACTCTATCTATCCAAAACCTTAGCCAATATACGGCTAATGTGAAAAAATGATTAATTTCCATCGATTAACTTAAATAATAAAAGTTTAATGATGAAGCCTAGGATTCAAGTACTTACAACAGTAAGTCGCCACAAACGGTGTATCTCGAATACGAGAGCCCCTAGTGGTTTACCGGGGAAATATATGAGTCAATTGGAGAATTTAATGTCATGACGGCAAGTTGGCCATGGTATCTCAAATGGTAAGAGCGGCTGGATGGAAACCAGGAGATCCGTGGTTCAAATTCCGGCCATGGATTGAACTTTTCAAGTTTATTCTATATCTATCCAAAACGGATTTAGGTATTGTTATAAATACAACAATAAGTGCTACTGGAGATACAACTAATTTAGGATAAACACAAAAATGGAACCTGTTACCCACTTTTACATAAGTGTAATTCATAATAAATGGAAACAGTTAGTGCATACAGTGAAATTTTAGGCGGTATACTCTCTTATATTTGCTGACGTCCTAGTAGATGTTTAGAAAATAATGAAAATAATTTGCTAAAAGTAATTTATCAGCTCAAACAAATCGGAAAGCATTTAAGGAGCAAAGTAATGTCTTTTGTGAAGTATACAAACTTTAGTTATCTAGGAAGTGTAAGTTATATGTTATAAAGTAGGCAGGACTTTGGCATAGGGAATTAGCTGAATTGATTATCTAATGAAAAGCAGCGGAAGAAATTAACTATTATAGAACAAACGTAAGTAAACATGTCTCATACGTGAACGCTTAAAAGTGTAGATTAAAAGTTTAATATTGTAGCAAAATCGAAGCGCTGTTCCTTGAATAAGATACTATATTGCGCTATAATTTTTTATGTTATCTATGGGCTTATAATATAAGGCAATGTTCTTGTCCACTACCACTGGTAGTTAAGTACACTTAAATGGGAGAAAAGAGGGTATGAAAACAAAAAGGCGGAGCCAGGAGAGAAGGAAGGGAAACAACGAAAAAGCGAACGGCAGTCAAATCGAATGAGTTAGGGGACCCTAATTGGATGAACTGCCAGTTCATTAAAAATCAATAGTTACTTTACAATTGAAAGGATAATTTTGAACCACTCACCCAAAAAGAGACCCTTTTTTCTCTGAAACTCAGAATTAGGAAGGTAATTTATATGGAATATTACACAATCGTTTATGATAGTTGCTTGTTAGGACATCATTATACACAAATGTCTGAAAATCCACAGACTTTTGCAACAAGTGGTAAAGTACAAGTTCGCACGCAATATAGGAATTAGAACACGAAAGCGGGGTTTGCGATTTATCTTCTTTGCGTTGGCAGCTTTGCTCTGCCTAAGACAGATGAAGGTAATTCTACTCTTGATAAGCAACTGCCGGTGGTCTAGTGTGATAAATTATTGGTTATCTTTTGATGTCGGTTAACGCTGGTTCGTACTAGTTAGTTGGATCGATAATGCAGATCTATGTAAACCTCAGATTTTGCAATATACCTACCTACGCCTCACATTAGTCACTTGGGCATACAGCAAACACTACATTGAATTTTGTGTAGGTACATTTGTCTTCTTTTACGTAGTGTTTGAGGAGTTTGACGTTTTAAGTATTTATTGGTCACGGGTACGGTTTTGTGTTAACACATGGTCTGCAGGAGCATCCATGTAGCAGCCACTCACGTAGCCTAACAACAGAACTATCAACTTTGCAATTGTTATGCCAACTTATGCTAGCTAGAAGTAGATATATATTTTTGTAATTTTTTTAAAATCTGAGTATATTTAAGAGGCAGAAAGGAAGCAGACTCGAAGGGCGACCAGATCAGGAAGATGAGGCCCTTAACACTTTCACATTGGGCCTCGTCCATGCTTGCACTTCTTTTACGTAGTGTTTGAGGAGTTTGACGTTTTAGTATTGGATACGGGTACGGTTTTGTGTTAACACATGGTCTGCAGGAGCATCCATGTAGCAGCCCACTCACGTAGCCTAACAACTGAACTATCAACTTTGCAATTATGTCAACCTTATGCTACTGCTCTGTACTATCCAAAAACAAAAGTTCAAATTAAAAGCTCAAACTTTTTGACGCGTAGAGTACTTTTAATTTTTACATTTTCATAATAATAATAATAATAATAATAATAATAATAATAATAATAATAATAATAATAATAATAATAATAATAATAATAATAATAATAATAATAATAATAATAATAATAATAATAATAATAATAATAATAATAATAATAATAATAATAATAATAATAATAATAATAATAATAATAATAATAATAATAATAATAATAATAATAATAATAATAATAATAATAATAATAATAATAATAATAATAATAATAATAATAATAATAATAATAATAATAATAATAATAATAATAATAATAATAATAATAATAATAATAATAATAATAATAATAATAATAATAATAATAATAATAATAATAATAATAATAATAATAATAATAATAATAATAATAATTAATTAATTAATTAATTAATTAATTAACTATTTGGTGTAGCAACATGAAAATTTGCATGCAAGTAAATGATACTCTAATTATGTGGATAAATTTTCATAATGATAGGTTTATTATTATAGAAGTTGGAATTTTCAATGTAGCTTACTTTGCCTTAATGCGCTCGCGCCAGTGATTGGTGTTGGCAGTACCGGAGAGGTGATGTAATACCATACGCAATACGCATCATTCGCCTGGCCGTACGTAGTTGGAGGGAAAAAGGCAAACAGGTAAACTGAAAACTCTATCACAAACATTGGAAATGTTGCAGAAGGCTTACAAACATCAAGCCATGTGAAAAATGCAAGATTTTGAGTAGTATAACGATTTTGGGAGGGTGAAAATGATCTTGAGGATGCTCCACGCCGGAAGGCCCTCAACTTCAAAGAGTGAAACCAATGCCAAGACTTGACGCCATGATGCGGGAAGACCTTCATTTGTCGTTAAGAAATATTGCAGAGATTATGAATATATCCTACGAGTCAGCTGAAGACACTGTGCGAAATGTTCTAGGATTAGAAAAGTTGCACAAAGTGGGTGTCACGGATGACGAATAGAAGACTACTGTGGCAACAATGGAAGGCAAGATTTTTTGGACAAAGGCATCAATTGCGACGAATCCTGGTTTCAGCATTGTGACTCAGAGAAAAAATACCGCAGTGCACAATGGGAACATCTTTCAAGTCCAAGACCCAAAAAGACCAAAGTACAGCCAAGTGCAGGAAAAGTTATGCAACTTGTCTTTTTCAATAAGCAAGGTATTTGTACGACACGTGGTGGATAAGCAAAGTACTGGTATTGAGAATTACATTTGTGAAGTATTGAAGAGGTCATTAAAATGGAAAATAAAAAAATATCACAGTTCACTCAAATGGGATGAATCCTTCATCATAATAATGCACGCATTCATTGCGATATCAAGACCCAAGATATTTCCTACAGTAAAAAAATAGCTTCGGGATCCTAATTTTGAGAGTGATTGAGAGCTAAACTATAAAATCTCAGATACACTCAACAGACAATAAAAAGACCTATAAGGTAGTTTTTTTAACATTGGACTGAACACTGTGATCATTGTATTGAGTCAGACCGAGAGAGATTATCTCGAAGGTTGTAATGGAATTTGAATAAAGGGGAGCAGTATTCTCACATAAAAACTTATTCCAGTTTTTTTTATACTCCAATGGGTCGTTGAAAACCATAAAATCCCACAGATGTTAGAGAGAAATCTCTACAAAGTAGACTGCAACCGGCCAGGACAACCCACCGAACACCGTCAGCTGTTCCTCAATAGCGACTTCCTGTTTGAGAAAGGTATAAATTTTTTTAAATCTAAACCAATAACGAGCAACGTTTCGGAAATATATAATGATACAGGGAAGGAAAAGATTTAAAATGTTTCCTTTAAGGACATCTGCATTTTTTGTGCAGCAATATTTTGTCTATACTTACGGTTTAGCCATTCAATAAGTAAGAGGACTCCAGAAACTAAGACAATTCAAGATACATATTTTCTAGTTATGAAACTGTCTTAAATATGTGATATTTAAATCAAAAGCGTTACAGCCATTTTCGAGAAATCCAAAATATTTGGAAACGTTTTTATAAAAATGGTGGTTTATAGTGTAGAGGATTTGGTTAAAAATTCTGTATAGAACCTTAGAAGCATCTTGGGTGGAATGCAATACTTCTGCTTACTTCCAATACTAGTAGAGAAAGCAGTAGAAAGGAGCACTAGCCAGATATAACAGCTTCACATTCTTCTGGATGTATTACGGACATAGTCACGTTAAAATACAGCCTTTACAGGAAACGTAAGGCACTGTACCTGTGTTGCAGCATCCCTTTTGTCATACTCTATAAATGGATCTTTCCGGAGTTGAAATCAAATTAGGTTAGGGAATGCATATATATACCTTCATCAATATCATACTGCAGAGTAGTTGCATAACAAGAAATACTCGCAGCAGTAAACCTTGAACCTACACATTCAATTTTGGTTCGACGCCAAGCTGCTCCTGCCTACATTCAGTAGACGCCACCACTGCATCGCTTTTCTGTTTCCTTTTGTTTCTGTCCTACTGTTGAACTGCATCAAAGAAATGAACTTCTCTGTGTGCACGAAGAGGATTAAATATGCGATGCTATTAAATAAAAACTCGTCCTATCCCTGCCTTCTTTTTTCTTTCTTTGATTTTTCAAGAGAAACAACAAAGCAAGCAATGTGTTTCTCATAAATTATACCCACCTATTTTGTAGACAGCCTCTCTTGTTCTAAGTAGTATTTCGTCCAAAAATCGTATATCGATATTTCAGCGTAAGTAAATATTCTGTGGTACTTTTGAATAAAAGAGACAATTTTAGAGAAAGACTCCTGCACGCACTTGTGTGCAAAGGTGCAAACGTGTGTATGTGTATGTATGAGACCACAACCTAAAACTCAGATTAAAACCTATAACATTTTTATGTGATATGAAGATTTTATAAAAGGTGTCCTACCACGCACTATACTAGAAAATATTTTCCTTTTTTTTATTTCATAAATGGATCTACGGATGTTTACGTTTCTTATATTTCTTTGCGGATAAACACCATTAAACGTGTAGCTTGAGTTGTCTGTGAACGAATAGCACCCTGGTTACGTCTCTAGGGTATTGTCGTCTCAGAGAACGTCGTTTTAAGGCGACACCGGCTTGCCCTCAAGCCTTGCGGGTATAACCGGTAACGATAAAGTATTTATAAAAGCCCCAAATTAACTACAATACGTCCAAAATTTGTATTTTTAAAATTACAACATTCTTTTGACTGTAAATGTTGTCTTCCGGGTTTGTGGACCATGGTATAGAAGTTCCTGAGTGAACCGACGTTCACGTTCTTACTCGGAAACGAAGAACGCAGTAGACGCAACGACTTTTTCGTGTTCATTTTCGTACGAGGAGGGCCCCCTGCAGACAGACAGCTTATAGATTAACCACAGAATTTGAAACTGACGGCCATTTTCTAGAGCAAAAGCAGCCTCGTGTCAACAAAATCCGTAGTCCAAAGAATATCAAGGCTATGAGAGTGGCTTTGATACGAAGTCCCAGGAAATCCACGAGACCAACTTCGACCGAAATGGCATCTCGCGTCGTTCGCTTCAAAGAATACTTCATGCTGATGTTAAATTATTCCCATACAAACTGATAAGTGTTGTACAAACTGATGGAACATGACAAGGTAAGGCGATTACAGTTTGCGACTTCGGCTCTTGCAAATGATGATGCCGTGATTCATAACACGTGGTATTCTGATGAGGTTTACGTTCATTGGAACGATGGCGTAAATATGCAGAATATCAGATTTTTGGCACTAGTGTTGCACACGAGATTGAAAATTACGGAGAAAAAGTTAGTGTATGGGGAGCCATATCTAGCCATGGATTCACTAGGCCAGTCTTTTTCAATGCCACAGTTAACAGTGCGCGCTACTTGGACATTTTGCAGAACAATTTTCTTCCGCAACTTCATGCAACAGGTTTATTAAGGGAGACTCAATATTTATGCAAGATAGTGCTCGTCCACATACAGCAAACGTTATTCTGGATTTCTTGCAGTAACATTTCGGGCTCCGTCTGATGTCTCATCGATGTCCTGAACATTTTCAGAGCGGTTCAATATGGCCGCCACACAGCCCGGATATTAGTCCCTGTGATTATTTCTTATGTGTATATTTCAAGGAGACAGTCTACCGCAACAAACCACGCACTCTAATGCATCTGAGAGCGGCTATCATAATCTCTCTACAGGGAATATCAGAAGACGTGTGGTAGACTGGTCTAGTCTTTGAGGATAGGGGAAACCCCGGAGAAAAGCTTATACGGTACCTCACCCTGACCGAGATTCGAATTCGGGACCTCTTGAACGTATAGTAGACACGCTACCATCTGCACTACCAAGGCGGACGGGAACAACAATTGTACAACATATGGCTTAGATGTTATTTACAAAATAACCTCTTGGAAAGAGAGCTAATAATGTGTTACTTGGAATAATATGGAATAATAATGTTATACAAGACGTTAAAAGTAGAATATTCCATAGCTTGGTGAAAAATACAGCTTTATATGGACCTGAGGCGTTACTTTAAAGAAGACAAATCGGAGATAAAATATAACAGTGGAGATGGACAATATATGCTGGTGTACCGCTTACAAAGCAGGATAAAGTGGCAGATGAAGTATTGAGGAGTCAAATGGAAATAAAATGACCGATAAAATATCAAAGAATAGAGCACTTTATTTGAAGGACCATGTAAAGAGATTGCTCGATTGTAGATTACTAAATAAAACCTTCAATGAGAGCCACTGGGAAAAATAAGAACAACAAGAAGTTCATAGCTTGACATATTTTATATTTTTAATGTTTTCCTTGGTATATAAGTTAGTATTAGGCAGAAACTTCGTGGCTTTCCTGTACCACCTCTTGAAATACCTCCAGGTGTTTATAGTTGTGTTCCCTTCTAAACCATTTATTTATCCAATAAGATATAGTGCGATCCATATGAACCTGAACCATTAGATCAGCTCCTAGAATGTGGAAATTTATTTTAATGATCTCAGTGGCTCTGGGAGAATAACCCATGGTTGGAGGATGGTTCGCGGTATCAGCTTCTAGGATCCTTGGTCCCATTTTCTTTGATACGACTGTAGACACTGAAGTTTATATAAGTTTCTTCAAGACATTTGTGGAACAGGTGGATGATATCGAATTGAGAGAAGATTATTTCCAGCAAAATGGAGCAACGTGCAATACATCTAATGACACCATGGAACTTGTAACCAGTTTCTTTGATAATCGAATAATCTCAAAAGGTCTGTGGCCCCCCAAATTCCCCGACCTTACCGGTTTTTTTGTGCTGGTCTGCTGGAGTTTCCAGCTGGTAAAGAGTAGGGATCCTGTCCCCTGCACTGCCACGACTCCTTGGATCACCCATTCTCTGGCTTCTTTCGCCTCATGCTTCCTCCCTGGGATGCCTCACTTGGAACTTAAGTACCATAAACCACAGGTTTCGGTGCCAAATCATTTCCCTAGCGTAATCCAATCCAATCCAAGCAACACCTGATGTATGACTGCAGCGTGTAGTCTTCTTTCTGTAATGTTTATTTCTCTGGTTGGAAGTTCAGCCTATGATACTGAAATATTATATTTGGTGGTTAGACTGGGCAAAAACTATATTGAATAACTTATAAATTCCCAAAACGAGCTACCACCTTGCTATTTGAAGTATAGGTCACATTTCTTAAGTAATGTTGGTTTTTAAGCAAAGCCTTTTGTTTTTCCAAATGTGTTGTTATAAGAAATGACTCCAATTTTCAATGTAAACGCCATTATACTCTTTAATCCTAGGCCACCTAGGGCACCTAGACCACCGAGGTTTGCTATCCTGCAAATGTACCAGTTTCTGGCTTTTTACGCGAAGAATTCGTTGATAACCATTCAACTGCTTTCAAAATATTTTCCACATAGGAAATGGACCATAACCTATTAGTGCAAGGTCAAGGCTACATGCTGGATGTGATAGTATTTCGGTTCGTTGCAGTACCTGAATTTTGTCCAATGCTTTCTGAGCAGTATGTTGTTCGTATTGTTCTGCTGTTAGAGAACTGTTTCCGTTAAGTTTTGCCTGCTACCTCTCCTTTGCTAAACTTGTTCTAGTTATGATAGTAAAATTCTTATTAATGGCGCACACAACTGCAACAAATTCTCAGTTAATCACACCATAAAAGTTGCAGCAGACACATGATTTCTTTTAACGGTCCACTGTTTCGAAGACTCAGGATTGCGGTAATACAACCGCTCTTTATCACAACTGTTCACTTTGTCACATGAAAAGAGGCAAGGGACTACCTGGCAAAGCGAGAAGGCGTTTCGGAAAAAATTCGCAACACAGAGAAGCTTACCTCAGCTTATCGCACATACACGGTGAGTTCGGTGTATGTATAGTCTGTTCAGATGTAATCTGGTCTTTCGGACAGAAATGTGTCATATATCATCAGGCGCGAGAAATCATATCAAATAGACAAACACAGCTTCCAATCGCTCTATTTGTGTTTCATAAGTTACTGTATAGTCCCGCTGCTCGACCAGTTACCACGGATTTATCTTTGTTAATGGAAATCTCTCAGATAAGGCACTGATTACTCTTGTAAGAGTGAAAGGGGAACTGCTGGGCTTTCCGGACCTGTGCTAAGCACCAATGAACGCATCACTTCAGCCAATGGAATTCTTAGGAATCACAAATTACATATAGATGTTTACTCTACGTGGAGTAAAAATGAATCCAAGGTAACCGTTCGAGCAGTGCGACTATACATCAACTTACTAATATTTCACTCTTCTAATCGCCCACATAAGACCCTATAAGAGACGATCGCAGTACTGGTCACCTGAAGGTCATTACGCCTCAACGCTCTGTCGAGTAATAAATTTGCGACAGATTCTCTCTCCATTGAGCCTGGCCAGATATGTGGTTTAAATGGGCAGCTTCCGAACGATTTTAAGTACCTTGGTTTGGCGTATAGTATGTTATGAAGCATCAATTTACTTTGACAACCTCCGAGTGCTTGTCTGTGGATCTTCTTCAAAGCCCTGCGTGTAATCTTGTTATTCCTAATTATTCCACGACGTCATAAATCTTTAATGTTTTCGTCTCCGTTATTGAAACTTGCCAACAGCGACATCTTTCATCTTCACATTACCTACAGTTTATAATCTTGTGTTACCAACTGCTAGTTGTCATCATGTTAACAATTGGGAACAACACCCGTAATATTCTATATACAGAGTGTTTCCAAACGACACCGAACAAACATATAGAAGTAGTTGCTCAGCTTTTGTGTGACACATATAGATAGATTTTACCGCCAACGGAGCCACATAAAAATGCTCCAGAATGAGTGTGGATTAGGCAGTGAGAGGAACAACGACGCGTGCCTCACGCTGTCGGAGTTCGCAGGTATATGTCACACACCGTGCCGCGTGCTGTAGCTCTTTGTAAACATAACAGCATACTCTGCAGTAACTTGCTTGCTACTATTACGAATTTCTTTGGCTTATGAAACCACAATAAAGAAACTATTGCTTAATTATTGCTTATGAGTGTTTAACGTGTTCCAATATTCCGTTATAGCAGTCCATGATGGTAAATAAGCTGCTGGACACATGTAACTTATACCTTTTAGATCGAAGTTAATGTTAGTGAGGTTGAGATGGAAGCATTAAATGACAAACAGAACAGAAAACAACATCTAAGAATTGCAGATAAATTAACCAAAACTAAATGGCTTATACAGTGATACGAGCATTTTATTTCACGTGTTTGATAACACTACATAAGACATTTGTAACTGAAAAAGAAGCTGTTGATATTACAGTAAGTGGTTGAAAGTATTGTGCAATTAAGATCATAACAAGATGCTCTGAATTTAAACAAATACCTAAATATTATCATTGATTTAACTATTTTTACAATTCACATTTTTAATGAGACTAAATTAATCGTGCGTTCATTGAATTCCCTTCAGCTCTTCCATATCCGTCATTTCAGCATTCGTATAGCGCTCCATGTTGCTTGTATTTGCTAACTAAGTACGCGCAAATTCCTCCCTGTTAGGACGGAATGTGGAGTTTTACACTAAAGAGCAACCTTGCAACTGTGCGAGTTATTTGTCGACTTTTGTACCAAGTAACTGCCCTTTGCTCCATTACCTGAAAGCAAGGCTAGTCACTTATAAAGAGGGGCCGCGCCGTGGCTAAGTGGTTAGACCGCTTGGCTCTCACCAAGGCGGCCCGGATTCGATACCAGGTGACCGCAAAGTGAGATTTGTGGTGGAAAACACGGCACTGGGGCGGGTTTTCTCCGGGATCTCCGGTTTCCCCCGCCATCTCATTCCACCGGTGCTCCATGTTCATCTCATGTATCATCAGTGTCATCGCCTGCGGTGCCGTATGTAGTAAAAGCGGGCGTTAAACACTACACATTTCACTTATAAAGAGCAAGGAGTACGTGACTGATGTGTGTCCCAATAACTTTTGAGGTCGCACACCAGTGCTTCCTGCGCTGCCTAATCACAAAATCATGTAATATTTAATGCTGCATAAAATTATACCTAACAGAACTTCGAAGCTGCGACACCGAAATTCCGACTAGTTAAGTTATAAGCTACGCAACGCTATAAACGTTCGGTGTCATTTTTAAACAACCTTTATAGTGTGGACAGAAATAAAAACGATGTTAAAAATTTATCACGTGTGAAGCAACCTAACAGTATTATATAAAGCAAATGTTCCATAAGGTTATGCTATTTGGCCGATATGGTGCATTAAATTATTAATGCCTCATTAATTTTCTCTAAGGACAGACTTTTTGTATTCCTTTTGTCACATATGATTTTCTGAGGAAAAAAAAAAAGTTTCTTTAAATTGTTTGTAGATTCTGCCTCTGCTTTCAAATACTGTGTAGGTTTCCTGTGTTCTTAAAATCTATGCAAGAAGTATGTGAGCTCTGAGTTTATTACAAATATTAACCAGGAAACTTCTACAACAAATAACTATTGTCTGAGCAGTCAGAAAAAGGAATTAATCCAGTCTTGCAAAAATTCCTAATTTCAACATAAAACTGAACGATAAGAAGTGAGTTTTTATTTGATTTTGTATAAATATTAAGGAGGTGAAAGTATTGTTAACCTGGCTCTGTAGTCTGGCGTTCCTGCTTCATATTCAAGACGTGTGAAGTTCAAATCTCCGTTAGGGTGAGTTATCTGGATAAGGATTCTTCGGAGGATCCTCCCTCATACTGGAAATGACTTTGTGGGACACTTACGGCCCGAGAGACCGTGCTCCATGTCTCACGTTGCTCTAGACGTACAGAGGCCGACAGAAGTATTCGAATAATATAACACGTAACACTGCACGTACTATAAATACTGTAATATTTATTTGGCAGCCATGAATTGTTAAACATGTAAACATTAACCTTTTGTGTCTCGGAATCAATATTTAATATATCACTTTGCATGTATTTATTACACAATCTGTACTGTATTTATTTTACTGTCCCTCTTATTGGAGGACATAAGTATTCGAACGTACCCAATCGCATAGAGAGAAAGGTGGTTGGACATACCCTACATGCTCTTACCACATAGCCGTGTTTATCCTATTTCTCGAGACAGTGTGCCGATTGTGAACTCACAGGTAATATGGGAGGTAAAGGTAAGTAGACAACGGTGGCAGAGAGGAATATCGTGATAAATATGTACAAACAAAACAAATCTCTTTTAAATTTCCAAAACCATTAACACAAGCAAAACTACAGTGTTCTGCATAATTAAACGCTTCAAAAAGACAAATACTGTTGTACATAAACCTAGAAATGGCACTCATTCTAAAGTCACCACCAGAGACAGGAAGCAAATAATAAAATTGGTGAAGCAGAATCCAAGATTCACTGCCTTGAGCAATATTCTGGCACTGTGGTTCACACCAGAACAGTTGAACGGGTTTTAAATAATACTGGGTACAATGCCCGCGTTTCTAGAAAGAAACCATATGTTAATAAGATGAATAAGAAAAAGTGTATAGAACCTTGCTAAACAGTGTGTGGTGAAACCAGCAGAATTCTGGGATAAGGTTCTGGTTGGACGAGACAAAATTCTGCTTATACAAGATTGATGAATGTCTCAAAGTGAGGAGACTGCCAAATACAGAATGAGAACCTAAGAACATGGTAGTTACAGTGAAACATGGTGGTAGTACTATGATGGTATGGGACTGTATAGCTTCATCTGGCTTTGGGGAACTGGTGTTCATAGATGGGATCATGAGCAAATTTGAATACAAGAGGATTCTTGAAACCAATCTTAAAGAGAGTGCAGCGAAGCTGGAATTAGGTTATGATTATTACTTCCAGCAGGACAATGATCCGAAGCATACTGCTGAAATTGTAAGTCTTTGGATCGTGTACAACACTCCTCTCACTTTGAAGGCACCGCCACAATCTCCAGATTTAAATCCTATAGAGAATTTTAGTTAATTGATGGAAATTAATCATTTCTCCACACTCGCCGTATACAGGCTAAGATATTTGATGGATAGAGTCAACATGAAAAATCCAATGTCATGGCCGGGATTTGAACCACGGATCTACTGGTTTCCGTCCAGTCGCTCTTAACCTTTGAGCTACCATGGCCAACGTGCCTTCCTGACATTGAATTCTCCAGTTGACTCGTATATTTCCCCGGTAGACCACTAGGGGCTCTCGCATCCGAGATACACCGTTCGTGGCGACTTACTATTGTAAGTACTTAAGTCCCAGGCTTCATCATTTAACTCTTATTATTTTAGTTAATTGATGGAAATTAATCATTTCTCCACACTCGCCGTATACAGGCTAAGATATTTGATGGATAGAGTCAACATGAAAAATCCAATGTCATGGCCGGGATTTGAACCACGGATCTACTGGTTTCCGTCCAGTCGCTCTTAACCTTTGAGCTACCATGGCCAACGTGCCTTCCTGACATTGAATTCTCCAGTTGACTCGTATATTTCCCCGGTAGACCACTAGGGGCTCTCGCATCCGAGATACACCGTTCGTGGCGACTTACTATTGTAAGTACTTAAGTACCAGGCTTCATCATTTAACTCTTATTATTTTAGTTAATTGATGGAAATTAATCATTTCTCCACACTCGCCGTATACAGGCTAAGATATTTGATGGATAGAGTCAACATGAAAAATCCAATGTCATGGCCGGGATTTGAACCACGGATCTACTGGTTTCCGTCCAGTCGCTCTTAACCTTTGAGCTACCATGGCCAACGTGCCTTCCTGACATTGAATTCTCCAGTTGACTCGTATATTTCCCCGTTTCCACGTTGGCCATGGTAGCTCAAAGGTTAAGAGCGACTGGACGTAAACCAGTAGATCCGTGGTTCAAATCCCGGCCATGACATTGGATTTTTCATGTTGACTCTATCCATCAAATATCTTAGCCTGTATACGGCGAGTGTGGAGAAATGATTAATTTCCATCAATTAACTAAAATAATAAGAGTTAAATGATGAAGCCTGGGACTTAAGTACTTACAATAGTAAGTCGCCACGAACGGTGTATCTCGGATGCGAGAGCCCCTAGTGGTCTACCGGGGAAATATACGAGTCAACTGGAGAATTCAATGTCAGGAAGGCACGTTGGCCATGGTAGCTCAAAGGTTAAGAGCGACTGGACGGAAACCAGTAGATCCGTGGTTCAAATCCCGGCCATGACATTGGATTTTTCATGTTGACTCTATCCATCAACCTATAGAGAATATCTGGAAGGAACTCGAGTAGCGTCTGAGGAAGCTTCACATCAGAAGCAAGGGCCATCTGAAAGAACTTCTTCAAACAGAGTGGAGAAATACGAACTCTGCAGTCACTAAACAACACATACAGTCAATGCCCAAACGATTATCAGCAGCAATTCAAAGAAAGGTGATAATAAATGTTCTCTGTTCGAATACTTATGTCCAGATGTAAAGTAGCCGTTTTATTCCTCCTTGTAGTGCAAATTAGTTGCAGTTGCTATTTATTAGTCTACATGTTTATTGGAATACTCAAGTTTATTTTGTACCAGTTGTATTTATGTATGCTTACTGTGCGTAGCTTTAAAATAATATAAGTAATAAATGTGTTGACGTTCGAATACTTATGTCGGCTTTTGTACGTTCAAAACAGGTCTAATTGACGTCTTTGTGACATCTTAGTGCTGCTACCCTGTAAACACTTTGCGGAGCAACTACTTACTCTCTGCTCACAGCGGAGAACAATGAGCCCACGCACTGGCACTGATACTCTGATATTGGTTTGCTGCTCTGGTTTTGTTGACCTTTGACAGTGAACCCACTTCCTATAAGAGGCTACCAATAAGAGAAGGCACACACTTGGATAATATTTAAGGGCATTCGCTCACCGTTTTCCCCTTCAATTCTCATATTTTCAAATTATGTTCAACTTCTGGACACTATAAATCTTCTACACTTGATCATCTCATATTAATAGATAGCTCAGAAATAATCTTGCGTTTCTTGAATAACGCGACTGCATCCTACAATATGAATATGTTCACAGAGAAGCGAAAGATCCGGTACGTTTCTCGTAATCTTAGTATAATGTAAAGGAACATGAATATGAACGCTAAATGCATTTTATACTAACACTCAAGGGCTAACTACACACAAAATATTGTAAATGCAAGTTAGATACTGCATTTTAATTTAAGTAAATAGCTAATTATTGCATTAAATAATTAAAGTGGTCAAATTTATAACCTGTCGTACGTCACATACTCAAATAGAAATCGGGATTAATGATATGTTATTAGAAGAAATTGACAGCATAAAGTTTCTAGGCCTTCAAGTGGATAGATGTTTAGATTGGAAAGCTCACATAAATTATATCTTACCTAAACGCAGCTCTGCCTGTTATGCTATCCGAGAGCTGGTTAATGTGGGATCTATTGACACACTTAAATTAGTATATTATGCATTCTTTAACCTTATTATGGAATACGGAATATTATTTTGGGGCAACTCAGTAGAAAGTAAAAAAATATTTCTTATGTAAAAGAAGGTTATAAGAATCATTACTAACACCCACAACAGATGCTCCTGTAAAGATCTTTTTAGAAGATTGAAGATATTAACGCTTCCTTGCATGTATATATTCTCGATCCTAAAATTCTTTGTATGCAATCGTGCCTTATTTGCAACAAATAATGTAATTCACAGAATAAACACTAGACAGATGTATAATATCCATTATCCCAGTGCTAAACTTTCTTGCTTCCAGAAAGGTGTGTATTATGAAACTATCAAAATATTTGGCGCACTTCCCAATGTTCTTAAAGAAAAAATTGATAATTTCGGTGATTTTAAAAATTCTGTTAGAGAGTACCTTTGCTCAAAATCTTTTTATTCTGTACAGGATTATCTAATTGATAAATTATCCTGTAAATGCTTCTAAGTGGTATCTAACTGTTCCAATGACAAATCATTACCAATAAATATTTGATGCATGTTGAAAGTTTATTGTTAATGTTTATGTATTGAAGAAATAACAAGAATGGTATCCATTGCAAACAGGTTGAGACGTACTGGCATAAGCCAAGTGAAAGCTGAATTAAAAAGTGTTTGATTTTGTATCATATATAATTATCCTTGCTTTGTTTTCCATAATGTTGTTCATATTGCCTGTATACTACAATATGTGTCTTATGTTAACTTTTGTACATATATATGCTATTAAACTTTATACCTCTGGACATGTTCAATGTTCACAGCCTTTTCTGGCTACAAGTGAGCGTACTGAACGCAAATCAATCTAATCTAATAAAGTATATTATCTTAGGAACAGATGAGAAATCACATGTATGCAAACCTTGTGAACAAAGAGACCAGTCAAATTAATGTTTTTACGGTTAAAACTGATGGCTACGATTCTTGTCTTTTAACACTAAACGAGCTTTTTCAATTTTTTTTTCTGGCAGCCTTTACTGACTGTTAGAAATGCTCACTAAAGGGCATTTCATACAATGAGCATGACAATGCACAAGTGTCTCCATTCGAGCAAAACTTAACACTGTAAACACACTTGTTCTGTAGTAAACACCAAGACAACCACACAGTATCAAAAGACAACTTCACACACTGCTATTTCCACATTAGACTGAATTGTAAATATTGTTACCATACGTAAACACTTGAACTAGGCTATCGCACAGAGATCATTTAACCCAAAGATTGCTACCAGTAACATTCGATGACTGCCAGCTACATCACTTAAGCAAAGGTCGGTAACATTTACGGTATTCTTGCAAAACAATCAATGTTTTACAAATTACTCGTTAGTAAGAAATCCATATCTCTCTTCTAATTAATCAATCATATTTAATGGCCATAGCCGGGATTTGAACCACGGATCTTCTGGTTGCAGTATCTTCAAGAGTCAGTTGGAGAATTTAATGCCATGTTGGCACGTTGACCATAGTATCTCAATGGTTAGAGCGGCTGGACGGCAACCAAAAGATCCGTGGTTCAAATCCCGGCTATGACATTGAATTTTTCAGTCTGACTCTACCTTTCTATACTTTAGCCTACACGCGGCCAGTGTGAAAGAACAATTAATTTCCATTAATTGGCCTAATAGTGGATAACTATAAAGCCCGGGCCTTAAAGTACTTACTCGTTGTAAGTCGCCATTAAGGTAGTTGTCTCATGTGTTTATGAGAACTCCTAAGCGGTTTACCGTGAAAAACACGAGTCAGTTGGAGAATTTAATGTCACGTTGGCACGTTGACCATTGTAGCTCAAGGGTGAGAGTGGCTGGACGGAAACTAGAAGATTAAAGGTTAACCCGTGGCACGACAGCCCTATGCAGAGCCTCGGCCTACCAACCCGACTGCCGGCCTCACGCCCACATACGCATGGCAGAGGTGGGCGATCATCCAACCGATACGGGGAGGAGATGTGGTCAGCATCTAAGCATACCCCAGCCGGAATGTTGGTTTTCATGACCTGGGTCGCTTACCTAGCGTAAGCTCCTCACTTTCTTCACGATGCTGAGTGGGCACCAGTCCTATACCCGGGACCGAAAATCCCCACCACATGGGTGGGATCGAACTCGGGCCGCTTTCCGTGGTTAGAAACTAAAAGATCCGCGGTTCAAATCTCGGCTATGGCATTGAATGTTTCAGTCTGACTTTCCATATTTAGCCTACACACAGCCAGTGTGAAAGAACAATTATTTTCGAGTATTTTTTTGTTCCATCTATTTAGTTCACATGTTACAAAATATGAAAGAAAATTGTAGTTTTCTGTTGTCGCACACGTATAATATATACGTGTGCGGCTTTAAGTAACAAAAAGACCACTATGTCTTTTGAACTTAAGAAATATTGTTCTCCATTTTCGCTAGCGTAGTTACAATGCGAAATTGGATTGCTTGGAAGTCATCCAGATCGTAAAAACAATTCGGAAGCCAGCCATTAGAACTTTCTACGCAACTAGAAGATTTCTATCGCTAAAATAAATTGGAAAAAAGCTATGAAGGGAATTTGGCCTGAGAAAACAAAGATATCCCATAAGTTTAATTTTAGTGAGGAAATATAAAAGTAATAAGGGCATTCGCTTTAATAACAGGGTAATGAAATAAGTCAATTTAACTGCTATACCTATAACAATTATTGCTTCTATATAAAAGCCTTTAATGTAACATTGAAAGCAGATATTCCGTGCCATCAATTGTGTATATTGCCACAAATATAAAGATAAAGGTACAATTTACGTAAAGAGCCCGCAAAATCTCGGCAAATCACCGCACCTTTGTGGTTCATTGTGCTTTGAACATGACGTTGATTGTGAAAGATGAGCAGAGTCCCGAAAGTTGTCTAGGTCCAGGAGACAACGTGCTCAGAGTGTAGGGGTCCATAACACTTCCAGCATGAACGCAACTGACACCGACGCCTAGGAAAAGCCGCCCATGCAGGTCAGGTCCGTGATCAGTCTTACAAACGGCAGAGAGAAAGTTTTATAAAGTGCACCCTCACCGGCCAGCCACAACACATCGAACATCGTCGTCTGGCTCCTCAGTCCTGAAATAGGCGATAAGAAAGGAAATTATAGGAATAGGAAATGGTTAAAGGCATGGAAAGAAGCTAACCAATCAGCATTAGCCAACTGACTTGGAGGAATCAAGAGAAGCTCATTATTATAGGGGGCGATCGTTCAGAATCGAACCCAGGATGTCTTTTGGACATCATTCTGTAAATAGTGTCATAGTGATTTAATTCTTACCGGAACTATCGTCTTAGTCTGCAGCATTCTTCTGTGCCGACAGAGAAAATATGTTCAATAGCTCTTTTTTTCTTTTTTCAATTAAGAAGTAGATAGAAGAGTTAGCTTTTGTAAAAATATTTTGTAGAAAGAATTGTAGAGAAAGTAATCCAATTGTGACGTATCAAGGGCCTGCAGGATTTTAGGTATTATATGTTAAATGGAATAGTTTACTTTAAAAATATCTTCTAAATCACCCTAAAATAAAATCATAAGAACAGAGTAAGTAAATTACATTAACCAAGTCGTTATTCCAACATTAACAAGCCATCAAATTTCAAGTTATCTAAGTGAAATTTGAATTGCACTTTTAGATATGTAGAACATGATTCGTTGGGTAAAGTTTAGCTCGTCTGTTGGAGAGAAATTTAAGGAATTGAAGCTAAATACCAAAATAAGAAAAAGGTGTGGCCGTGGACGTTTATTTTTCAGGGAAGTACCCATTCCGGTTAATCTCCTAACTGACAAACTACAAGACCATACTCCCTTTAAGCTGCATATTCGTGTTCTTGTATGTTTTATTTTTAATACCAGCTAAGAGAATGTACTGAATAAGACCAGTTCTTCCTCCTCTTTGATGTGCCACTTTAAATGATGGTGGAGGATTAGCCAAACAGAGGGGATCGTGTTTCCTTGAGGTTAGTGCAGAAAATCAGGTTACTTGTCAACTAATTACGTCATGGAATTCTTAAACCTCGTCTATATTAGCGAAGGAAACGATGAGTCCAACATTCTGAGTTCTTGAAATGACTTTCATTTACTTTTGTTCCAAAAATTCAGTATCAATATTTTACAGTAAATAAATGCTTTGCAGCATTCTGTATATTTGTGCGTCTCAGTGTCAATATATGGCATTCCTCATTGTGGTCAGGTCAGGTTAGGTTAAGTTAGGTTAGTTTATATGGAGATCGGTGTTTTAGATTAGCATAAATGTTGTTAGTCTGGCTTTGTCAGCTTAGACTGGAGATTGCGTTGTCTTAATTTAGCTTAGATACAGTCAAGCTAGCAAGGGCGGCCGGTGAGGCATTGTATTGGCAGTGCCATAAATAAAACGAGTAAATATATATATAAACAAATAAGGGTTGTTAAAAGATAAATATGTGTACCAATTTCGAACGACTTAGGTAATCTTATCAATAATCCATCCTATTTTATAATATACTGTACTAAACAGAACGTACAGGGAAAGGGAAATAGATATTTATTACATCCGTACTCTTGTTACACACAGGTGTAACGAGCACAGTAAACGTTTGATAATACAATTCATGGAGAATGTGATACGAAGCGTTCGTGTACGATTTCGTGACAGAGAGACAGTTATCTTAAGTCCCGTGCTTTACTGCACTCTAGCGGATAAAGCGTAAGTTTTGCGCCAGAGAAATCTCGGCACCACCTTCTGCCATAAGAAGCCGTGTATAAGCAGATATCCTAGTCCTTAACACAGACGCTTATGAGCGTAGACGGTGCCGTTCTGGAATCGGCACCAAGGCACTCAAAACAACCAAGGGGAGAGCGCTTGCGTTTAACGCGCCTATTCACACGAGGGAGCAGACACTCAGGAACAATGTTTTTTGCGCAATTCCTATACACTTCTCTTTCTTTCGTTTTCATACAGATGGTGCCATGGCACAGCGGCACTACCTCAGAAACCGCCCCTGCAAGCTAGGCTAGGTTAGGTTAACATTAGTTTCTTGCCAACTTGAAACCAAACCATGCTATGTTCGCTTAAGCTTGGCTAGATTAGGGTAAGTTAGACTTGGCTAGTTTAAATATTTGTTAGATTAGCTAAAACAAGTTAATTTCTGTTTAGAAATGAATCAGGCTGAGTCCAATACAGACCAGACCATGGTTAGATTACTTATTTTTGGTTAAAGTTAGGTCAGATAAGGATTGCTTAAGAAAGGTTAGATTACATTCTGGCATTTATTGCCTGCTTCAAATCTTCCTAATTCCACAACTTTATAGAATCAAACCCATAAACATAATGGAATATTTCATATTAAATACATACAAATATTAGAAAAGTTACGTGATATACTTTGAGATGCATATTGTTCATTACGGCTCACTCAGCACACCTTAGTTGGTCTATATGACTGAGTTGGAAGGAGCGGGTTCACATCCAGCACATTTTTTTAGTGTTTTTGAATGTGTTAATCTCATGCAAGTAGATTTACTGACGAATAAAGTAACTTTTGCGAGATAATATGGCGGTGATATAATCCTGACAACTGGCAGAGCACTCCTTGCGCTCCCTCTTTCGGCCTCTCTTCTAAGTTCATAGATTTAAGCATACTCTTGTACTAAGACGATTTTTTTTTTCACATCTTTCTGAATTTAAATGTTAAGTTTGATGTTTAACTTTCATTTTGAAATATTTAATTCTACAATTTGGAGAAAGCAGAAACGTATTACATAATCCATGGATGCGCTTAGTATAGATTTTCACGCACTGCAGATCGCTATAGCAGGTGGCAAATCCGCGCACTTCTAACCGACCCGTAACGGTACACCAAGAGACAAGCAGGCGGTGTAAACAAAGATACAATTACACCGCAAAAATGAGCCGCCCCAAAAATCCTGCAATTTGAGAACACTCGCCGTGTGTTAAAACGATATTAAATGCACATCGGCAGCTGAGGTAATAACAGGTTTTCTCACAAGTGGGGAAAAAAGGCCATGCATTTCAGCGTCCAGAGATGAAATTGCCTTTCAAAGCTGAGAAAATTAAGCTGGTGGACTCTTCTGTGAACATAATATATAACGCTGGTAGCGAATATATTCTAGCTTTTATCGTTATATAGTGCTGTTGCAAATATAAATTTAATTAAATTTGCATAGTTCGCTCGTAAAATTGATCATGGAGAACCGCATGTAAATATCGCTGTAATGAACATGATAAATAGTCGAGAAACGTGCAACATTGTAAGCATGTATGTAGCGTTTTATTGATTAATATTCTATTAGTGTTTATCTGTTGTTTTCACATAACTCTTCTGGATTTACTTCTTGTAATTCGAAATAAACATTCAGTTACGTTTGTTGCAACTAATAAACAGAACATCCTGCGCCATGACATAGTGGGTTAGGGCATTGTGATTTGGTTCCCTGCCACGGAATGCGAAGGGTTCATTTCTGCCCTTGGGGGTTGCGGATTTTAAGTCCCCGATATAGTACTGGTGCCCGCCCCACATTCTGAGGAATTTGAGAAGCTGCAGTAGGGTTGCTAGATGCTCCGTTTTTCCCGGAATCCTCCCAAATATTGTTCCTCCGTTTATTATTGTGACTTTGTGGGTTCGTGAAATTAAAAGTCCAATTGCACAAACTCAAAATGTTCTTTATTTCCACCGAATTACAGTTGGAACACTTGCCGATTACATAGAATTATGTAGCGCACACAATTTTAATTCGCCAGTTCGTCTGTCACAGGTCCACTCTACACTCACAATAACGTACAGCTCCTCTAATACACGTACACAGTCTTCCGGTTCGTTCACTCACTCGGCGCTCCTCACGGCTGCTCGCCAAGAACTCAACTGACTCGCTAACTGCAGCCCCTTTTTATAGGAATATCGATGTTTCTGGAAGTCTCGCGGTTCAGTGAATCACCCCGAAGGTTCCAGACGGCAGGGGAAGGGGAAAGAGATGGCTAGTGATGTTTTTCCAACCATCCCTTCGTTGGCGCTATAAGATAAATGGGTAGGCGTGACCGAATGCTTTCCGGCCCTAACTCAGCCGTCAGTTGATCGTGCCTTCCGATAATTGGGTGACATTATTTACCCGGAGTACGCAATACTCCATTTTATTTGCCTACTGCGAATTACTTAAATATATATAATGACTTAAATATTCTCATAAAGTTCATGTAATCTTTGGAAAATGGCACCTAGTTTTGTTTCATTTCGCGAATGCTGGCAACAGAAGTGCCTTCTAAATCAACGTAGGTACATGTGTGCCGTCATGTAGCAGCAGAGCAGCACGTTTCTGCCAGCGATAATAAGGTATTTAATGTCTCTCTGATTTTGTCTTTCAGTTGCTTTCAGTTCCTTTCAGTTCCACTTCTGTTACCGTTCTACTCTATGCTGTAAATCTATTTTAAGCGTGGTTGTTGGATGCTAAGCCTAAATCGTTGATGATCGTGTACAACGATAATTGGAAAACGTTTGAGGGTGAAGACGATCCATCAAAGACTCCTCCACGGAAGAAATTGAAGGCAAAACATCATCAAACGTATCTCGAAAAGTGCGAAGATATATATCCGTGGGTAAAGCCGGCATTGGACGAGAATCGGGCATTTTATACCACGTGCAGGAAAGATTTCAGCATTTCACATGCTGGACAAAGTGATTTGAGACAATGTGAACGTTACGAGTAGCATCTAAACGAGGGAAAATGTAATGCTAGAGTTGGAAATAAACTTTCAAATTATTTTGCTAAATTGAACAATAAACAAGAAAATGACAATAGCTGTAGAGGGCACTGTCGTAATATAGAAATCCTTTGGACTGATTAGTGATGTCAGGAGGCAGTGTAAAGTGGAGATAGCGAAAAATGAACACTTAGAAAAAGAATACGAAAAATCTAGCAAACATATTTTATTATAATTTAATGTTATAATAAATATGAATAGAAGAGAGCAACAAAATGGTGACCCCGACGTGATAATAAAAGAAATGTGTTCATTCATAAAGATCTCTTCAGTTGCTCTCATGTGTCCATAAGCATTGATAGAGTGAAGAAATCACTCGAACCTCCTTACGATGGACCATTCGCTGTTGTTAAACGTCAAGAGAAGTTTCTCACTGTAAGATTCAAGGGCAGAGAAGTTAACATCTCGATCGATGGGTTAAAACCTGCATTTATTTTGTACCCAGACAATGACTCTTTCCATCAGCTTCCAACGGTTAGAGAGAATGGCCAGCCTGCTAGTGCTATCCAAAAAACGAAAACAAGGAGAGGCCGAGTGGTGCATTTTCCTACGCGGTCTCTGAACTATGCAAGATAGTGTGAGAAGTGTGTATATTGCAATTATTGTTAATTTGGAGTGCCAGATTTGACAGTGTCCCCAGAGTTATTATCGTAACTTCGTTACTGGCAGGGGAAAAGCTGTAGAGGGCACTGTTGTAATATAGAAACTCTTTGGACTGATAGTGATGTCAGGAAGTAGTGTTAAATGCAGACAGTGAAAAATGAACAATTAGAAAAAGAATACGAAATGTCCAGCAAACATATTTTATTATAATTTAATGTTATATATAATTAATAAATATGAATAGAAGAGAGTAACAAAATGGTGACCCCGCAGCAACAATGAAAGAAATGTGCTCGTGTGAACATAGTTTAGTGTATCATGCTGTGAAACACAATAAGGCAGAGCTCCAGGTAACAGTGAACTATGAGAATAAATCCTGTTCAGAATTTTATAATTCTGCAAAATGAGGTGTGGAGTTATTGAGAATGCCAAGAATTCAATGAAGTACAATTAAATGTAGCATGTCAAATTGAAGAGCACTGGAAGGTTAATAAGCTGCATAATTGCATGTTTATATATTTAGCATAATATGTGTTTGCCAATTTATCCTTCTTAGTTTAAAAAATGTTAGAAATGAGTTACTCCTTTTTTCCCTGGCAACTCTAAGCTACGGTAGGTAGCGAATCCCGTTCAAGAAAGCCAAATGCCTGGCTAGGGGTGCCGTAATGCTGGGCGCATCTCCTTCCCGTATCGGTTGGATGATCATCCGCCTATGCCTTGCTTATGTAGGCGTGTATTACTTTAATTTAGTTAGGTTTGGAAATTTTATAAAAGTTATTCAAGATAGGGAAAATTCCAAGGAAATTCATTATATATATATATATATATATATATATATATATATATATATATATTGTCATGTAAATCTTAAATATATTTCAACCAACATAATTAAAGGAAAGTTACCAAAGAAAGTAGAGGTAGTTGTAAATTGTCTTGAAAATATTTGTGTAGCATGCTTGGAAGATATAGAACTTGACATCAGATTTGGTGTTGCATAATCATTTAGATCTTTTGGGTTTGTTCACACATACAAACACACACACATAATACGGGCGTTCGTATTTCTAAAACTGTGATTTTAATTCAGGGAGTCCCAAGGTAAGTAGCTATTTTATACAAAATCTCAGTTTTGGTGACAGAATGCAATATTTCGTCTACTACAGGAACCAGAAATTAGCATGCTGAACCAATAATAATAATAATAATAATAATAATAATAATAATAATAATAATAATAATAATAATAATAATAATAATAATAATAATAATAATAATAATAATAATAATAATAATAATAATAATAATAATAATAATAATAATAATAATAATAATAATAATAATAATAATAATAATAATAATAATAATAATAATAATAATAATAATAATAATAATAATAATAATAATAATAATAATAATAATAATAATAATAATAATAATAATAATAATAATAATAATAATAATAATAATAATAATAATAATAATAATAATAATAATAATAATAATAATAATAATAATAATAATAATAATAATAATAATAATAATAATAATAATAATAATAATAATAATAATAATAATAATAATAATAATAATAATAATAATAATAATAATAATAATAATAATAATAATAATAATAATAATAATAATAATAATAATAATAATAATAATAATAATAATAATAATAATAATAATAATAATGAGGAGAAGAAGAAGAAGACGAAGACGAAAAAGACGAAGAAGAAGAAGATTTCTGACCACGGATGATGACTACCTTCCATAGGCAAGTAATAGTTAACAAAATGTATGCTCCTATTTCTCAAACTGAGTTGAGTTCTTCTACAACACGTTTGGACATGCCCTATTTTCAGTGCTACCAACCACGCAAGATGAATATCCCAAGCCAAGCACGATTCAAACCCACTGAGACGAGAATTACTCAGGCAGTGATGTCTGTTAATGAGATCCTTGAACTATTCCAGAGATCACGTCAAAAATTGCAACCAATACCAGCAACATCACGAATTTGGATCAAGAAATTTCCCAAGAAAGGCAAATATCATAGCTCTTTGCTAATAGGTCGGGAACACAAACTTGGGTAAAGACAAGCTAAAAGACGCTTTCAATACCGTAAAGTGGGCCCATAACCTGTTTTTCCTATAATCATTAAAGTGCTAATAGATTAACACCTTGATATTGCCAACATAGCTCCAATAAATTTCGCCACACACCATCATGATTAGAATAAAAGTGCCATAAAAATCCAAATGGGATAGGCACACTCTTGATTATGACGAAATAAAATTAGGGAAGCGACGCATTTCCCTGTGGCATTAAATCAACAGAAATTACACTTGGCAACTTGAAACTTGTTCCCGTGGTCTGTTATTATTATGCGACCGCAGCTCTGTGTATGTCTTCCCTATACTTAGTGCGGTCTCGCGTTCCCATGGAGACCTAACTGCCATCTTTCTGTAAATATGTGTCTTTTGTCTCTATTAACATACGGCCATTTAGTGTTTCATAGAAATACAACGGTCTACTCGTAAATAGCCGTAACGCAAAAACGATAGCGAATGAAATGGCCTGAATCCACTTACATAACCAATATTATAGATGAGTTGTATGCGTTTTATGTACTCCAAAATTATTGTTAATATAAAACTGTCCATGCGATAGATCCACGTGACATTCCCTATCAATTTTTAAATAAACTATTCTTATACTGTTCTTTTATTACATGTTTGTTTGAAGAAGGGAATATAGCAGGTTTAAGAGCCAGCTGCTACGTGTTAGCTTTGAAATTAAGTTCACTTAGCTTGACCAAGACATAAAAAGATAATAATAAGTTGTAAATTGTAATATTTTGGAATATGCACAGTAAATAGTTCATTCATTCCTAAAAAGAATACTGTACCCAGAAGTTCACAATACTGCTAGCTGCCCTTCCTGACATTAGTCGTTTTGTTTCTGTGGCTCATTCTCAGCAGCTGAATTTTGGTCTCTTACCTATGAACGCAGAAAATCCTCATCGCTGAACTTGAATCTGTCGAGGGGCATTATGCCACAGGTATCAAAAGCTCTCAGAGCTTTCTCAGTAGTGCAACTTTCCAAATAAGCTTTCTCAAACAGCTCTGGACTCTTGCCCCAAGCTGCAGGCGGACTTTTACCGCGACAGCTCCAAGTTCATGTTCTGAGTTGTGCTAGCATCATGCGGTCCACTGGTAAATTAACAACATTGCAGTTCGAAGCTTATATTGCATACTTTAAAGCCACATCAGATTAATTTCTCTCACATCATGAGGAAGGAAGCACGTTTCCCGAACACTAGAAATCACAATTAAATAGTTTAAAATAAAACGGCGCCCAGAATGTAAGTTCTGTTTCAAATTATCTCCGCTGCAGTGCTGCGATCACAGTTCCGGACATGCGCGGTAGACGCTCTGTATCAAGGAGAAGAAACGTGCGCCATTGCGAGATCGCTGTCAGCCACGTACGCTTTGCTGTGCTTGTTTACAATGTCGGTGTTGCTTGGAAATCCCGCCGCTTGTGAAATCAGATCTGTGATTCGTTTTCTGTATGCTAGGAAAGTGAAAACAATTGAAATTTATCGGCAAATTTGTGATGTCAAAAGGTGTTGTGTATCTTCAAGACAACGCACGACCACACACTGCAAATGCGACGAAAAACATCCTACAGGGATTTGGCTGCGACGTGTTTGACCACACCCCGTATAGCCCTGAACTAGCTCCCAGCGACTTTCATCTGTTTTTGCATCTAAAATCTTTCCTTGGCGGTCGACAGTTCAACAATGACGAAGAGCTGAAAGAAAATGTTTCCAACAAGTTGAAGACAGGCGGCAAACTTCTATGAAGAAGGTATACAAAAACTTGTGCCTCGCTATGACAAATGCCTGAAACATTTCGGCAGTTATGTGGAAAAGTAGTTTAAGAGTTGTAGAATTTTGTGCAATAAATAATTTTGCTGTATCTGAACACAATTGAATTTTATTACCAAACAGAACTTACTTTCTGGACGTACCTCGTATAACGTAACTTATTGTTGAAACCGTTTTGTTACAGGAGCAACAAAGCTATACAAGTTGAAGAGCAGACATAGATGCCTTCATTAACATAAAAGCATTGCCAACATAAAATCCCAAGACTAAAATTTCAGCTATTGAACTTTTGCCCTTTTAGGACTCTTACCCCCTGTTACTCTACTAGAGGTGCAGTGAAAATAGAAATATTTATTTTGAACCATTCCAGACTTTATGTTTACATATTGAGGCAAACTACCTACAGGCAACTTCTCCGAAGCTCCCAGACAACTCGGTTGTTTGTGCGCTCTTAAGTTCAAGCTGTCGGTACGTTTGGGCAGAGGTCTGATTACGACATAAACTGCAGGTACTGGTCCATATCCGAGGTAATTTTAAGCTTATTGTTCAAAATGATAAGCTGGACGTGTGACTGGAATACTCGTTTTAAAACTATTTGTTCAAAACGGATGTTATATTTGATGCCTCTATTCCTTTTTAGAGTTCGAAAATATTTGGTTTGCGATTTACTTTATTTTAATGATAGCCTATATCGGTTAACAAGCATGCTGGTCTACTGTCATGGAAATAATGGATTGTCAGGTTTTTCGATTATAGCAGAACATTTACCGACGTCACGCATGAGAGCGCTATCTGGCGTAAAAAGAATGAAAACTCCATGGTGATCCTTCATGGATGGTTCACGATTGTAATGGGTTACTTCCGCGAGTTGATGCGGTATTGATGGTCCCTTTGTATGAAATTCGAGCTTAATTAACGAACACAGGCCAAACCGCGTCCACTTATCTTTTCAACGCTCAGTGAAATTAGTGAAATGTGCGACAGGCAAGAGAAGCTATCTGGAATTTCATTTGCGATATCAATTGTCAGATACACCTACGCTGGAAATACTGACATATGTAAGCGAAATATTCCCGATAAGTTTCTATTTAGTCCAACAACAAATTCACGTATTCGTAAATGTCACAACTTAAAGTTTTCCTCCCCACGTACATAACGTCTATAAATAAGATCTATATTTCAGCAGAAATATATGTTTCGGAACAATTTAAATAGGCCAGAAATTTGAACGGGTTTATGCCTGACGAATTCGAATAAACACCTAACTTGTTATTTAGTCGCAATATCTTTCAAGGATAGATATGACGATTTTAAACAAAATTATCAGCAAATCATAAAAAAAAACTCCGTACCTTTTTATTTCCCCATAATACAAATGGTCTTGATTACAACATCTCATCTTTAAGCTATTTGCATGAAAAATGAAATATATAGGCTGAACAGTCCTAGGCTGGACCGATTTCCCCTGCGTGCGGTCGGCGAAGCTAGTTCCAATGTTGGCGGTGCAGGTGCTAGAAAGTCCGCAATAATTATAGTGACTTTGGCAGTCGGAACGTAAACAGATAAGTGATGGAAATTAATAATTTCTTTACACTAGCCATATACAGGATAAGGTTCTTGATAGATAGAGTCAACATGAAAAATGCAATGCCACAACCGGGATTTGAACCACGGATCTCCTAGTTTCCGTCTAGTCGCTCTTACCCATTGAGCTACTATGGCTAACTTGTTGCCATGACATTACATTCTCCATTTGACTCGTATATTTCCCCGGTAAGGCACTAGGGGCTCTCGTATTGGAGATACGCCGTTTATGGCAACTTATTATCGTAAGTACTTGAGTGCCAGGCGTCATCATTTAACTCTTATTATTTTAGTTAATTGATGAAAATTAATCATTTCTTCACAGTAGCCGTATATAGCTTAGAGTGACCGGACATTCGTTTTACAGGATAAGGGAAAACCCCGGAAGAAACCTTATCCAGTAACTCATCCTGACCGAGATTCGAACTCGGGACCTCTTGATCGTGAGGCAGACTCGCTACCATCTGCACTACAGAGGCGGGCAGGCCTTTTTGTCTTATAGTGGTGGGTAGACGGTAGGCTTTTTGTGGAAGCCCTTATGTTGTGCTCAGAATAAATGAGTTGGAAGGAAAACTTTTTTTTCGGCAATCATTATGAAGACGCTACTAACTACTGAGCTAAGCAAACATTCAGATCCATGGTAGCCACAAAGCACCCTCTCAGTTATCTGTTCAATATCTCCATGTTCCCCTGTGTTCGCTAACAGTATCAAGTACTGAAAACGTTTATACAATCGATAGCATCAACCACTGAGTTATATTTAATATCAACAACGCATAAGGGGGGCATCTGCAAATAACAGGCATCAACAAGAGAGCCAGAAACCCAAGCCGAGGTAAACACACAGGTAGATCACAGAGATCATGCAATATTGGAAGAGATGTGCCGGGGGCTTTAATCCAGGGAAAGGAAGATGGAACTTCGTTCAGATATTTCTATTTTAAACCTTGCGTTGATATTTCAGTATCTCCAAAACATTGAAGGTTCGTAATAAATGCAAACACAACCCTGCAAAAACAATAAAAGTATAATGCTTTTTCCAGTAGTTGCCATTGATCTAGGGTGAAGATTAAATTGCGATAGCTTAAACTGTAATATAAAGTTGACGTTCCAAAGAAAGAAAGAAAACTACATTGCAGAACAAAGGGGACGTTTTTCCTGTCTCATTCTATCGTATACTATGGTCGCAAAATGTGATCTTTAAGTTTTAAAGAAAGTCATTGAAAATAGGTTTCAGAGGATGAGAAGTCAACCTGAAAATCAAAGTTTACACTTCTTAGATGCTAAAGGAAACATACCACAAATCAGTATATCTGCACAAACTATTCTAGAAATCATTTTTGCAGAATTGTCATTCTTGCAGCAATACTCCATTAATCCAGATAAATTTTGCAATGTGATGTATTTTCCAATTTGTTGCAACTACAAGGAGAGTACAGTACATGAAGGTAATAAATATCAAATTTGATGTTTACTTTACATTTTTAAGTTACTGCTAATAACACAAACACACACAGAGAGAGAGAGAAAGAGAGAGAGAGAGAGAGAGAGAGAGAGAGAGAGAGAGAGAGCAGCAGCAGCAGTATATACATCAGAGGAAGACAGCTTCGAGAGTTGTGACGTATTTCAGTCGAGAGCGAGGCCTGCAGTGCGTGTGACATCAGGCAAGAGGCTGTAATACCAAGTTGCCTATATAAATGGCGCTGTAGTACCGAATCTGAGGGTTCAGTCGGGTGTAGCACACTGGATGACAACAATGTAGCTGCCAAGTGCCAAATGGAACTGTTAAATTTACAATGTGACGATTTATTGAAGGAGAAATATACACATAAGACAGACTTGGATGATTTTTACAAGAATGTCCCCCAAACCAGATATCCGAGGTTATATTCACTTGCCGCATGGACAATGTATATGTTTGGCTCGACATATGTGTGCGAACAATTTTTTTTTTCTGTTATGAAATTATATTAAGTCCAAATCCTGAAGTACCTTGTCGTATTACAATCTATCATGCAGCTTTCGATTACAAATTTCCCAGACATTACGTTCTGACATTGATAAACTAATTAAATAAAAACGAAAAAGAAAGTGTCGGAAAATGTCCACGTAATTCATTTTGTTCTGAATGTGTTTCCTCTGATTTGCAAAAAAAAAAAAAAAAAAAAAAAAAAAAAAAAAAAAAACTTTATGTTTTATTTTATTTATTCTTATGACATACTGATAAACTACGAGTTGAAGTTTTATATATTTTCTCATGGCACATAGCTAACATGTATCGTGTGATTAAAGCTGTCAGCATTATTATTACAACACCCAAGATATAAGTTGTACATATTATTAATACCCAATACGTTTCCTGTCTTTCCTACGCTGTCGGAACCCCAACACATCAAAGTATTTCCTTTTTCTAGGGCATCAGAAATGAGTGCGGTGACGTCACACGCTAACCTGCCTTTCGTTCGGGGTCATATTTGGCGGTTAGAGCTGACGGAGCTGACGTCACACCGCCACTACCTAACTTCCCCTGATATACATATACAAATGAAACTATATCTAAAACGGTTTTGTGTTATATATTCAGAATGTCTATCAGACATTTCTATTTAGGCCACCGTCGTCTTTTACTGATTACCGATCACTGACATTTTTAAAGTTGGTAAAAATGGAATGTAATATCACAGGTTACACTTTTTTCTGAAAAAGTATAAACTCGTAGAACCTGTAAGCTCAATTCTGTAAAGTAGCTCTTTTCATAGTATAAGTGAAACAAAAATGAGAAAAAGAAAGTTTTGTATATTTCTGTATGTATATGATTATATTACTTCTGTTCAGGTTTTTGAAGTGCAAAACACCTTAAAATATGCTATATCCTTAACTGGTAAGTAATTATTTCTGAAAATTTCAAAATGTTGCATTTATATTTTTGTTTCCTTAGTGACAGCTGTCACATTATCAGATGAGACGGAGAAATTGGCGTATGTTAGATATGGAAAACTCTTAATACGGTTAGGATAAGTTGTCAATCTTTGCCAGGTAGTTTCAGATACTAAATATAAAATGTAAATAATTATAAAAGTCATAGAAGCTATAAGGACAAATTTTATGTTTACTTTCTTAGCAACTGAGAGGTACAAACGTTATGTTTATAAGCCATAAGCACTTTAAACTGTCACGTCTATTTACAATAAATGAAAGATATGTTTGATTAAATGTGAGTTTATACACATGTTTTACACAGCTAAGAAGCAGATTTAAAGCTCTCCATGGCTAAAAAGCAGGTTAATGTACTCCCTTGTATGAAAGGGGGTACGTCTGATAGGAACATCGATCGCAACTAAAGGCTTCTGAGAAATAATAAATGACCTGCCTTAGCAGAAGCGCTATATAGGCTTTCCAAGCGGACAGTTTAAAACATCAATCTTTACATTTAATAACAGGAAAGTCTCAAACGTCGATTCTCAGAATAAATCCATTAAATGGCTTTAAAATTATAATTAAGACCTGAAATGATGCCTATACTTCGAAAACGCAGAACTGTTCGTTTTAACAGAGACTTGAAGCTTTCCCGGCGTTAATTATGAAGATATAGAATATATAGATACGCTGGATAACAAAATAACTGCAATGGAAGTATGGGAGGAAACTAAAACGTATAAAAACAATAAAGCACCAGGGATTGATGGTATACCAGGGGAATTTTGGAAGACATGGATAGAGAATAGCGATAGGACAGAGACGTTGGTTAACCTCATGAATATTATATTTGAAGGAGCAAAGGTACCACATAGCTGGAAGAGAAATATAATTGTACCTATTTATATAGGGAAAGGGAGTGTTAAAGACCCAACTAATTATAGAGGTATTAGTTCATTGTCATTTTTAGGAAAGATATACACAGGAATCCTAGAAAGTAGATTACAGAATTAGGCAGAGGATGAAAGTAAACTATCAATATTTTAGATGGGATTTAGAAAATGAAGAACAGTGGACAATATGTTTATGATAAAATCAATTGTAAATAGATATTTAAGCATTAAAAGAGGTAGGGTATATATGGCACTCATAGATTTAGAGAAAGCATTTGATACTATAAATAGAGAGGCACTGTGGATTAAACTGAGAAATAAGAGAGTAAGTGTAAAATTTATTAGAGAGGTACAGAATATATATATATATATACTTATTCTTCATATATATATATGAAGAATAAGTTTTCTATTAGGCTGAGCAATGATGAAATTACGGGAAAAATTTAAAGCAATATGGGATTAAGACAAAGTTGTAAACTCAGTCCAATATTATTTAATGTATTTACTGACGGTATTTTGGAAGAGGTGAATAAGGAAAACTTATACTTACCTACAGTAAAGGGTTATGTTTACCTACAGGGCAAAGACTGTGTAAATATATATGTATGTAAATAGTGTTTGATAAAATATTAATAACAAGGTAATATGAATTATTTTAAGGTCCATGTAAATATGTGTATGTGTATGTAAATAGTGTTTGTTAAAATATTAATAAGAAGGTAATATGAATTATGTTAAGGTCCATCATGCATAATAAACCATGGTGTTAAAATGCATGGTTGAATAAAGGGGTAAAATAGCAACTCTAAGTTATGTATATGTATATGAATTTATACTATTTAATAGAACATTTAATAATTTCTTCTCGGGAGATCAGCCAGGTAAATGCTAAATCGCTGTCCAAGCTTTCGATGTCGTAATCTGTCGCCATCATCAGGGAACATCATCAGTTCCCTGATGATGGCGACAGAGTACGTCGTCGAAAGCTTGGACAGCGATTTAGCATTTACCTGGTTGATCTCCGGAGAAGAAATTATTCATGTTCGTTTTAACAATGAAGTAAGAAAGGTGCAGAACTGTTATGCCCACAGATCACGTAAACATCGGTATAGTTCTCTTATTTAAAGATAACACTAGAAGTAGTGGAGATTGGAAATACTTTTCGATCATTAGAGCATACTTAAGACTTTAGACGTTCATCGAACCACTAAATATGCAAAGCACCCAGTAGCCACTTAGAAAACAAATATCCAAATAGCGAAGGTGTCCAAATGACTCGTGATTCAGATGTTTGGCAGACTGTCCTAGATTATATGAAATTAAAACAATCATAGCTTAAGCTTCGCATGACGCAAGGCTCACGTATAAATGGAAGTTCATGGCTTATCCCAAAATGGTGCGACAGTATGGTACCACTCATAAATCATCTAGGATTTGCAATCAATCGTACAGTGAGATTTGAAACCAGCGAACTGCAGTATGAAGGCGTCTAACGAGAAAAGTACATCTAAGAGCCCGACGTGCAGTACTAAGGACAGAAATATGAATTTGCTTCTGTAGAAGTGGTAGGATTAATGAACGATGCAAAGGGAAGGTAATCTTGCTCTTGGCAGCGCTCTGCAATACTGCATATAGCTTCGACAGCTACAAATACTCAGGGGCATAATTGCAGATATTTGTGTGGATAATTCATTGCAATGTAATGAACAACTTTCATCTATATTTCTTTCATTTGCAGATTAATAATAATTTTAGTTTTTTTTAACAATAGCAAGCTTTCTGGTTGGCTAACCTCCAAGTACGCTTAGTACATCAGACCGTACGATTTATTTTCCCCGAGATCCAGACAGCTTGTGATGGGTAAAGCAGATGGAAATAGCGAACGTCGAGATCACTCTTAGGGAACTAATAACAAATGGAGGAATCAGTCATGCTTCATATGTACCCAAATATTCATTATATCTTTTATTTACAACTGAAGAAATAAAAGAGCAAGTTCAAATATGCTTATAGATGTAATCTTTATCTCTGCATTTCCAATATATTAATGCTATTTTAATATATAACAGTTGGAATTATTTTCGCAAGACTAATTACCCCAGACTTTCAGAATGTCTGCCTCATGTAGGTACAAAGGCTCCCAATTTCGAATCTCTGTCAGGTTACGATAAGACATTTATATGGGGTTTTCCCTTGTTTTGAAAGATGAATGTGGGATACCTCTGAACTTTATGGATCCTGGGCTCATTGGAGCATCATTTCACTCATTGCATTTCATCGGTTGATATGAAAAAGTTGTTGAACGTAAATTTAAAAAAAAAAAAAAAAAAAAAAAAAAAAAAAAAAAAAAACTACCTGAGCCACCTAGTTAGTAGCTATTGAAGTGAACATGTGTATATAAAGCGGATAGTCTATAATGACAGGCATTGTTCAATTATAGTAGATATAATAACTATCGGCTCAGTTACGAGCGTGCAGTAAACATCGGGTAGTAAATTAAGAGATGCGTTTTGCGTAAATCTGTTGGACTAAGAGAAAATAAAATTAACTAACACACAGAAGTGGTCCTAGAGTCGAAATTCTAGTTATGATAGTTAAAAGAGTGTCACAGTAGTCAAAATGAGCGTCACAAGTATTTTTATTAATGGTTTCCTAACTGAAGGTGGCAAAAATTCATACGTTTTAAAGGATAACAGTGAGGGACAGAGGGAGTGGCTCTTGAAAATACTTGTTGATATTGTAACCGTTGTTTTGATTTAGGCCCCAAGAATTGTAAAACTATTTAAAAATGTTTAATGATTTAATACACGATATGGACAATTTAAAATAAATAAGAAGGGAAAGTGTTCAAATTCAATGAGTCATGAGATGATGCAATATGTATACAAGATGATGCAATGTTTTATTATTGGTAGTTGCATAAATGTCATTACGTAATGTGCTGACGAGGACCAGTGAAAAGAAATTTATTTGGTAGTTATAGAAACGAGAGGTAAAAAATTAATAATTGGATAAGAAATAATAGCGTCTTTTTTATCGTGATCTCAACGTGATTTTTTTTATTTTTATTTTTTTATTTATTCTTTTCTTTATTTTTTTTTTATTTTTTTTTTTTTTTTTTGTAATTTTACGTCCTCCAACGTTAACTCATATCGGACGATGAATGGAATGGGTGAAATGATGCTCAAATGATCCCAGGGTCCATAGAGCTTAGGGCTACCCGACATTTACCTTTCAGGATAAGGGAAACCCCGGAAAAATCTTATTCAGGTAACTCACCCTGACCGAGATTCGAACTCGGAACCTCTTGAACGTGAGGCAGACACTATACCACCACGCTACCGAGGCAGGTATCTCAACGTGAGTAGACGCATGTGGAAGTATTGTTTTAAATTGTGTAATTATATTGATTTAAAATACAAATCATATTGAAATTGAGTTTCGGATTTGAATTAAAAATGTTTTCCAACCTTTTTGATTTCCTTTACATTAAGTCCCCATACTTAAACTATCCGATACCACGACCAAGATAAGATTTCATCAGCTTCTAGGAGAGCAGCCGGGGGAGTTCCAGGGGTACAACAACGAGGGATTCTGAGAGTATTATCGTCATCCATGCATTCCGCAGCAACTGACAAATTCTGCTACAAATAACACCTCAACGTGTTGCAGAAACACATCATCACTCCATCACCATCGCGCTACTGTTACAATATATCGATATAACTTAACTACTCAAGTTTAAACTTTTCTACATCCAAATCCCGAAATGCTTTTACTATATTACGAAATGAGATTTCAAAATTGCTTAATGCAAGGTGCTCTATGTTAGCCAGATATTACAAATTTCTTGGTTTTAACTTTAGTTCCACAGTTTGATGACAGATCTATGGCCAATTTAAGTTTTTATTTACAGTCTTAATTGACTACTAGACTACTAGACTACTAGACTTTATGTGTAAACATAGTTGTAAGTGATCAGAGAATATATGGTCCTTATATTGTCTTATCCTGTCTCTAATATCATTTAAATAGCAAACAGAGTGATCCAAGTACATAGTCCTGTGTATATGCATTTAGTAAATACATGAAATATTACACTCCATCCAATACTGGTGCCGAAATTTGAACAGAAATATATATTTTGAGCTTGCTTAAATAAGAATGTTTATAGTTTAAATGACAGTGCGAGCATGTTGTGTATACAATATTTAATCCAAGTATATTGCGATTTTGTGGGTTCGTAAAACTGAAAGTCTAGTTTGCAGAAATTCAAACTTATCTTTGTTTCAGTAGAAACACTTTTGTACACCCCTTTCATGCTCTAAAAATGACGTGTCATACAAACACGCAACTCCAAGGTCTCTCTTTGCTTCACCACACTAAACAAACAAAAGGATTCACTTTCAAATCACTAAGCCGCTGCACACACGCGATTATCGGTTCTCCACTCTCTAGCCTCTTGTCACTGCACTGCTTCAACTCCCTTCACAGACTAGCAGGATCCACACACACACACACACACACACACACACACACACACACACACACACACACACACACAGAGAGAGAGAGATAGAGAGAGAGAGAGAGAGAGAGAGAGAGAGAGAGAGAGAGAGAGAGAGAGAGAGAGAGAGAGAGACAAGGTACTGTCAGGCTCGGCTCAGCTGCATTTATACACGAGCCGCTGTTTCTCGAAGGTTGGCGAAGTTTCTCGAAAGCTACAGAACTAGCACGATCTTTCATGATGTAGCGAGAACACCATGGAACTGTCTGTCTCTTTCTTCCTCTGTTGCTCTCTCTCTCTGGGCGTGACTTGGACGCTATCTGTCTCTTTCACTCCCCGCTTCTATCTCTCTCGGTGCTCGTGAAAATATGATACGAAGATTTTCAAGAAAATCTCCCGCTCAAAGGCTACATGGAATAGTTTTAGGAAATTTTCATTTCCTCAAAAGATGCTCTAACACTTTTTATTAAACTATTATCTGTTAAAGGAGGAGTTGCATAGCAGACAAATGAAGCACATTTTCTTAAAATTGTTGTAACATTATAAGCTTCATCTTAGCCAAAATTAGTACATTTGTCAAGCATTGAAAACTACTTTGATACATATATTTGAAATCACATAATTCTGAACATGTTTTACTAATGTAATGTGTAATACTTTGCAACTAATTCTGCGTTTCTATTATTTTGACGTACCTTCCCTGAAAATCCACTAACAAACAATTAGAATCAAATGCATTCTTTATTCAGTTTGTCTAAAAACTGATTTAAATTGTTACTAAATTGTAAAATTATTTAATTTTCTGCAATAATTTAGAACAAATATGAAAAGTGTGGGATTATAAAACTCTAAAACTTGATTGGGAGTAATTTACCACATTTGAACCAAAGAAAGAGGAAAAATACATTCTTAAAATTGAAGCGATAGGAAATTATCAAAATACAGTCTTACTAAATTCCTTAAAAATTCAAGCAAAACAAAATATCACAGTTATGTTTTGTGGGCAAAAAGTGACATGAAGGTGGTAATTAAAGAGGAAGGCAAATTTCCCTATTTTGAAATTTTTTTTATGAAATCTCCATGGCGTAAGGGTAACCCGCTAGCCTCCGGTGCTAGAGATCATGGAGTGAATGCAATGAATTGTTTTCGGGAGTAAAAATTCTTAGCATCGGAAGGGGCGTAAAGCTGATGGTCCCATGTAAATTTACGGCAGGTATTTGAACTAAAGTAAGCGTTTTATCGCGTCCTGTACAGACTAACAAGCTTAGAACCACAAAATAAAAGAACGCCCATCAATATACACTCAATTTCAATTACATGTAACATAGTTCAAGAGCGGATAAAATCTTTAGCTTAATGTTCTAATAGTATATCTTTTCCATACAAAATTATGCAAAACTTGTAAAATTACACAATTTGTGCACAGTAAAAATAGTTTTCTATATATTTTATTCACGTTGGTTTGAATTTTCAATTATTTTACTTCTGCCAATAGGTGCGCTATAAAAAGAATTGACAATTTTAAGACCCACAGCATCCTCATTTTTAAAAACTATATTGCTTTAGGCCTTGTTACACATCCAAATGTAAATTACGTAGCTAGGACTGAGTAGAAAAAATTACATGAATTTCAGGATATATATATATATATATATATATATATATATATATATATATATATATATTCGATTTTACATTCTCAATATTAATATATTATGTCAAAATGTTAAAACTTATTTGCATTTAATAAACATTTATGTTTATGGACAACCGTATCATTGAGGTTGTAAAGTACATAACATAAATGGTGTATGCGGCGAATAGGAGGGCCCACCTCTGTGAAGTGAGGTAGCGTATCTGTCTCTCATGCAAGAGCTTCCGAGTTCAAATCTCGGTTAGGGTGAGTTATCTGAAAATGGCTTTTTTCTGTTTTCATTATCTTATGAGATGAACGTCGGGCAGCTCTAAGCTTTATGGATCCCTGGCTCAGTTGAGCATAATTTCACGTACTTCCTGCATTACTCGATATACCTAACTGATTAAAGGAAGATAGCCAACAATAAAGAAAATAAAATAAAAGAGGAAAGTGTAAAGGAAGCAAGAATGGAGAAGCATATGCTTGCAATGAAGGGCCTGCCCTTGGCAGAAAATTATGATTTATTAGGTAATTTGCCATTATGCTGTTGTTGAACAGAAGTTGTCCCGGAAGTACTGCGTTTAGCCAAGCCTAGCACAAGTGTGAAGTAATTTGAATGGAATTTGCTGGTGCCACTTGAGTAGCAGAGATCGTGATCTGTGATGCAAGTGGCAAGTAGAATGCGGTCAATTTGCGAAATGAAACAATGCAGATTTTGATCGGAATATTGCCGTGTGGACACAATTACAATTCCTTGCTCAGTAGTTTATTTAGCTGACCCAAAATGCAGCTGCAGATTTCCCTGCGACTATCAAATGTATGTTAGTGCTGTGATGTAGTTCCATAACTTTATAAAGGAAGGAAGTAAGCCTGAAAGACACTTCAAGACGAGTACATACTACTGAGCAAGATGGCTGCCCAGCTTTCGAGATCTTTCGGGGTCCACTGTTGAGTATGTGGTTATATTATCAGCACATTAGAGGGCTGTGTGGTGGAAGGGGGTTTCTTTCTTTCTTCCTTTCTTTCTTTCCTTCTTTCTTTCCTTCTTTCCTTCCTTCTTTCTTTCTTTCCTTCTTTCTTCCTTTCCTTCTTTTTTTCTTTCCTTCCTTCTTCCTTTCTTTCTTTATTTCTTTCTTTCTTTCTTTCCTTCCTTCTTTCTTTCTTTCTTTCTTTCCTTCTTTCTTTCTTTCTTTCTTTCTTTCTTTCTTTCTTTCTTTCTTTCTTTCTTTCTTTCTTTCTTTCTTTCTTTCTTTCTTTCTTTCTTTCTTTCTTTCTTTCTTTCTTTCTTTCTTTCTTTCTTTCTTTCTTTCTTTCTTTCTTTCTTTCTTCCTTCCTTTCGTTCTTGCTTGCTTGCTTTCTTTCTTTCTTCCTTCCTTCCTTGCTTTCTTTCTTTCTTTCTTTCTTTCTTTCTTTCTTTCTTTCTTTCTTGCTTGCTTGCTTGCTTGCTTTCTTCCTTCCTTTCTTTCTTTCTTTCTTTCTTTCTCTCTTTCTCTCTTTCCTTCTTTCCTTCTCTCTTTCTCTCTCATTCTCTCTTTCCTCCTTTCTTTCTTTCCTTCCTTTTCTCTTTCTTTCTTTCTTTCTTTCTTTCTTTCTTTCTTTCTTTCTTTGTGTCCTTCCTTCTCTCCTTCTCTCTTTCTTTCTTTCTTTATCACTTTCTTTCCCTCTTTCTTTCTTTATCACTTTCTTTCTCTCTTTCTTTCCTTCTCTCGTTCTCTCTTGTTCTCTTGCTCTCTTTCTTTCCTTCTCTCTTTCTCTCTTTCATCACTCCTTCTTACTCTCTTTCTCTGCTTCTTTCTCTCTTTCTCTACTTCTTTCTCTCTTTTTCTCTTTCTTTCTCTCATTCTCTCTCTTTCTTTCCTTCTTTTCTTGTCTGCCTTGGTAGCGCAGATGATAGCGTGTCTGCCTCACGTTTAAGAGGTCCCGAGTTCGAATCTCATTCAGGGTGAATTACCTGGTTAAGGTTTTAACCGGTGCTGCATCCTGGGGCTCATTTGAGCATCATTTCACTCATTTCATCCATCGTCCGACATGACTTAACGTTGGAGGACATAAATTATATGTTTTTTCTTTCTTCTTCTTTCTTCTTCTTCCGACATGCTTACGTTGGAGGACAATTATATGTTTCTTTCTTCTTCTTTCTTTCTTTCTTTCTTTCTTTCTTTCTTTCTTTCTTTCTTTCTTTCTTTCTTTCTTTCTTTCTTTCTTTCTTTCTCTTTCTTTCTCTTTTTCTTTCCTTCTTCCTTTCCTTTTTTCTTTCGCGTTTGAATGAATGATGAATTAATTAATGAAATGAGTAAAGCGATACTCATGTGAAGCCGGATTGCATATAGCGTAAAGTTAACCGACAATCATCTTATGAGGGAAAACTTTCGTAGAAAATATTTTCCGGTTAACTCGCTCCAACGGAGATTCTGACTTGAGACCTCTTGAATAGGAGGCAGACACGTTACCCCGACACCTAACAAGCAATCCTCATATTAATGGACAGAGTAAAAAGATTAGAGTAAAACGGACAAATCATTATTGAACGTTGTGTATCAAAATAAAGCAAATTAATAAAAGTGAACACGAATTTGATTTCCGCCTGGAGAATTGGTACATTATTGGTCTTTTTTTTAATTTACATACTGTAACCAATTAGATTATACTGAACGATGAATCATATGATGCTTAAATGAGCCTATAGAGCTTAGAGTTACTAAGGAAAGCAAAATAAATATTAAATGTGATAGTAAATATGATACATTGTAAATAACTTATAGAAATGTAATTTAACTTTAAACCTGCTAAACCGAATTCGAAGAAAAATAAAAATATGAATTATTTTATTTTGTCCGTTTTTAATCTAAAACTTTTATAGGTATTAAAAACAAATGCAGAGCTACGACGCCCTAAGTTCCTGTTAACGGATTTCTTCGATATGTTTTAAAATATATTTTGCTTAAATTGTATGAATATCCATTAATTCCTCAATATAAATTTAACATTAAAGGTTCAATGATAAAAATCCTGGTATTTAAGTACTTTAATAGTAAGTAGCCAGAAATGTGTATCTCTGTATCTCGAATATGAGAACTCTAAGTAGTTTACCGGGAAAATATGAGAGGGGTCGGCATGTTGGCAATGGTAGCTCAAGGGGTTAGAGAGACTGGACGGAAACCAGAAGATCAGTGGTTCAAATCCCAGCCGTGGCATTGATTTTTTCAGTTATCTCTAATTAATTAAATCCATTATTTAGTTTCTCAACTAAGTAAAGGAAAAGTATTATCTTAGCAAAAAATTAATAACAAGGTTTCACTAGAAATACGAGTATATATCCTAAGACTCTCTGAATTCGTGAAATGCGTTTTTAGAAAATGTGTATGTGTGTATTATCAATATGGCTCCAACACTTTTGCCACATCTTTAAATTATTTTTATGAAAAATGAAACGTATTACTTCAATTTTCCGGGACTACTTTCTGAAGTCCTTTTAATTTTAAATGACTTTTGCATAACTGTGAACTATAACGATAGATAAGATCATATTCGTTAAAGCCAAGTAATCTTCTCCTTACCCCCCCCCCGCCCCTTCTTTGAGCTAACCAATTTTGGATTATTGGTATCCATTTTGAAATACTTATACTTTTTAATGAAATATTATTATTTCTCCTCTCTCTCTTTTTCTTGATGTAAAAAATAAAGTATTATTTCAAAGCCATCACAGAGCAACCAGTACTTAAAGTATTTGAGTAATGCTTCAAATTTAATATACCCTTCTATTTCCCTTGTACCTACAAGAACATATGCAATAACATATCTGAAAATGTTTACCTCATCAAAAGGTAGATACAAAGTTAGACATTTGTAAGGGTAAAATTATACAAGAGTGAATTGTATTGCAATAAATCATTTAGTTTTCTTTTCTGACTTATTCTGTTTCTCTGATAGGTGTTTTAAGCATAATTATATAGTCCAAGATAAATCCTATTTTGTTACCTTCTGTGTTCTAAACTTCAAATGTATTTTCAAACCTGAAACTGACGTATGTTGGTAATTAAATCTTAACATCTGAATAACAGAGGGACATGAATACTAAATTAAAAAAGAAAAGCATGTAAATGAGCGTTTGTTTTAAACAGAAAGCGGTACGCAATGCGCTCTTTCCCTAGGGTTACTCAAATCAATGTAACACATAAGGGAGGGTGTTGCAAATTAAAATATTAATGGCAAGGGTAGGCACACCGCAGGGAGATCAATGTTGGGAACACTGCCAGCACCAGAATGTGTTATGTTGGCACATCTGGCTCCTCTTTACAGCTCCCGCCTTTACTACCGTGTTACAGTCAAGGGAAAATGCTCCAGGGCAATAAAACACCACAAGGCAAAATATAGAAATTGTTAAAATAAACCTGAAACTTCAACAGTTGTTGGTTTTCCGATTAGCTAGTATAAAGTATAAGCACAAATTTCTCGTGTTGATTTTATGTGGTTATGTCTTAACCCATAAATCAGAAAATAAATAACTAGACGTTTCGAAGTGCAACAGTTTTCGTTCTGTAAAAGCAAAGTTTAACCAATCAGAAGGCGCGATTGCCATCGTACTTTCCGCTCTGACCATTTATTGCCCGCTGTTTCCAGCCTTCAGTGGCGCACGGAATGAAACTCAATCCTGGGTGGCAAAATTGGACATTAAATTTACTATTTACGGGTGCGATATCTGGGGATTGGCGGCTCCGAGCACCATCCGCAGACTACAGATCGTGCAGAATCGGGCATTAAGGATGATCTACGATGCTGGGCGCAGATTCCCTAATCATATCCTACATGAATATTCCCAAATCCCTTACATAGTGGATGTGGTAAGAGAGAGATCTCGAACCCTCCACCACAAAGTGTCTGCCCATCCCAACCAGCTGGTCAGCTCTCTGGGTCAGTATGACCACAGAGCTCCTCGCAGGAGGAGGAGGAGATACAAACTCCCCAAGGACGCCATGAGGGGTTCTCTCCATCTCACCATAAACCTCAGAACCAGAAATGGGTGTAGAATCACTACCCTCACACAGTTTCCTACCCCCTCTGATCGTGCTGCCAGCACTCGGACCTCCTTCAAGCGGGGAGACCAGGTGAAGGCGGCCTTAGGAACACATACCGCAGGCGGCAGCCTGAGCGGATTTAACCCAACAGATCGCTCTGACACAATCGCTTGAGACAAACAGAAACTTCTACACCACCCATATGGTGTGGTGGCGAAAACACTCCACTCAGGTAAACCTGAGTGACCCGATTCTTCTGCTGGTCTGCTATTTTTACGACTTCAGTATAGTAAGTGCACAAAGTATGCATTCTAACTACCCGTTTGAAGTCTATAAATATATGTTTTGAATTTTCTGAATGGTTGCGCGTAAGTGCATATGTCCATATAAATCAAATTTGTCGCAAGAGTAGGAGAAATGCCAAACTTTTTATTTAAGATAAGCGTCTTACAAGGAAGAAAATCCTCCCATCCCAAAACATATTTATACGCAAAAATTCCATTGTGTTTTTTGTTCTCAAAAATAAACCGATGATTTAGGCTGAAAAAAATATTTATACCAACTTCAAAATAACATAAATCTGATACCGAAATTAACGGTTGCAACGAGTGAAGAATAGTAATGGATTTCAAAGGAATGTTGGATCTTTGTTACAACACGTGCAGGAGCAGTTGGTTGAGTTGTGTAACAAAAGACACGGGAGAAAGAGGTTGTCTTAGCAAGAATCCTAAATGAATGACACTTGACTCCGTTTGAAAAGGTATTCTTCGGAACCTTAATAATGGCATGACCGAGACTAATAATCACAATGGACAAATAGTCACAAAGGGAATCTTTGTGTGAAAAGAGGGCTTCCAGGAGTGACAGTTACACTCCCTCGCGCAGCTGTGCCAAGTGAGGACAGACAGTCCGCAGCTAGCGGCTGATTCAGTCGGTTCTCTCTGGTTTTGTCTTGGTCGAAGGCAGACCAGAAGCGATGAGAGAAGATATTTGTCGGTTCATACGTAACGATTTAAGTATTATCGAGTAATAATCATTCCACCTACAGTGACTCTAAACAGTGATATATTGGTAACCCTTGGTCGGCAACTTTGAGTTTGATGTCACTAAATCAGTTTCAAACGGGCATTCCAGTGTCATTAGAACCATCCTTACTCATTCATATCCAAGCATATCCTGAGGGTACCACATTGCTCATACCTTGCGCTAACCAATATTTGCTTCAAACTGTCGCGCCAACGTGGAACTTCTTTGCGTTACCCACATCTTATTTCCACTTCAAATCTTCAATTTTTTGGGAATAATGTCATTTTCAAGGATTTTCTTAAACTTGTGCAACGAATAACTATAAGAAGTAGAAAGAAAAGTGAATCACTTTAAAACAGAATTTTGTTCAATTGCTTCTTGAGGCATCCCTATTTACAAGATATCCGCTATTGTTGATGTGAATTTTTAACACTTTATCAGTTATAAAATGTTACTGTGTACCTGGAATCGTGAAAAGTGTAGGTATGAAAATTCAAAACGAGTGTATGGCAATGAGTTTCATAACAGTTGACTACCATTACTCCTTTTACGAGGTACGTTCAAGTTTTTAAAACTATTTTTTTTTTTCAGGACTGAGTCCAGATAGGACTCTTAAATACACGTGGACTCTTTGTGAATGCGTGACAGAGATGGCAGCACTGTAAGGCACATAAAACTCTAGTGGCAGTGACGAGAGTTAGGACTGTTTTTGATACTTAAAATAGCGACTTATCATTGCAAGAACAACTAGTAATCATTCGTTTTCTCAATATTCGTGGTGTAACACCTATTGAAATTCCTCGCCAGTTGAGTGAGGCATGTGGTGATGGTACCATGAATTTGTCTAATGTGCGTTCTTGGGTGCGACAGTTCAATGAAGGTAGAACATCGTGTGACAACAAACCAAGACAGTCACGGCCTCGCACCAGCCGGTCTGACGACATGATCCAGCGAGTGGAGAACGTTGTTTTGGAAGATCGCCGATTGAGCATTTTCAGATCTTCATGCAGGATTATGTGCACAGATCCTTTCCGTAGGGGAGGGGATCCGTCCCCTTCAGCTGCCGAGGTGCGGGCGCTGCAGATCCCTCGCACTCGTGGTAAAGTATGTCTAGGGAACGCCAGTGCAGTTGGCCGCTCAAAGGAAACTACTCTCCCACCCACTAAAGACCGTCATAAATCTATTACCACACTTTCAGAAATGGAACCCTGTCGTTGAGGACCAATAGCAACCCTGATTTTCTCGAAGTGACAGTCGCATATTTGCTCCACGTGGAGTCTCATTTGCCAAAGTTCCAACTTCCAGTTGATCTGTTTCATTACGTGCAGAAATTCCTTGTGTTTCACGATGTGGAGACCGTGGGAGGGAACTTCAGTGATAAATGCAAATCAAGTAGTAGATTACTTTCAGTAAAGTGTAAATAATCAAAGTGATGGCAATAGTGTGAATAACCAGGCCGAATTATATTACTGGAAAAGCCTCACAAAACAAATTTATAACGGGAACTGTTTTTAAGCAAATACGAGTGCTTGTTTTGAACACAAATATATGCTGACAAATAATGTTGGTAAGGGGTCGTGCAATGAACCTGATCTATTCTGGGTATTCACAAAAATACAGTAGGAAATATTGTGACGAAAGGAATAACAAAGACGCCGATCAAGTGTGAAAACAAACGGAAGCGCTTCTCTAAAGTAGATAATTTCACATGCGTTTTAATTCATCGATAAATTTATAGATTCTATGCAAAAGGGGGAGTGCCCACCTTAGACGAATTGGTTGCACATTTGCAAGAAATTTGTGATATTCTTTATGGGCACTGCACTTTGCGCGGTGTCCTAAAGGAGCTGGGTTTCAAATACCGCACTTTGAATAAGATGAGGGTTATTATGGAATCCAGTAGCATTGTAGCTTTACGATATATATATTTGTCAAAACTAAGGAAGTTTTGCAGTAATGGACATAAGATAATTTATTTAGACGAAACCTCGTACGATACCCATGACGTATCGAGAAAGGTGGCAACCTTGCAGAAAGAAGAGGGAGAAGGATGGTCGGCGTTGTAAAACGATTATAAGGGTTCGTCAAAGGCAGCGGCCGACGTGCATACCAGTTAACTAAACAGACTTTACCTCTGACGTTACTAGAGGAACCTCGGGCCGAACTGCCGTCGGGGAGTTGTTCAGATTGGGTTGGACACGAGGGGGCAGTGCGTTCCCGACACCCACGGGGAATTGGGTACCGCCGGCCAGGCTACGGCCGCCCGGAGGGAGTAGAAGGTTGCCTAATAAGTCTCGGGTACTAGTCTGCAGAGCTAGTAGAAAGTGTGCTAGATCACCAGGCGGCCCCACCGAGGTTTTCGGTAGTCTTCCCTGCGGGGTTGACGCGCGTAAGTGGCGTATCCACTTCCATCCCGTCTTGACGTGCTCAGTGGGGGAGGGCTTTTTAGACTCCAGATATTGCCCTATTGAAAGAGCCCCGGAGTATCCATCGCTCCTGGGTAGAAGGAAGACGGGTCCTTGGTCCTACGGGTTCAGGACTAATGGGAGTAGAACCTCTGCACTTAACTGTGCACAGATCCCACGGAAATGCCAATTTTGGAGGCGATGTCTTCAACTGTCTCGGTTTGTTGTCACACGATGTTCTGTCTTCATTGAACTGTCGCACCCAGGGACGCACATTAGACACATCCTTGGTACCATCACCACATGTCTCACGCAACTGGCGGTGAATTTCAATAAGTGTTACACCACGAAAATGAAGAAAACGAATGATTGCACGCTGTTCTTGCTATGAAAACATAGCCATTTTAAGAAACCAAAGCAGTCCTAACTCTCGTCTCTGCCACTAGAGTTCTATGCTCTGTGCAGTGCTGCCATCTCTGTCACGCATACACAAAGAGTCCACGTGTACTTTTTTTTTAAAAAAAAAACAGAAGTTCCTATCTGGACTCAGTCCTGAAAAAGTAGGTGTTATAACTTGAACGCACCTTGTATATCTACTACGAAATTTCCAATGTCTAATGAAGTTATGTATGCAAAGTTAATTTGATTAACACAAAAGAGATAAAAGAATCAGCTTTTGTGAGAAGATAAAGTACAGAAAGTCATGTGAGTGTAAGATAAACTCGTTTTTTAAAGTTAAACCAGTTCAAAAGCCGTACGTCCGTTTGCACGTTGACTTTACATTCATTACGTATTTAAACAAAGAATCCAAATTCAGTGCAAAATTAATCTGATATCTCAGATAATTTCACAGTGTTTTCTGTGCCATGTATATTGCTGCCCATTCCCGAGACCTCATAATGAATAATAACCAATTAAAAAGTCAGCATAAGTGGGACCTAAAACACTAGTGAAAACGAAGATTACAACCGACTAAAATACCGTATTAAAAGAAAAAGCTATTATATAGCCAAGACACCAATATGTTAAAATAATATTGAGCAATATAACTTGCCTAATTTGCTAGGAATAAGAAATTTATGAACACTGCATAAAAATGCAGATCACATAGTTTATGTCAAATAATTCTTGTAGCATTAAGGATTTCCAAGATATTTTTGGTGTTGATTTGAAGTTGTGATATAATTCTTGATTTCTCAAGTTCCAAGCCATTATGTTATATCCATTCAGAAGAATTAGAAAAGGAACACTCCATCCTGGGATCGAACCCGGCGCTTCCCAAATGCCAGTTGACACGATACAACGGTGCCAGTTTTCTCGGTATTGTGTAGTGCTTATACAGGGTATTTCAAAACAACACCGAACGAATATATAGAAGTAGCTGCTCAGTTTCTATGTGACACATATTTATAGTTTTTACCGCCAATAGAGCCACATTAAAAAAGTGCGCCAGAATGTGTGTGGATTAGGCAGTGACAGGAGCAACGCCACGTGCCTCCCGCTAACGAAGGAATCGCAGGTAGGTGACACCGTGCCGCTGTTGTAGCTGTTTGTAAATATGCCGGCATACTCTACGGTAGCTTGCTACCATTAAAAATGTATTTGGCTTATGAAACCGCAATAAAGAAGCTATTACTTAGTTATTTGTTTGTGGGTGTTAAACATGTTTCAACATTCCGTTATAACAGTCGATGACGGCAAATAAGCTGGTGAACATATTCAACTTACACCTTTAAGGAGGAAGTTAATGTTAGTGACATTGAGAATGGAAGCATTAAATGATAAAAAGAATGGAGAATAATATCAAAGAATTTATATAAAGTTAACCAAAACTAAATGCCTTATACAATGAGACAAGCATTTTATTTCACTATGCTTGATAATACTAAATAAAGCATTTGTAACTGAAAAGGAAGCTGCTCATTTTACAGTAACCGGTTGAAAATACTGTATAAATAAGACCATAGCAAAATGAGCAACTTTGGAACTGTCCGAGTCATTAGTCAACTTTTACGCAAGTAACCGCCCTTTGCCACAGTACTGAAATTGAGGCTAGGGTCACTCATAACGTGAAAGGAGCAATGCTTTTGTTTTCGTGGCTGGTGCGTCCCAATAACAACTGTTGAGGTTCGCACAACAGCCTAATCACAAAATAATGTAATATTTAATGCTGCATAAAATTATACCTTAGAGAATTTCGAAGCTGCGACACCGAAATTTGCACTATTATGCGTTTCAAATGGGAAAAGTTCTGGAGTCCATGCCGTATCACGCTCAGCGTTGCCAGCTTGTTACCCACTCCTTTTATATTTCCTTCACACTCTCTCTCTCTCTCTCTCTCTCTCTCTCTCTCTCTCTCTCTCTCTCTCTCTCTCTCTCTCTCTCTCTCTCTCTCTCTCTCTCTCTCTCTCTCTCTCTCTCTCTCTCTCGCACACTCATACAACATGCACGTCTGCTTGGCGCAGACATACGGGTAAGCAAATTATAATTTACAAGCTTTTACAATGATGCAGTTGCCAAAATCAAAATTGGAAAAAGCATTTTCGCAAATTATGTATATTTTAAAATACTATAATTATAGTTTATGAATTACCTGTTTTTCTGATCCAATGGAACCACCAGTGGCTCATCCATATCGCTGTCAATGTCACTTCGTTAAGAGATGATTCGTCATTGTCACTGTCTTCATCGTCTGAATCTTGCAAATTTATAATTATAGGTTCCAAAATCTGGTAACGTGCTATTTCTTTTTTAAAATCGCCTTCTTGACGGTTTTCTGAATGCCTCAGGAAGTTTTCACAGTCCTGTTGTGTTACCTTGTCAATTTCTTCGTGAATAAGTCGTTTAACGTCCGTCAGTTTAAAAGTATTATTTCTGTTTGCAATCCCCCTTTTTTATTTGAGCCCACACCATCTCAATTGGATTATATTGGCAGTGGTAAGGTGGGAGGCATATTACCTCGTGTCCCATTTCAATTGCAAGTTGCAACACTTTTTTCGTGTTTTTAAATGGAAGTACTCTTTGCAATAACTCATTTTTAGTACCTGTTTCCGAAAATTTTTTGAAGAACGTGTAGACCTCAAAAATAATACTTCGAACCTGACTCGCAATACCTGCCTTTTTGACTCGCCACTAAATTCACAACAAGAAGCCATTGCACACTTTAACTCTTACTCTACTTTTGTGTAAAGAACAACTGAATGATATTGATTTGAACTCTCCAGAGTAAATAAACACTTCTTATCCAGCATTCATTCATGAACATAAGCATACAGCATTCCACAGGCTAACAGAAAATGAAGTGTTTGCTCTTTCTCGAATTTAACACCTTGACTTATTCACAGTAATTCTTTTGTCACGTCATGTCAGTAGTTTAAATTTTAGTTCTGAGTAATTAAAAGTATATGTACATATATACACATCAACTACTTTGAACTCTCTAGAGTAAATAGAGATCACGAACAATTCATTAACAAAGATATAATGTGACCATACACGTTCTGCCAGGGCAGCAGGAAATTTGTTTCCTCTCGCTCGAATTGATTTATTCAAAGTAATTCTTCTGTCACGTCATGTCAAGCATGTACGTTTTAGTTCTGACTAATTACAAATATACGTACACCCATACATGCCAACCAATAATTATATTCATACAGTGCTTACGTCACGATTTATTGTTATAATACAGGTAATAGTGGTTTTTTATTTGTGTTATAAAACTATTTGAGCTAAAAATATGGGGTTTTCATGGTTATGTTAGGTACATTACTCGCTACGTTCTACCTAGATCAGTTTTGGCAAAATCTGAATTTTGGTCTTAGCGCGAATAGTTGGCGCTCGTCACACACCACTTAGCGGGAATGTAATACGACAACACCGCAGGACTCCAATTGGTTGCTCACCTAGTAGCACTCAAGGACAAACACCTTCCCATTTGAAACACATATTAGTTAAGTTATAAACTACAAAACGGTTATATTCGTTAGGTGTCGTTTCGTAGCAATCTGTATAATATGCGAGTTGCGTAAACGCAGATAATTACTGATGGCTGGTTCACCGTTATTAGGGCTAATATAACATATTCCTGGATAGAAAGATTGCTATTATTTCTGAATATTATTTTCTCCATATATCGTCTTGTTTACAGAGAGCTCAAATGTTCAGGGATATCAGAGATTGATGCAAACGATCAGAAGGGCAGTTTGTGTATTGAGAAACTAAGTTGCGCAAACATAAATGATGGGAAAGTGGTCTGCTGCGCGATGGACAGGTCGTGGATTCGAGCCCCCGTCGATGTCAGTGCTTCGTGATCTCACACAAAGAATAAATCATAATCCGTGATCCTCTTGAGCTCCTTTCATTACTGGCTAGGTGCCAATTAATTGCAGCGTTTGTGTAGAGAGAAGCTGTTGAAACAGTCACAGGAAAAGAAGTCGGGATAATAAGAAGGTTTCGTAGAGGATAAGACAAACGAAAACGTGTGGTTAGTTAATAAGTGAATGGGGATCTTAATAAAAGCGTTCTTTCATTTGCCTTTTACTTTACTCGATAAGCGTCTTTGTATGGATTTATTTTCCAAACTAGGCTGCACGTAATTTAATTTCTTTATTACTCCATCTTAAAAGTAGACTTGTATTATTTTGAGCTGATGCAAAGAAATAGAAAAGTCTGATGCGATCTATTCACAGGACTTTCTCTAACAATTTATTGTTCTATCCACCTTGTTAATCGTAATACAAGATACAGAAGCAGCCTTCAAAGTGTGTTCCTGAAATGAAAAAACAAAAGAGAAATAAAGAATCGGAAACAATGAAGCACTCAGATTCAAAAGTTGTTAAGTCAATGTTTTTGAGAAATCCTGTAAAACACACCATAAACACTCTGGATACCAAAGATTTGCGGATCAGAAGAGGCTAGGTCGGACATATTATGACCCTGGCATGTTGAATGGGTATCAATTTAAAAAATAAAAGTTGTTAATTCGGCCATTTTAAGTTAGATGTTAGGTCAAGTAGTTGCCGCATTAGCCATTTGGTGGTGCTACTACACTGTGCCACACAAGGTCTTTGATATCAGCTGTTGATACATTTTAGATTAAACCTTTTTAGACATTCCGCAAGTGGTACTTCCAATACCAGGGTACTCTATCATACCTATTTGCATAACTTTTGGCAATATTGAGAAGAAGAAACGATCAATGAATAAAGGCTTAGTCCCTTCCACATGGGTGGAATTGATCAAAGATTCACTACAGAAGAAGCCCATTGCTGTTGTCCTTGTCAAACGTCACTGACCGATAAGGGGAACATGATGGCACTCAATTTGTTGAATATTTTTACTTCAAAGATGCCCTCGACCATGTCCTTGGGAGAGGTGTTCCTGAATTCACTTTAATCTGCGGTGTGTATTACCAAAGAGGATGTGTACCAGCAGTTCGTCACACAATGTCTTCCTCACTTTATCGTCTCGTCTCTTGAGGAGAGTAGTGAGGTTACAAGTCCTACACAAGGCATGTGATAGTGCGAAAAACACACCAGATAGGCTTTGGAAGATTAAGAAGGCAAAACATTACGATGTTCGTTCACTACTGGAATACATCACTATGCTAGAAGGTACTACATTTTATGACACAATGACATGTGAAAGTGATGTAGAAGATGATGTAGTAGACATGGAATGAAGTTTTGATGACAATGTTGTATGTCAATTCATGAAGTGCATACTGGACTAGTCCATAGTAGAGAGTATTGGTGAAAATAAAGTAATAGTTTATCTATGGCTACATATTATAATATTACATAATGGAAAAAGTCTAACATTAAGAATCAGAAGTTTAACAACTTTTCATCCATTTTAAATTAAAAGTTGTTATGTCCTAATAATAAAACATCCTGTCAAACATGCTACATATGTCAAACCGTGAGAAACACTTCAACACTGTACTTTGTACCTCCAAACGGATACATCACATAGTTTTTTTCATTCGTATTACTATTTTATATTTAAAATTACTTTTGGAATCTTTAAGCAGCTCTCCTGCACAATTTTGAAAGAGTGACTTAGCAAATTCTGCTTACGACCGCTTCAGATAGCTCATCTACTTGGGAAGGATTGAAACTCGCAAAATAAAACCCTTAACATTATATAAAATATTATGCTACTCAAACTGCGTTTTAAGGAGTTCTACATGTTTTATATAGTTCATTTTGGTTTGCTCTTCAAAGTGAATTTTCAAATACTTATACTTTTCCAAATAGCGAATTATTATTAATGTTTATTATTATTATTAATTATTATTATTTCTACTCCAGAGACATACCAGAAGGCTCTCCAAGAAAACAGGATAAACAAGTTAGAAACAACTGGATCTCTGGTGAACGGAAAGGCAAAGATTATTCATTTACGCTGTCCCTGCTGTTGTTGGCGTAAGTGTACGACTAAAGAAGTCACCCAAAAGGACATTAAGACGTTTGTTGAAGGAAATCAGGCATACACACTCAATCTGTCAGAGTTGGAAAAGTGCAGGCCCAAAACCACAGTCAACAATTTCCAGGCCGAATAATTACAGAACGAAAACTATCAGTTCTGCATTAATCACTATGTACGAGGGCTGTTCAATAAAGAATGATCACAATTTTATTGACAACGTACCTTTACTCATCCTAATAATTTTGATGGTCCTTCTCAAAATAGTCTCCCCTGAATGCGATGCACTTGTTTCAACGTTTCTGCCTGTCTTCAAAGTCATGCTGGAAACCATTTTTGAGAGATCCTTCAAAATCGCCTCCGCAGCCTTCACCACTGCTTCTGATGATGGATTATGCCTCCACGAAAGTGTTTCTTCAAGTTACGGAATAGAAAAAAGTCACATGGAGCTAAGTCCGGACTATAGGGTGGGTGAGGGATGCACTTCACATTGATTTTTGCAACATATTCAGCAACAACATTGGCAATATGCGGCCGCTTATTATCGTGGTGCAGCACTCAGCCTGCTTCACGGAAATGTGTTCTTCTGCGCCTGATATGAACTTGCAATGTTTTCAGAACATCTCTGTAGTATTGTCCAGTTACTGGTGTGTGTGCAGGTACAACATGTTGATAAACCATTCCATGAATATCAAAGAATGAGATGGCCATAACTTTCCCAGCAGAAGCAACCACTTTTGCTTTTCTGGGGGGTTGGTGATGAAGGAGATTTCCACACTGAGCTTTTCTGTTTGCTCTCAGAATCAAAATGATGTAGCCAAGTTCCATCAGCAGTGATTACGTTTGAAAGGAACTCCGGATCTTCCTCTAACATCAACTTTAACTGCATGTTACCTCCATTGCAGCGGTATGCGATCCTGAACATGTCTGAACTTGCCTAGTTCTCAGAGGCGGGAACCAGTAGTACCAACAATGAAACTACTACGGCGTGTTTGTTTCACATTTAGCTAACAGTAAGTATATAATAAGATTGAATTTTAGTGCGAAAAATTATGTCGGTAAAAAAGTTATGACCATTCTTTATTAAACAGCCCTCGTATGTAAATGCAAACGTTTAAGGTGAAGCAATTAGTATATAAAGCTATTACACAACACATTGCATATTCGGTTTTTCTCACAAGATCTGGAAAAGTATATTTTTCTTGAAGTTAATTTTGTTAGGAACGGGCACTTATCATATCTGGGTTCTGTATAATTACTTCACCGTAAATGAATTTATTTAGCAGAATTGTTACTGAAAGCTTATGATATTTCGTATTTGGTTCCTGTTGCTACACCTGCTGGAGATGCTCGAGTATGGTCGTTCACCCTCCCCCGCCTTTGTCAGTCGCCCATTGTGTACGCACAAAAAAACAATTAGCAACAAGTGCCTCAGTCACGATCTTGCAACATTAATGCTTCTAATCGCCTGGTCACAAGAAAGAAGCGCATTCAAATGTATCTCAGCATTCCTCGCCTTTGTATCGACCAAACAAGGTGACGTAACTCGTGCTCCAGCTCTCATTCGAACATCTAAGGAAGTCATTTTTATAGCAGCGTCTTTCAAATGTCTATTCAAACATGAAACATCATAAGTACAATATTTAGGGCTTTAATGAAACAAACGCCTCTAGCGGCATTCAAATCTAAGAGTACAGATGTGTGTCTGGCCTTCAGATATCAAAATTTACCTATAGTTTCCAACCACCAATATGCCGTAGTACGGGCAGTAGCCTATATTAGGAAGTTATTTGGACTCGGAAATTAATTGTTCTTTCACACTGGCCGTGTGTAGGCTAAAGTATGGAAAGAAAGAGTCAGACTGAAAAATTCAATGCCATAGCCGGGATTTGAACCACGGATCTTCTGGTTGCCGTCTAGCCGCTCTAGCCCTTGAGCTACTATGGCCAACATGCCGAAATGACATTAAATTCTCCAACTGACTCGTGGTTTTTCTCAGTAAACCACTTAGGAGACAAACATGAGACAAACTGCCTTAATGGCGACTTACAACGTGTAAGTATTAATAGACCTAATAGTGGTTAACTATAAAGCCCGGGCCTTAAAGTACTTACACGTTGTAAATCGCCATTAAGGTAGTTGTCTCATGTGTTTATGAGAACTCCTAAGTGGTTTACCGGAAAAAACACGAATCAGTTGGAGAATTTAATGTCATATCGGCACGTTGGTCATAGTAGCTCAAGGGTTAGAGCGGCTGGACGGCAACCAGAAGATCCGTGGTTCAAATCCCGGATATGGCATTCAATTTTTCAGTTTGACTCTATCTTTCCATTATTTGGACTGGATTCCCGTCAAATTTGGGGGATTCGCATAGTTTTACCCTTGTCGTTTACATGAATGCTGGGATGTTCATCTACAAACCACAGCTTTCCTGTCCACCATTTTCTGTTCCCATCATTCCCGTTTTATTTACTTCAGGGTTGAAGGACCAGGTGACGGTAGTGTCCGGCGGTAACTATGACTGCGTCTTATAAAGGCGTTAGGGACCCCGTCTGCAGGGGTGGCAATGGGGACACAAAGGACCTACTGGACTACGTATACAGTTATACATTGGTTACACAGTGACCAGGTCCATTCACAGACTTTCTCATATTCTTTCTCTACTTTCTCATCTAAAAACTATTTTTATAAGTTTTACCAGTTGTTAATCCAGGTACAGTTTATTGCCATTTTATGTAGGTGCTTGTATGAGGATACAGTGTACTAAAGCGAGTCAATTTAAAAATTGGATCGCTGTGCGATGCCTTTAGAATTCTATGCCCTTTTAACGACGACGAAAAAATAAATAAAGAAAGCAAAGACCAAATAATTTGAAGCAAATACTCAAATACTGGTAAATTCATTGCGAATGGTTAAAGCCACAACCGTTCTTATTTGACACTGTATGCTTTACCAGCTGCATTCAAGTTATAATATCTCCTATTTTTTTTTTCAGGATCGGAACCAGCTTGGTACTTCTGTTAAAAAAAAAACTAAAAAAAAACACGTGGACTCTTTTTGAACGTGTGACAAATGTGGCAGTACTGTACAGTGCATAGAACTATAGTGGCAGCAACAAGACCAAGATCTGTTTTTGATACTTAAAATGGTGACGTTTTCATTGCAAGAACAGCGTGTAATCATTCGTTTTCTCCATTTTCATGTTGTCACACCTATTGAAATTCATCGCCAGTTGAGTGAGGCATGTGGAGATGGTACCATGAATGTGTCTAATGTGCATTCCTGAGTGCGACAGTTAAATGAAGGCAGAACATCGTGTGACAACAAACCAAGACAGTTGCAGATATCGACTCCAAAATTGGCATTTCCGTGGAATCTGTCACACAATCCTGCTCAATCGGCGATCCTTCAAAACAGCGTTCTCCACTCGCTGGATCATGTTGTCAGCCCAGTTGGTGCGAGGCTGCCAATGTCTTGATTTGTTGTTTCACGATGTTCTGCCTTCATTGAACTGTCACACCCAGGAGCGCACATTAGACACATCCATGGTATCATCACCACATGCCTTATTCAACTGGCGATGAATTTCAATAGGTGTCACACTAGTAAATGGAGAAAACGAATGATTACACGCTGCTCTTGCAATAAAAACGTCACCATTTTATGTATCAAAATCAGTCCTAATTCTCGTCACTGCCATTAGAGTTTTATGCACTGTACAGTGCTGCCATCTCTATCACGCGTTCACAAAGAATCCACGTGTATTTCAAAAAGGACCACAGGTTCCTATCTGGTCCCAGTCCTGAAAAAAGGGTGTTATAACTTGAACGTACCTCGTAATGAAGTCTACACTCTGTGGTACATCTTGTTTAACTTATGGTTGTCCAGTTTTAAAATGTCATGGAGATGAGGAAAATTTAAAATATTCTTTTATATGGTATAAGAATATGTATGGTATGGTATTTTAATCAAAACAGATCAATTTTTGAGAAACTCTAAGATAATCTCAATTTTCCCACAGAAAGAACTGTATGATTTGGAAAAAGCTTTTTGTAAGTCTTAGTGTTGTGTTGCATAGAATTTAACTGCAAAATTTCTTCAACTTTTCAGTTTTGAATCATGCTGATTACAGTGATTCAAACTGTGCCGGCCGTCACTGGCCACGCATTTCACACCTAACGCTGGTTAAACTGGTATATATTGGTTTGGGCCTAAAACACTTCCAGTCATAACAGAGGTCCAGGTTATGGGAACGGAAGACGATGAACTGACTCACAGTTGCCCCGTTTAACAATTCAAACTTTAATTCAATACTGTAAAATTTCACCGATAACAGTAAATTCAACAATATGTGTTTCACAGGAAAACAAAAAGCATCACAATCATTAGCAAGCTACTCTTGAAAACGCAAACAATTTTGCTGAAACAAGAATTTAACCAAGTTAACTAGGACCATGGAACACAGTTAACTTTAACAGATACGCAAGCAGGCAGTCACGCCTATAAAGCCAGACTTGAAAGCAACAATAACTTCGGGTCCCGGAATTGACAGAATTTAGCCCGTTTAAAATCCAAGTAAAGTTTCCGAGAAGGCGGTCAGAAAGACCACTAAGACAAAATTATTAAAGCCAACAGTCGAGATTGGAGCAATTACCCAAGAGCTTAATTCGCCCGACACCAGACAGAGAAATGAAATGTGTAGTGTTTAACGCCCGCTTTTACTACATATGGCACCACAGGCGATGACACTGATGATACATGAGGTTAATATGGATCACCGGTAGAATGAGATGGCGGGAGAAACCGGAGATCCCGGAGAAAACCCGCCCCAGCGCCGTGTTGTCCAGCACAAATCTCACTTTATGGTCGCCTGGGATTGAACCCGGGCCGCCTTGGGGAGAGCCAAGCGATCTAACCACTGAGCCACGGCATGACCACCCAGACACAGAGAGCTCGCTTCGGTAGCGTAGATGGTAGCATGTTTACCTCACGTTCAAGAGGTCCCAAGTTCGAATCTCGGTCAGGGTGAGTTACCTGGATAAGGTTTTTTCGGGGGTTTCCCTTATCCTCAAAGACGAATGTCGGGTAACTCTAAGCTCTATGGACCCTGGGCTCATTTAAGCATCATTTCACCCATTTCATTCACCGTCCGATATGACTTGACGTTGGAGGACGTAGATTACAACCAAAAAAAAAAAAAAAACTGTCTTCCCGACTCGAAACAGTACCGTTAGGAAAACATTCGGAAACCCGCAGCGCTCAAAGAGAAAGGCGGCGGGAATCTGAAGCAATCTCACGCGAAAGCAGCTCCGAATGGGGAAGACAAGGACATGAGTGCTGGGGGGGGGGGGGGAGGGAGCGGCAACGGCACAAAACACACACATGTAACGCACCATATGCACATTTTTTCTAACATTTTCATTAAAAAGTTGTATTCACCATGAGATATTGGTATCCTTTATTCAGCAGGCTACAATATTTCCTCAACTTATAATTCAAGTCAAAATTAGGTTGGCATCGAGAATGCCTCATTTCTGAGTACGGTCCTAGCATAATCTCAATCGCAGATCTACCGTCCATAAATCTGTGCCTTATCGACTAGACTACTCTTGTAAACGTACTGTCTCTACTTGCAAAACATAAGCAGGAGAAAAGGTAAAAGTGCAGTTTGCACAGAAACCATAAACATAAATTTAGACTAAAATCGCTAGCGTATTTCTTACTTAAAGTGTGGTTGAGGGCATTTTTCCACTGGGTAGAAACCATCAAGGTTTAAAATTTGCGACCGTTTTTTATAATATGACGTAAATATGAAACAATTTCCTATATCGCTCCTGCGGGAGCATATTTTGCAGGCGAAAGACAGGTTCATAACGAAATCCCTTTTCATCGTGTCACCAGTTTATTTGTGTATTCGCCTTATACGACCAAAGCATGATTAATGTGGCGTGTAACGGATGTATACGTAGCCACTAAAACCTGCTCATTGTGCGCCAGAGTTGGCGCAACAAATCGATGACACGTTTTCGGTTCAACGTGAGAAACTTTCGTACAAGGATGAACCGCGTCGAATCGCATTTCAGGACGCCTGGGAATAGTCCCAAATGTCGAGATACACCTCCTCAGGGAATCTGGGTCCTTACAGCATCACATACTGCTTATCTTATTGATTGTAGACGCTACCAACTAATCAAGAATATTCAGCGCCGTGTAGAAGTTCACGTAATTCCTGAGAACAACAACCTTCCTGCAAACGTTATAGACCCACGCAGCATTCTGGTGTACCAGACATATGACAACCATTCTTTCTTTTGCGTTAATACATATATCTAAATATATCCCCATATTTCTTTCTCCCTATATTTCTCTCTCCCTGTTTCTGCCCTATTTGGGAAACATTCTGCGTTATTATAACATAATGATAATCTAGAAAGCAAATGAAAGGAAACCAGTTTTCTTAATATCTGTCTGATTTAACGCATTGAAATATATAATAAATAACAAACACAGAATAAAATTTAAAATTTATTCACTGCAATTGGGTACTACCCGGTGGCAGAGTTAGGAATACAGATCAAATTACAATACTAGATTTACAACAATAACACAATAGACAATACAAACATGATATTATTTTAACTTTAGTCGCTTAAAACATATCTAATTACTTCTCTATTTACATATTATATACCATTATAATTTAAAAGTTAAACTATTACCATCTAGATTTTTTCTAAATTTCTTCAGCGACAGGGGACAGCCCTGAAAGACTGATACAGGCAATTCATTCCATTCTTCAATGGTTCTATTAACAAAAGAAAATTTTCCTACGTCTTTTCTGTATCCTCTACCCTTAATTTTATACCTATGATCGTTTCGTCCATAATAATCCGGATTATCTAACCTTACACTAACGTCCACCCATGCCTTTACACCAGCATTAGCTTTGAATAATGCTACCAACCTATGCTTTTTACGCCTAATTCTTAATTCCTCCCATTTAGTCTCATCTCCTTTTACAGGCCCAAAATACTTGCCTCCTTTTATGAATTTTATTGCCCTCTTCTCTATTTCTTTCTAACGGATCGATTTGGTTAGCTCTATACGGGTCCCAGCATGCTACTCCATATTCCATGACCGGCCGCACTAAGGCCTTGTAGGCAATTTCTTGGACCTAGCGCTCCCCTTTTTCAATATTCTCATTACGATATGTAATGCCTTCCACGCATTCCTAGATGTGGAATTTACTTGTTCGTCCCAACTACAAATGAATTTTGTAGTTCTAATGTTTACATTACTGGTAGAAATAGTACAATTTAATCATCTAGATAACTTCATTCATTTAAAATACTTTTTTAAAATATTAAAAGGTTATTTTATCTTTATTTTTAAGAGATCGTTAAAGCACACTATGTTGTCAAATTACCCTTGTCAAAACGAATTCGACGCTAATAACATATTTTACTGACACTTACGTATTTTACCTTTGTGCACAATGTAATTGTTTTGACAAGTAAATCATTTATATATCTTGTCCTCTGCTGTGATTTGGGGTTCACATGCTTGCCCCTGATTCCTGAGATTCATGAGATTCCTGAGATCACGGGTTTAGCATCATTTCCTTCGGAAGGGAAGTAAAACCGCTGGTCCCATGGCGTAGATATATGGCACGTAACAGAATCTCAAGCTTGATAAAACCGCTAGACAAAATTGTCTTCACGCTTAATATAGAATGGGATGCTGAGAACCAAAGCAGTTAAAGAGCGGCCATGAAAATAAATTGTATACATATATAAAAATGATTTGACTCTCAGACATATTTTCAACTTTAACACAGTATAGAATGTCAAAATAAATTAAATTATTACACAATTATATTTTTCCTGAAAGAGCACTGGACAGTTTTCTACAGTTATATTTTTCTTTTCAAAATTTCCTGTGACATACAAAATTCATTCAATAAATGTTCTATATTCTGAAAGTGACACAACCTGGGCGATGAAGTCGTTTATTGCAATAAAAATGCTGTTAACTATGTCATAAAAGGAATAATAATAATAATAATAATAATAATAATAATAATAATAATAATAATAATAATAATAATAATAATAATAATAATAATAATAATAATAATAATAATAATAATAATAATAATAATAATAATAATAATAATAATAATAATAATAATAATAATAATAATAATAATAATAATAATAATAATAATAATAATAATAATAATAATAATAATAATAATAATAATAATAATAATAATAATAATAATAATAATAATAATAATAATAATAATAATAATAATAATAATAATAATAATAATAATAATAATAATAATAATAATAATAATAATAATAATAATAATAATAATAATAATAATAATAATAATAATAATAATAATAATAATAATAATAATAATAATAATAATAATAATAATAATAATAATAATAATAATAATAATAATAATAATAATAATAATAATAATAATAATAATAATAATAATAATAATAAATATAAAATACAAAATTAAAATATTGATTATGCCCATTTTGCCTTAGAGCGTAACTTTTCCCTATCGAAAATTATTGAGATATAAAAAAAGTTTTATCAAAAATATCATATTATATAGTAAACATGATATCAGTGGGTAGATCTAGACTTACTTAATCCAAGTGGTTCCTATAGAAGACAACCTAATATTGTCCATACTTATTTGGATATGGATCACTTTTTGATATATACGTATTTATTCAGGCATTCAAAAATTTATTAGAAATTGTGCAGAAAATCAGAGAGGGAAATTGTTCACTGAAAACATTATATAGTGTGATACATATAAACCTGAACCATTTCAATAGGCCATATGTTCTGAATCAATAATAGGACACACTTGCAACTTTGGGAGACTAAAATACACAATTGGGAGATTACATTACACTTTTTACATCTCAGAGAAAATTTTGGAGGTGTCCTCGACCAGCATCTATACATGTTTGTACTCGTCTAACTATATTTTCTGAAGTTTTACAAAGAATATCCTCGCCAAGGTTATTTATTTCGGTTCGTATGGATACCTTGAGAACATCAATTGTCCGTAGCCTATACTTGTACACTATTTTTGGATACCCCTTATAAGAAAAAATCCGGTGAGCTTAGGTCAGGGGATCTGGGGGTCACGGACCTTTCGAGATTATTTGATTATCAAAGAAACTAGTTACAGGTTCCATTTTGTCATTAGATGCTACATTAGATGCGTTACTCCATCTTGCTGGAAATAACTTTCTCTCAATTCGATATCATCCAGCTGTTCCACAAATGTTTTGAAGATACCCATATAAACTGCAGTGTCTACAGTCGTATCAAAGAAAATGGGACCACCGATCCATATGCTGGTGGAGGACACTTCCAACATTTTCTCTGAGATGTAAACAGTGTAATGTAATCTCCCAAGTATGTATTATGTTCTCCCAAAGTTGCACTGTGTCTTATACGAAAAGTTTTAACCAAACGGTATATATACAATCAAACAGCTATTTTTAAACTTTCGGGTAACACCAATTGCATCAATCCAGAATACCATACTCTCGTAGAAGGAGTAGTGGGCCCCGAAGAACCAGGAGGCTGTTTCACCTTGCGAAACGCTTGTTCAAAATACTCCGCAGTCAGAATGCCATGTATGCTCGAACTGCTACCACAGTATCACCTTTAACCCCCTTGGGCTACTGCCTAGCCTCGGTCATGTCGGTGCCCAGGAAATACCTCCTTCCGGTAAATTACTGCCAGTGGAGCCCTAACCTAACGGAGATAGTACGTGGGTCTCTACTTCCTACGGAATTAACTCAATTTTACCGTCCTGTCTTCTAGGTATAACTTTACATTCTCAGCAGTAAACCACCTCTTTCTCTTATACAGCTCCAGCTGTCTTCCTCTTTCATGAAAATAAATGGTCCAATTTAGAGTATATGTGTTTATGTACTAAAATATTTATCAGTATAAATTTAAAATGTATGCAGTTTTAATAAATTACCATGTTTGACAAAGGTATATTTTATCTCTGATACCAGAACTATTGACTGAAAATACAAATAATTTTACTTGAATGAATGAATTAACTACATTTGATTAAATTTACATATATTACAATTTTCTTTCAATCGGAATACTTTATCTTACGTGGCCATACAGCTCAACGGCGTGTCTATAGCGATCCTTTCTCCACTGCAGTTTCCATTAGGACATGTTTATTTGCTACCTTTTCTCTATTTATCCTGCTTCTGTTCTTTCTTCTGATTTCTAATTTTATCTCCCCTCTTTATTTACTAATCCACCTCAAGTTATCTGCGGCCGCGCCGTGGCTCAGTGGTTAGACCGCTTGACTCTCAGCAAGGCGGTCCGGGTTCGTTCCCAGGCGACCGCAAAGTCAGATTTATGGTGGACAACACGGCGCTGGGGCGGGTTTTCTCCGGGATCTGCGGTTTCCTCCGCCATCTCATTCCACCGGTGCTCCATCTTCATCTCATGCATCATCAGTGTCACCGCCTGTGGTGCCGTATGTAGTAAAAGCGGGCGTTAAACACTACACATTTCATTTTTATTTCTCAGCTTATCTCCGCCGCTTCTCTCGTGTTACTAACTTCTTTTATTATATGCGTCCCTAAACTTCTCCAATTCAAATTCACCATTTCATATGGTAGGGGAAGACAGGTAGTGGCGGTGTGACGTCAGCTCCGTCAGCTCTAACCACCAGCTATGCCCCAGAACGTAAGGCAGGTTAGCGTGTGACGTCACCGCGCTGATTTCTGGTGCCCAAGAGAAAGGAAACAGTTTGATGTATTGGGGTTCTGACAGCGCAGGAAAGACAGGAAACGAATCGAGTATTAATAATATGTACAGCTTACATGTTGGGTGTTGTACTATTAATGCTAACTGCTTTAATTACACAATTGGTCATAATTTATAACAATTACATTTTAGCTCTATGCTATGAGAAAATATCCATATAATAATAATAATAATAATAATAATAATAATAATAATAATAATAATAATAATAATAATAATAATAATAATAATAATAATAATAATAATAATAATAATAATAATAATAATAATAATAATAATAATAATAATAATAATAATAATAATAATAATAATAATAATAATAATAATAATAATAATAATAATAATAATAATAATAATAATAATAATAATAATAATAATAATAATAATAATAATAATAATAATAATAATAATAATAATAATAATAATAATAATAATAATAATAATAATAATAATAATAATAATAATAATAATAATAATAATAATAATAATAATAATAATAATAATAATAATAATAATAATAATAATAATAATAATAATAATAATAATAATAATAATAATAATAATAATAATAATAATAATAATAATAATAATAATAATAATAATAATAATAATAATAATAATAATAATAATAATAATAATAATAATAATAATAATAATAATAATAATAATAATAACAATAACAATAATAACAATAATAACAATAATAATAATAACAATAACAATAATAACAATAATAACAATAATAACAAAAATAATAATAATAATAACAATAACAATAATAACAATAATAACAATAATAACAACAATAATAACAATAATAACAATAATAACAATAATAACAATAACAATAATAATAATAATAATAATAATAATAATAATAATAATAATAATAATAATAATAATAATAATAATAATAATAATAATAATAATAATAATAATAATAATAATAATAATAATAATAATAATAATAATAATAATAATAATAATAATAATAATAATAATAATAATAATAATAATAATAATAATAATAATAATAATAATAATAATAATAATAATAATAATAATAATAATAATAATAATAATAATAATAATAATAATAATAATAATAATAATAATAATAATAATAATAATAATAATAATAATAATAATAATAAATAATAATAATAATAATAATAATAATAATAATAATAATAATAATAATAAATAAATAATAATAATAATAAATAATAATAATAATAATAATAATAATAATAATAATAATAATAATAATAATAATAATAATAATAATAATAATAATAATAATAATAATAATAATAATAATAATAATAATAATAATAATAATAATAATAATAATAATAATAATAATAATAATAATAATAATAATAATAATAATAATAATAATAATAATAATAATAATAATAATAATAATAATAATAATAATAATAATAATAATAATAACAATAATAATAATAATAATAATAATAATAATAACAATAATAATAATAACAATAACAATAATAACAATAATAACAATAATAACAAAAATAATAATAATAATAACAATAACAATAATAACAATAATAACAATAATAACAACAATAACAACAATAATAATAACAATAACAACAATAACAACAATAATAACAACAATAACAACAATAATAACAATAATAACAATAATAACAATAATAACAATAATAACAATAATAACAATAACAACAATAATAACAATAATAACAATAATAACAATAATAACAATAATAACAATAATAACAATAATAATAATAATAATAATAATAATAATAATAATAATAATAATAATAATAATAACAATAATAATAATAATAATAATAATAATAATAATAATAATAATAATAATAATAATAATAATAATAATAATAATAATAATAATAATAATAATAATAATAATAATAATAATAATAATAATAATAATAATAATAATAATAATAATAATAATAATAATAATAATAATAATAATAATAATAATACTAATAATACTAATAATACTAATAATACTAATAATAATACTAATAATACCAATAATAATAATAATAATAATACTAATAATAATAATAATAATAATAATAATAATAATAATAATAATAATAATAATAATAATAATAATAATAATAATAATAATAATAATAATAATAATAATAATAATAATAATAATAATAATAATAATAATAATAATAATAATAATAATAATAATAATAATAATAATAATAATAATAATAATAATAATAATAATAATAATAATAATAATAATAATAATAATAATAATAATAATAATAATAATAATAATAATAATAATAATAATAATAATAATAATAATAATAATAATAATAATAATAATAATAATAATAATAATAATAATAATAATAATAATAATAATAATAATAATAATAATAATAATAATAATAATAATAATAATAATAATAATAATAATAATAATAATAATAATAATAATAATAATAATAATAATAATAATAATAATAATAATAATAATAATAATAATAATAATAATAATAATAATAATAATAATAATAATAATAATAATAATAATAATAATAATAATAATAATAATAATAATAATAATAATAATAATAATAATAATAATAATAATAATAATAATAATAATAATAATAATAATAATAATAATAATAATAATAATAATAATAATAATAATAATAATAATAATAATAATAATAATAATAATAATAATAATAATAATAATAATAATAATAATAGAAACTTCAACTCGTAGTTTATCTGAAGGTCAGGCACATTATAAAGTAAATAAAACGTAAAGTAATTTCTCTGCAAATTATAGGATACCAATTCTAAACAAAATTACGTGGACATTTTCCGACATTTTCTGTTTCGTTTTCCTTTAACTAGTTTATCAATGTCAGAACGTAATATCTGGGAAATTTGTAATCGAAGGCTGCATGATATATTGTAATACGGCAAGGTACTTCAGGATTTGGACTTAGCTAATTTCATAACAGGAAAAGAAATGTTGGCACACATATGTCGAGCCAAACATACACAATGTCCGTGTGGCAAGTGAATACAATGTCAGAAATCTGGTTTGGGGTACATTCTTGTAAAAATCAGCTGTCTTTCTTGTGTATTTGTCCTCAAATGAATCGTCACATTGTACATTTAAGGGTTTCATTTGGTACGTGGCAGCTACATTGTTGTCATCGAATGGACTACACCTGACTGAACCCTCAGATTCTGTACTCACAGCGCCATTTATACAGGCAACTTGGTAATACACGGCTCTTGCATGACGTCACACGCACTGCAGGCCTCGCTCCCGGCTGAAATACTTCACAACTCTCGAAGCTGTCTTCCTCTGCACTATAGCTCAGTTCTATGTCGATGTTCGCATTATTACATTAGTTTTTACTAATTGTCGAAATTTCATCTTTCTCTGATTTAACTTTATGACCTTATACTGTTATTTTTAACTCCTTTATTCACCTCTAATTTCTAGCTTCTTCAATAATGTATTTGTATGTTTAAACTTACCCTTTTCACTTTTCTTCCTGGTTGAGGTAAACCATTATTCATTCCATCATTTATTACCCCACGCTTTTCCTTTCCATTTTCGTCACATCTCTTAGCCCACTAGTTTGTCTTGGCACACGCCTTGCTTCTTCAGATTTCTTTGCAATCTTCGATTGCTTATATATTTTAGTATCACTTCCCTCTTCTGTTCGCAATTCATCATTTTCGTCTTTCCATTACCTATCGTTCTTATTTTTCTTATTTTCTCCCATTCCCACGTTATCTTATCTATCCATTCGATATAGGGAAATGATAAGGAGAGAGCTAAATAATTGCAATGAATAAAGTCGATGTGTTAAAATCAATGTATGGTGTAAGAAACAAGACCCACAATTTTATCAGAGGATAAGAAGTCATTAGCAAAGAGAGTTAAATGTTGAGGAAAACCAATTAGTTGTAAATATAGCTAAGGTAATTACTGTTTTTGAGGTGGCAAAACTGAGCACACTAACGAATCTCATTCGCCTCAGTACAGAACTCTTGTCATTTCAAAAAACACAATACATCTTCTGAGAAATCTGACGCTAACAGGACGAGATGCGGATGTAGATGGCAGAGCTTGTTCTGAGTGTTCGTTTCTAAACAATAAGCTTGTAATTGGATATATAGGAGAAAATCCACAGGGAATTTCAGTTAGAGGGATACATCGAATGAGGGTTGCTGCTGGCGAAATCTCCGTAACAGCATTAAATGGAGAAAATTGCATTTAAAGGCTGATATAAGTGTAAGCAGTGTTTCTCTTGTGAATGAAAGCGTAATATTGATTTAATTACCTGGAGAAAAAAAACACTGAACACTTGAACTCTCTGGACCAACTGCTCAATGGTAAAATATTGGTAAAATATATGTTTAGCATAAAACGTAATGTCGGTTTACATTTCTTGTTTTACAATCAATTATTTGGTTCTAAACTTTTTTTTCTTTTTTTTAATTTTACGTCCTCCAACGTTAAGTCATATCGGACGAGTTTTAAGACTTTATTAAGTTTGTTTGGTCACAGTCATGTAACATGTGAGGTTCGTATTTGACAGGTCCTATATCAGCTTCGTTTCGAACTCCTACTCTGTAAGTTTTTCTCTGTTTGTCCGTGGTTGGTAGGCAAATGTTAGGATGGTTTTCGATCTACTACAATGTTCTTACCATCATTCCTAGATTCTTCTCATCTTTCAGGTGTGTTTCTTAGTTTCATTGTGTATGCCGATGTAGGACAGATGGCTCGGGCGCTTGCTCAAAGTAAGGATTACTTCCAGTGAATAATATAGGTCTGATTGGTCAACGGATGGTACAGCTTCAGCAGTGGGACGGGTCCTCGAGCCTGGAAGTTTTAGGACTAACGCGTCTGTGTAGTTCTGTCTCCGGGCTATAGCCCCCTGTGGTTTCTTAACTCACCCCTTCCCCTAAGGATGTTAGCAGAATATTTGTTCCCCTGTGTTGTATATAACCTATACCTACATATACTTATAATTCACAATACACAATTTTTCCTCCCGATTATTGCCGCGCATTCCCTTCTAGCAGGTTAAAATGAGACAACAGTGGAAGCTATATCACAGTGAGAGACCAGTACTAGCCACGACACTGAGAGTCTCCCTTGACCTGACAAACAACGTACTAGGTTTGCTGTTCTGCTTTCACAATGGACTAAATGTCGAGAGATTCCTTTGTTTGCAACACTCGACATCTAAAATGCATAGCCTGCTAAAACCTCTTTACTGCTGCACTTTCTGCTAAGAAAGCCACTTTCCGTGCTTCACTCACAAGTTCACCAACAGGTAGATAGATATCATTGGAAAAATAAAACACAGGAAATAGTGTGCTTGCGTGTGATGTTTCCTCTCACACCATCAGTGGCGGTTCGTGTCAGAGAGGAGCGGCTTTGGAATAGATCTTACCTGACATTGATATCACCGATAGGGATAGTTTAAACGGTAAACTTGAGCTTTTTTTATATAGTTTTTCCAGGTAGGTAGCCAAAGGCCAGTGTTGATTTTAGGCAACAATGAAGTTTCATATCCTTTATTTCTTTTGATTTTGTTTCCTTTTATGTCGGAGGCGCGGTGGAGGGTGGTGTGCAGCGTATGCGGTGGATCAGATATAATATGAGAAATACTTTCCCCAGAATGAAACTTTCTCCACGCTTTCCTGTGAGGGTGGGCTGAACATAGGTGCAGTGATCGGAGACCAATTCGGAAGCGTTTAGGACCGCCACGGTGTGCCTACCGCCATCAGACCAGGTTGACTTTCCTGTGACGACAGAAAATGTCCCCTATGAAAGAGATAAAAGATTAAGTAAAAATATTTTCACAGCCAATTATGACAAATATCTTACTTCCTCTGAAGAAATAATTTGAACCATCGCCAAAATACTGCAAATACAAACTGTTGCAATGTTCAAATAAGTCGCAGCTCATGATTGTCTGAGTGGACATTTGTTCAAGACTGGATTAATGACTTCCCCACAGTGCTTTATATGTGGTAACGATGACTTAATGAACACTGATTACCTAATTGTATTGAAATTCTCGAAAATCAAGAAAACCTGGTTTCCAGATATTGGGAAGCAAGAATAATAATTATTGTGTTATCAAATTCTGAGCATTTGACATCCATTGTGTTATATAAAATAGATAGGTACTACAAAAATAACTCTTAGTATGTACACAAGTCGGTGGTGGTATGTGTGTGTTTGCGCGCGCGCGCGTGTGTGTATTGTGTTTGTGTGCGTACACGCGTGCCTTATAGACTTCCATATCACTGCACTGATTACTACTATCATGGCACGTATAACCTAACACGAAGCAAACATTGTCTTACTTAGAAACTCCCGCCTCGGTAGCGTAGATGGTAGCATGCTGCCTCACGCTCAAGAGGTACCGAGGTCGAATCTCGGTCAGGATGAGTTACCTGGATAAGGTTTTTCTGGGGTTTTCCCTTATCGTGAAAGACGAATGTCGGGTAACTCTAAGCTCTCTGTTCCCTTGGCTCATTAGAGCATCATTTCATGCTTTTCATTCATCTTCCGATATGAAAAAAAAACAAGAAAGGAGCTTAGAAATATCATTCTATTTCACACAATTATTTAATTTTATTTTATGCCTAAACAGGACCATCTATATTTCAACGATAAAATCCGAACTTTGTTGACATTATTCTTAACTTACGTTTTCACGGTCTCACAAATTAACAAAGAAATGTGAGTTTATTTAAAATTCGTTGCTCTCCTTTGACATTGACCATGCTGTAATAGCATTGTTAAAAATAATCTTTCTTTCATATTGAATTTCTTGTATTTTTTTTCATGTTGGTTATAACAAAGGTTATATTGGGATTACTTAAACTGCTATTATTTCTTCCCAGTAACATTTTCTCCATAAATGCGAGAACGTGGATGTCACTAGCTTCACTGACGAGAAATCATCATCAACATCTGGTATTTGTGGTTATTCATTATAATTTTGCATAATGTTTCCTCGGTATTTTTACTATATATATAGTTTGTATGGTATCCTGGTAGTTTTAATTGACTATTTAAGTGTCTTGCATAATAGATTTTTAAGTTTTCCAAATAAATGTATGACCAATAGTCAAGCTCAACCTAAGCCTGAATGTTACAGATATAGGTATCAGCCGGGGAGTAATGATAATATGATATTAATAAATTTCTTTAGATTACGAGATAAAATAAATTTTTAGGCAAGGCGACACTGAAAATTCCAACTTCTATAATAATAAACCTAATACCATGAAAATTTAGCCACAGAATTAGTGTATCATTTTAAATGTACTTACAAATTTCTATATTGCTACAACAAATATTTCAATTATTTTTGTGAAAATATTGTACAAATTACTCGCCATATAAGAAGTTCTATGCGTCAAAAAATTGAGTTTTTAAGTTGCCAGGAATATAGTCGTATTATTACTATGCAAAAAGAACTTTTTTAGAATGTAATTCCAGAGGCTTCCAATTCCAGAAAGACCTACCGCGCCCAGCTCATGTATAAAAGCCGATGGAAGACCACCAGCAGTCACTCAGTGACGAGTTGGCCAGAGTCAGAAACGGTGTGAATAGTAGTGAAAATAGCGTAGTGTTTCGAGCTGAGTATGGGATCGCCAATCTGTGGAACCGGCAGTGAGGCAGTTTGCGTTAGAATAAGCCTAGAATGGGGAAGTAATAGGGTCAGCGTTGGTAAATTGTGTTAAACACATTCTCAATTGACTATCTGATTTAGACGTCGCAATTTCTTTCGGAAGCTCGTGAACTTGTCAGGAAATGTAGCTAGAATTTCTTAGAAGGGCGGGAAGAGGGGTCAGATATTGTTCTAATGAGATAATATATATATTAGATCAGGAAAACAGGCCAGGGCCACATAGCAATCATTTATATTAACCTAACGTACTTAAAGTTTTATGGAAGTTTATTTAAGTCAATGTTATGATTAATTCTATTTCATAGTCCACACTCTAGAGATAGGTGTAATTAACAGGTGAAATGAAATAGAGATTTGAGGCACTGCACATACCACAATGGATAAAAGAAATAACATCATCGCATTGGTACAAAGAAAGTGACTGCCTAAGCATTCAAAAAGCTGCAAATTTTGATTATGCTTTGGATCGATAGAGTCGCACTGAAAAATGCAATGGCATGAAGGGGATATTTTGAAATTTGAACTTTGAATGAAAGTTTTTTTTTTTAAAAAAATGATTATTTTAAATGAACTTTAAATTTGAAATGCGCTATACACTGACATCTAGTGGCTAATAAGCTAGGCTTTATCATGTCCGCCATATTTCGCTTTGATCAATTTTGAGGTTAATTAGCTAACCAGTTTACAACAATCGTATGTTAGAATTAGAAATTTAGTTCGTCCTTGGCAACATATACATGTTATGAGACACGTCAAAATGTATAAATACAGTATATACATAAAGTCATATTGATTACCTACAATATACACAGTAAGCAGCAGTGGTATTTGCACAGACTAATTTACTACAAGAAATGTCATAATATGAATATTACAGGTTTGTGAATATACTATGCTCCCAGTGCTCATTTACATGGTTATAGTTCTAAAAATTCAACTGTATAAAACAGTGTGCATGCAAAAGTTTCTTAACCTTATTGTCAAAGTCTTTTAATGATGCAGCATGTTTAATTGAATTTGGAAGTTTATTATATAACATTATCCCTTTGTAGTTAAAGCTTCCTTCATAAATGCTCATTTGGTACGCTGGAATTGCCAGTTTGTCCTTGTTAAGAGTGTGGTGGGAATGTACATCAGCATTTACTTGAAAATGATTTATATGGTTTATGATTTATTTGAGGATTTTATGGTTCTCGAAAGGGGACACATTATTATTCGTCTACCTCCGTATAACTGCGATCTGAGTGCAATTGAGTTGGCGTAGGCTAAACTAAGGAATGTTTTCAGAGGGTGCAACGTTACTTGTGATATCTTAGTTTATCTTACACACTATTTTGCGGAACTGTGGTTTTCAAGGTTCACCACACTGCAGAAACAAAAGAGCGTCAGCTCTCACTTCTTCCCTTCTGCCCGCACCACATCGTAAATACAGCGCTCAACTTATTTTGCGCGCACTGTACTTTGGCCATGGTTAATGGAGATGGATGGAGACCAGGCGATCCATGGTTCAAATCCCAGTCATGCCATTGAATTTTTCAGTATGACTCTATCTATCCAAAACTTTAGCTTATACACGGCTAGTGTGGAAGAACAATTAATTTCAATCAATTAACTTTGAATATGCTGTTTGTGCTTACATTGATATCTCGAGTTTTTCTTTTACGGTTCATTTATGTCCACATTGCCAAGCGAGGTAACTCCTCGGAAGATCCCGGTTCAAACCCTACTGATCACCCACTTTGACCATGACCATTTCCAACAAAGCAAATGCTAGAGTGGCATCTTATACCACTATCATTTCGCCTCCCTCTTTATGTTATAGGATAATTCCAGGACGGTGTGACGGTCGACGATGGACGAATGCCTCAGAGGTTTTGATTTGGAGCTCTCGGCTCCGCCAGAGAGTGGTCGCTACTGCCCCTCCCCCTCTCTGACGGAACTGTGAGTTCCAGATCAAGAGTTTCAGCCAGTTCCCGCTGGAGAGAGCCCCTGAACAGCCCTCTGGTGGTTCGGTTGGTCATTGATGAGCCGGTGGACGGATAGCGCAGAGGCTTTGTTTTGGAGCTCTAGGCTCAGCCAGAGAGCGGTCGCTCAAGCTCTCCCCTCGCTGTTTGAGTTTAGAGGTCCAGATGAAGAGTTCCAGCCGGTTCCTGCTGAAGAGAGCCCCTGAACAGCCCTCGGTGGTTTGCTGGGTCATCAATGAGTAATTTCCAGCCGGCTAGTTAAGCCAGTAACTGTTAGAGAGCTTTGTACGTCTTTGACACTTGCACCGTCCATTCCTAAAGTCCATACGTCTTCTGCGGTCCCTCCATCTCATCCTCTCTTTCCCTGGATATACGCATTAAGGTGCAATTGCGAGTGGAAGTGCTAGATGTCCTTCTATTAATTTATATGTAACTATATCCATTTACCGGAATATATATTTTGCTTTTACCACAGTAAATGTATTTTAAAAAGTACCACTTAGTATGGCTCCAGCTTTATTTTTCTTAACTTTCTATTACCCAAGCTTAGACTGTATTTTTGTCATATTCATAACAGAATCATGAATTTTATTACGTATTAATTTTTCTTCCAATTATATGTATTTTCCCATTATTGATATATTCGAATCCAAATATTTGAAGGTAGGCTTCGGAATTATATGTGTTATAACTATTTCAGTCTACGACTCTTGACTAGCTTACAGGATGTTTACTGGAGCCTGCTATGTTAAACGAATTTGAAATCTGATAAGGTGTAACACCATATGCTAAAAGAGAGTGAAGTAGATCATTTGCATTGATGTCCCTGAGGTGATAGGAGATAGGCGCGATACTTTTCAAGTTGTAGCTCCCCTTTGGCAACACATATGACCGTCTCCACTTGGGGCAGGAAATCAGGGGATCCCAGCATTCGACTAGAGACTCACGAACACATTCAGAAAAACCCACTGGCCAGGAAGACCGGCCGCAGGAATCGAATACATGACCTATGGAATACACTCTACCGGCTGCGACACCTCGCTCTAATAACTAATTCATTCTCAAAGCTCCTTTTTAATTATAGAACTTTCTTCGTCTTTACAGCTTACTTACTGTTTACTTGATAATGAATATGTATACATATATAATGCAGTTGTCTTTATTTTTCTTGTCCAGTTAGCAGCTTTTATCTTTCAAATGGGAGTTGCTGCACCGAAGCATGAAATGAATAATCCAATGATTCTGCCTCTTAACGCCTTCTAATCAAGAAGATAAGAAGAAACCGCAGATGGAATGTAAGACTTTAATATAAAGCATGCTTATAAGGAGAGTAAAAGTGGGATGGAAATGCACGTAATGAGCTAGAAGTAGTCAGTAGAAATGTAAGGAAGCACATAAAAAGAGATACAAAAACATATGGAAAGGAAAGGGTAAGGAGTCTGAAGAGAAGTGCATATTAATAAGGAGCATGGAATGCTTCATTATCGACACACGTGCAGTTAAATATATCTTGTTTGGATTATAATATATGAAGAATAGGACAGGATAGATTCATACGGAGGGGTAGCCGACCCAAGGAGTCACGATAGCGCAGAGGGCATAGTCCCTACTATTTACCAGTTGGAAACTCCCCGGCAGGCCAGTACAACCTACATCCAATCCACCGTGGTCCTGAAACGGCTCACCGGGCCAGCATGGAGACCCTAGACCATCCTACCAGAGGGGGAAGTGTCTACCAGGAGCGTATCATCCTGCCATGCAGCGCCGAGACAATCATCGACACTTTTACCCTGAAAGACACCACCAGATGAGAGGGGATGTGAAATGAGAATGGAGATGAAATTAAGGGACAGTAAATTCGGGAAATATAATTAAACGACCCAGCACTCACCTGGCAACCCAGGAAAACACCTGAAGAAAACCATGGTTCACATAGGCCAACCAGGGAATCGAACTCGTTCCTCCCGAATGCGGGCACACACGAACTCGCCTGAGCCATTCCGCTCGGTTTAAAACATACATGCTGCAATCTTAATGCTTTTAGTTATTGTACATTTTGTACATACAGGGCATTCCTCACCGCCATCGTGGTCAAGCTGTCTTCTCACCCGGAAAACCCGGGTTTGATATCCAGCCAGCAAAGAATGAATGTGCGTGTGAAAGTAAGCTAAAATTGGCGAAAACATACAATAACAACCCAAAAGTTTATGCAGTAAAAAGCACTATCGAATGTTTCACTCCGAGTGTACGATATGACCACAGCAGTCAAAAGTTGTGAAGAAATGAATCAAAAAAGCTAAATGATATTATTATTTGGATGTACAACTTGTGCCAATAGCATCATTCTAGGGCCTTTATTTGTATCAGTGCATATATGCACCTTTTAATAAAGCTACATCACCCCGTTTTATCAAAACATTAAATAAAACATTAAGTTACGCAACTTAGAAAATATCATCTTAATTGCTCACCGCTAACGAATATTTTAATGCGTATGAAATTAAATAATTGCACTGCTTTCCTTGATATGGAGCAACTATCGACAAAATCATTTTATGTGGCATTTGTCGACAAATAATTACTATTATGAACCCCATACATTTTCTAAACCTTTGTCCAGTTCTAAGTAGTATTTGAAGGCCGATAACAGGGATAAAGTACATTACAAGGTTTGTGGAAACAATGCATGCTTTCAATTTCACCTTGTTTTATATTTTCAACCTTATATAGGGACGGTATTGTATTCCACCAAAAATTCGATATTGCTACTTTACATGTACCCAAAAATTGTATTTTTAAAGAGGACTCGTATATATGAATATTTTAGGTTTCTTTTTAACATCCTCCAATGCAAAATCATATCGGACAATGAAAGAAAGGATGCTCAGCTTAGTTACCAGACATTCATCTTTCAAGATACCTAAGGGAAAATCTCAGGGAGAAAAACTTATCTGAAAAATTCAAATTGGCCGAGATCTAAACTCGGAACCTCTTGAAAATGAAGCAGACATGCTACCAAGTACCCTACAGAGGCAGCGCACGTGTGTGTGTGTGTGTGTGTGTGTGTGTGTGTGTGTGTGTGTGTGTGTGTGTGTGGGGGGGGGGGTGGGGGGGTGTAGGCAGGATATGTTTGTGAATAGCATAAGTCACAAAAAATAAGTTATATATAAGTTTTTCATTTGTCAAAAAATGCGACAAAAAGTTTTTGAAGATAATTCCTTACTCCAAAATTACTTGTACTCACAAATAGTATAGAAAATCTTGTTATTTCGCAAAGGGCTCAGAGGATTTTGCTTAAACCATAGGTTTAAAATACTTTTTATATCAATCTTGAATTTTCTAGGGAAAAGCCTCTGTAACATTTATTCTGGCATAACTGGTAGAATGAGAGGAAAAAGAACTCAAATGTGCATCTCTCACTCCGAGGTATTTAAATACAGGGTCGCGCACGAAATGTCATACATTGAAATTGTGTAATCAATAAGTTAACTGCGGATTGGCAACGCTGGAATGATGTGACAATTACCTGTAGTTCGTGCATGGTTCAACAGATTGTCAATATTGCGCATGCGCGACTCCACCGCTTCAGTTTAGTAAAATGGCGGACAAAGACGCTAGAACTGTGTTGTTTGGAATCGAAGAGTGTAGCAGAAACGCAACGAAGTTTACGTGTTCATTTTCGTACGACGGGGGCCCCCTGCAGACCGACAGTGTATAGACTAACCACACAATTTGAAACTGACGGCCATATTTTAGAGCAAAAGCGACCTCGTGTCAACACAATCCGTACTCCAGAGAACATCGAGGCTGTGAGAGTGGCTTTGACACGAAGTCCCAGGAAATCCATGAGACGAGCTTCGGTCGAAATGGGCGTCTCATGTTGTTCGCTTCAAGGAATACTTCATGCTGAAGTGAAATTATTCCCATAAAAATGAGAGTGTTGTACAAATTGACGGAACATATTAAGGTACGGGGGTTACAGTTTGTGACTCCGGCTCTTGCAATTGATGATGCCGTGATGAAATGATGAACACATGGTATTCTGATGAGGTTTACGTTCATTTGAACGGTAGCGTCAATAGGCAGAATATCAGATTTTGGGCAAGATAACCTCCAAGTGTTGTACACGAGATTCAAAATTACGGAGATAAAGTTAGTGTATGGGGTGCCATATCCAGCCATGGAATCATTGGGCCAATATTTTTCAACGCCACAGTTAACAGTGCGCGCTACTTGGACATGTTGGAGAACAATTTTCTTCCGTAACTTTATGCAACAGGGTTACCAATGCAGACACGATGGTTTATGCAAGATGGAGCTCGTCCACATACAGCAAACGTTATTCTGGATTTGCTGCAGCAACATTTCGGGCTATGTGTGCTGTCCCATCGATGTCCTGAACGTTTTCAGGGCGTTTTAATAAGGTCGCCACACAACCTGGATATTAATCCCTGTGATTATTTCTTATGGGGATAATTGAAGGAGACAGTATACCACAACAAACCACGCATTCTAATGCAACTGCAAGCGACTATCACAAGCTTCTTCCAGGGAATAACAGAAGACATGTGTCGTACAGTGGTCGGAAACGTCACAGTTCGTCACGAAGAGGTGGACATATTGAACATATACTGCACGCTCACTGGGCATACACATTCTGATGATTAATGTAAAAAAGATAATATTGATATGCTTTGTTGTTAAAAGTTATATCAACAATTTTCAATGTATGATGTGCACCCCCCTGCATTTACGTAACTTCTTATGTTAACATGAAAATCTCCCTGAAAAGCTGAAATTAATAATATGATTAGAAACCTATGCTGTCAGCATTGATTATTTTTGCCTAATTTTTATCGATGAATCTCTTAGGCTGAACGGAATTGCACAAACACCATGATTCGCCTATAATAATTAAATTAATCGCCAATAGAAAGCTTAATTTGAAAGCGGATCGTAGAACTTTATTCCTAACCTAATGCCCTAGGAATAAACAAATAATATAGCATGCAGAACATTATAGAGAACCTGTGAAACTTCTTTACTTTTGGTGTAGCTCTAGGCAGTGTCGAGTTTACCGCAAACTGCCATAACTCTGCTCTCTGACTGACCAGCTGAAAAACTGCAGCTGCCCGGCAAACATTTTCCAAAGTTATCTGTAGACGAACTTATGCTGTTGGCAGCGACAGAACTGGAACAGTGAAACATATCAGCATTACAGGGGTGTAACAAGGTGTCACAAAACATTGTTTACATACAAATTGTTGTATTCACATCAAAAGTGAGTTTTGTTTACTCGCCTCACCTTCCGAACTTATCTAATTGTCATCAAGATTTCATACTGAGGTATAAAAACAAACTGAGGTATTTTGGAGGGAGGGAGGAGAGAGAGAGAGAGAGAGAGAGAGAGAGAGAGAGAGAGAGAGAGAGAGAGAGAGAGAGAGAGAGAGAGAACTGTATGAACCAAAACGAATATTTTTAAAAAGGCTAAAATTTATTTAGCATACATTATCTGAATTGAGATCTCGTTTTTCGTGTGCTGTGTTGTTCCATCTTTTATTAAATATTCGTTAAGAAAGAAGAGCACCTCACAGGCTATTGCCAGAAAATTCAAAATATGAATTTTATTCCTCATGCATGCATCTTAAGCACACTGCATTTTAATCATGATTATTGAAGTCATTTTAAAACGAAAATAATCTAGAGTGGGAAATTACTTTTAGGAAATGCGTTCCTTGAAAAATTATAAACATTACTATTGCTATAAAATTAATCCGTATTTGCTACTTTCTCTACTAAGATTGAATAGAGTAAGTATTGGATTCCAAATTTATACAATAATTTCAGTTTTTTTTTTTTTTTTTTTTTTTTTTTTTTTTTTTGTATGACCTCCAACATTTAGTCAAATCGGACGATGAATGAAATAGGCGAAATGATGCTCAGTGCGTTAGGGGTCCATGGAGCTTAGAGTTATCCAACATTCGTCTTTCAGGATAAGGGGAAACCCCGGAAAAAACCTTATCCAGGTAACTCACCCTGGCCGAGATTCGAACTCGGGACCGCTTGAGTGTGAGGCAGACATGCTACCATCTGCGCTACCGAGGCGAGCAATAATTTCAGGGAAATATGGTTTGAGGTGCCTTGAATAAATGCAAGTTTAGGAAAATGTACTTATGCCTATGTTTGTGTATGTATGTAAGTGTGCGTTTGTATAGTATCCGTGAGAAACATAACTCAAAAATAAAAAGTCAGTTAAATACCAAATTAATATGGTTCAGCATATTTTTATCGTGAGTCACGAATATTTTCAAGAAAATCTCACTACCAGATTATAATATGAAACGTTTTCCAAATATTTTTATTTTATCAAAATGGCTGTAAGGATTTAATTAAAATGCTATGTGACTGTGGGTTCGTAGAATTAAAAGTCCAATTTGCATAAAACCAAAATGTTTTTTATTTCCGTGGAAATACACTTAGGTCAACCCTTACAGTAGCAGAATTACGTCACATACACAATTACAATCTTCCAGTTCGTCTGCCAAACCCACAAACAAGGAGTTCACTTTTACAATACAGCTGCACGGTTATGATGTTCCGATTACCTCTGACTTTACAACTCTCGTATGCGACTGCCCGAAAAGCTAGCCACGGCTTCTTTTTATACACGACCATTCATGATTCCAGACGGTTGTAGAATGCTCTCTATCAATCAAGATGTCACTAGAATTTTCCATTTATCTAACTTTATTTGTTTAGGCAGAACTTTTATCTCCGCGCTATCTTTATCTGTTTCGGCATACTCTTTATCTCCGTGTTGCACTATCAGCCCCTTATCTCTCCGCGCAGTACTGTCCCTTTGTGCGCGTTGCCGCCAGTCGCGACGGCTATTTGCTTAAGCTGCTTTATTATTATTAGCTACCTCAGAAATTTATTTAATCTGAGTGACTATTGATAACTTGTAAACAGTAAGAGTAAATCTTACTACCTACATAAAAAATTTAGATTTTCTTAAAGCACAGGATTTATGCGAAATACCTTATTTCTTAATGAAGGTATCTATTTTCGAGATGTTCGTTGTTATTTGTTTTAATTTTCAAATTCTTGTACTTTTCTCAATTAGGAAGACTTTCGTCTTCCTTAATACTGATACCGAAATTAAAGAATTGCAATGAGTAAAGATTCGTAATGGATTTCAAAGGAATCTTGTATCTTTGTTACAACACGTGCAGGAGCAGTTGGTTGAGTTGTGTAACAAAAGACACGGGAGAAAGAGGTTTTATTAGCAACAATCCTAAATGAATGATACTTGACTTCGTTTGAAAAGGTATTCTTCGGAACCTTAATAATGGCATAACTGAGACTAATAATCACAATGGACATAATAGTCACAAAGGAGTTTTAGGGCTTCAAAAAGTGAAAGTCAGACACACACACGCAGCTGTGCACAGTGAGGACTGGCAGTCCGTAGCTGGCAGCCGATTAAGACCGTCATCTGCTTCTGTCTTGAGCGAAGGCAGACGAGAAGCAATGAGAAAAGATACCTGTCGGTTCATACGTAACGAATTAAGTACTATCGAGTAATAAGCATTCCACATACAGTAACTCTAAACAGTGATATTGGTAACCCTTGGTCGGCAACTTCGAGTTTGATGTTCTGATAAAAAGAAACAGTCATTAAACCAGTCTGAAACTTGCATTCCGGTGTCATTAGAACTATCCCTACATATACATACCCACGCACACCCTGAGAGTATCTCTTTGCTCATACCTGAGCCACCATCTTTTTTTTTCGCTTCAATATCCAGCCATGCAAAATGAATGGAATTTAGATGGTAAAAACTCTGCAAACGTTTAAGATTCAAATATATCTTCACAAAGGGATTTTCTGTAGTTCAATAAAATGTCATTTGTATTTCAGATTTCAAAATTATGTCAAAAAAAGATGCTTGACAGCCCCATGTCAGTAGATATACTGCCATGTAAACGATCTCCTGCAGGTCGAAATTCCAACACACTGGTGGCGCTGATATTATCCTCAAACTTACACAGTCATTAACAAACAGAATAGTGTTTTAATATTTTAAAAATCAACTAAACGTGAGGGAACATTAGTTTAAAAGGTTTTGGTAATTCATCTTTGGTTAGGTTATGTTCAGAAATGTCGATTTATAACTATTTGAAGCTATTTAAAACTTTTATATCCGTTTTCCCATTTAACTATAAAATAAGCACAGAAGATGAATGTGATGATGATGATGATGATGATGATGATGATGATGATGATGATGATGATGATGATGATGATGATGATGATGATGATGATGATGATGATGATGATGATGATGATGATGATGATGATGATGATGATGATGATGATGATGATGATGATGATGATGATGATGATAGTTGGCGCTATAGGCCATGTAGGCCCTTGGCCTCCCTAACCACCCTCTTCCATTCTACTCGGTCCTCTGCTTTTCTTCTCCATCCTTTAACCCGCAGCTTTCTCAAGTCATCTTCTACCTCATCTAACCATCTTTTTCTGGGTCTTCCTCCAAATCACCGTCTCATTAGCCGTTTCCTTCGCTGGTTTGTCTCCAGATTGTCCGAGTTAGTCGGAGGCTGTATTGAGGTATCCGTAACAGAGTTCTTTTTACGAAGTAGGTAAGTTAACCCTACGCCCAACCCCCAACCTGGAGGACCAGGTCCCACATTTATATCCCCTGGGACTGGGTAGCCCGGTTATACCCCCGGGCACCGGGTGACCATTTTAATCGCCTTTTACGACAGGCATGGTCTACCTACTGTCTATTCTTTACACCCGGCCACCACACGGGTGAGAAGATGAATGTACTAAAGGCAATATAGCCAACTGCTACTGGCTCTTCAGCATTCTGTAATTTCCTAAAAAAAAAATAATAGGGAATACTTTCGAACATGTGATGCGAGAGAAGATCCTTCAATTCTCATGCACAAGCAGAAAAGCGACCGATGATTACTAATTGTGGTACCTACAGCATTCAGTATGTTATTTTTTATATTATTGTTTACGTCCTTCAACGTTGTCATATCAGACAATGAAGATATGGGTAAAATGATGTTCAAATAAGTCTAGGGTCCTTAGAGATAAGAGTTACCTAACATCCCGGAAGAAACGAAAGAAAACCCTATCCAGATACACCACTTTCGAGATTCGAATTTGGGAACTTTGGTATCTGATAGCAGACACGCTATCCCTCACTGGAGTGGCGGGCTGCGGTCAAATTTTACATTTGTAACACGTTCTTTTATGAATAAAATATGGTTGTTGAAAGTCATAGAACTCAAGATCCTCTGCATGCTGTTACACATACCACATGGCAATGCGAGAAAGCATATCAGGAAAACACACAGATGTTTACCTCGGCCTATTTCACGTGCACGGTGAGTCCAGTGTATTTATAGTCTGTTCAGATATAACCATGTCTTCTGGACAGCAATCAGCAGGCGCGAGAAAACATATCATATAGACACACGCAGCTTCCTATCGCTCTATTTGAGTTTCGTAACTTACTGTACATCAACTTACTACTCGTCTAATCCTTGTTTCACATAAGCTTGCCCCGTATCTTTTAACGGTCACGTGACCTTATCACCTCTCATTGGCTGCTGTCGCAGTATAGACTGCTGTGCGGAAAAAATTAGTTCGTTATTTAACATGGTGATATATCTTTATATCTTGGAAGAGAATTGTCAAATTTATATTTTCGTAACTGTTTTAATTAAATATATTACGCAACAGAGTTGATTTATCTGAAATGCATATTAATTCTTAAACGAAGTAAAGAGGAGGTTCTTTTGCTCTCAAGCACATGGCACGATAGCGCATGATTTAGCGGTAGTGATGACATATTTGTTTATATGACTTTTATTACTGTACTTGGTTTGAACTGGATTAGTCATATATTGCCATTCGAAATTATGTTGTACCGAGTGCGAGAGCTAAATTATTTTATTGATCGTTTATTGCGCTTATACTTATATGTATAATGGCAGTTTTTCGCTGAATCAACGCAAGGGAAAACCTTTACAAAGCGACGAAAAAAGAATTGTGTTGCATGTGTTTAATGCACTCACTGAGAAGAACCCGTCTTTGTCAGTGATAGAAGTCGAACAGCTGTGCTCTAAACTTACAGGCATGAGTGTTAGATGCGTAGGAACATAGAGACAACAGGAAAACTTACCACTCCAGGGGCGATATTGCTGTGTGGCGAAGATGTTATTTAAGGACAATCAGATTGTAAAATTGACAAAATATACCACCTTGACGAGACATGGGTGCATGAAGGACACACGACAAGTATGGCATGACACGACTTTTAAGACTGAAAGATAAGCATTTTGCAAGGTATGTGTGCTGGTTTGAAAAAATCTCAGTGGAAAAGGCCGAAGGCCTTTCATTATAAACTTTTTTTCAGTTTCATTGCTCATTCATTCAGTTTCAACTTGCTCAGTCTCATTATAAACTTCATTATTTTTGCATGCCTTCATATTCTTATTTGTATGATTTTATCTATCTTCCTGGCAATTATTATGACGTTTACTGCAGGTTTAAATGTGACGGGAAGGCACCGCCTATGGCCTATGACGCGAAAGCATTAGCCAATTAGGATGAGGGGGCAGGTAGTTGCACGTGGAGTGATACATGTCAGCGGGGCAAGGTTATATGAAACAGAGATTAATTGCCCAGATAAGACCCGATAAGAGACGATCGCAGCGCTGGCCACCTGAAGGTCAATACGCCTCAACGCTCTGTTGAGTAATACGCATTACTTTAGTGCTGCTATAAGAGGATAGTGATCATAGAAATTTGATAAAAAGTATTTATTTGTTGTGGGTTATGTTGGTTTAATAAATCTCCATATGAAAGCATTGGTTCCAACACAACTTCTACTGGATTAATTTTAATAGGAAAATAAATGTTTAATCGCATGTCTTAACGAAAAGTAACAGTTATTACTTTAAGAATTTCAGATTGAAGTATTTAGTGATTAGTAGTAGTGAGCAGTTAACATTCTAAAAAGCAAATGACCAGAGAAACATATATATATGTGTGTGTGTGTTTGTGTGTGTGTGTGTGTGTGTGTGTGTGTGTGTGTGTGTGTGTGTGTGTGTGTGTGTGTGTGTGTGTTTTGCTGGATATCTACATATGAAATGTATGATGATGGAGAAGAATCTATGAATGTTACACACGAGGGATTTGTTTTATTTCTCATTGCCAACAATCTTTATAGTCTGTGTTCAAGTATTTTAATTCTATGTTCTCTAGAAGCTATTTCCTTTCTTGAGGTCTGGAGTATTTCGTGTGGTGCTTCTAAATGCCAGAGGTTCAGAAGTGCACAGGAAGATATAACTCTCGTAACTCCCACTATCCAAATGCTGACTAATGTTCTAACCTCTTCCTGTTTTGTCTGGTCTGGGAGTACAGCTCTAAGAATCGATTATCGTTTATCCTCTGCTAGCGAAGTGATGGTAAACACCATTTGGCTAAGCACGCGATGTGCTGACCTTTATGTGACTAAGGTGTAAAAAATGTAAGCCCTGTAGTAGCTAGCGCTGTCAAGGTTTATTCTATTTGTTTACTTATGTTTATAGTGACGTCCCGAGCTACGTGATAAATGATGAATGTCATGAATAATTTGACAGTTGGAAATATTCCCATAAACCACTCAAAGCTGCTGCCTCGGGCAATTCGGTAAAGAGGTTTATTGACGAGGGAAATCACTCAAGAGTGCTTTATGGGGCACTAACCTAATTCTCTCTCATAAACAAGAGAGCATTCATCACGAGCTGGCAAACGTGCACTAGGGAGCACAGAAGTGCCACCTACAGCAACGAGCAGGATTTAAGTTGGTATTGACATTTGTGGCTCCGCCCTTTTCAAACGTCACCTTTCTAGTATAAATCCAGATAGTTTTTGGCAAAATTGACAAAATCTAAACTACCCAATAAATGTTCAACTCCTTGCTAGTTGATTATTTTTAAGTTAATATTTTCTGTTATCCTACCAACCTGTGGGATAGAGTGACAGAAGAAGACCCTTCACATAGTGTGTATTTAACACCATCCATTGGTTTATTTTTGTTTCTTAGAATGCATATCAATCACATACATTTATACCTATTACAGTTACAATGTAGGTACTGAAGTATTCATTGCTATGTCTGAAATTATATATACATTGAGGCAACAATATATGTGGCGAGCAAAAGTTACCACGTTGGCGCGACAGTTTGATACAATAACGTTTATCTCCGGGTATGCGTGGATATGTATGAGAAGGATAGTTTTAATGACACTGGAATGCCCCTTTCAAACTAGTTTATTGACTGCTTCTTTTTATCAGAACATCGAACTTGAAGTTGCCGACCAAGGATTACCTCACTGTTCAGAGAGACTGAAGGTGGAATGCTGATTACTCGATAAACTTAATTCGTTCTTCACGTACATATGAACCGACAAATATCTTCTCTCACCACTTCTCGTCTGCCATCGACAAAGACAGAATTGGACTGCCCTAATCGGCTCCCAGCCACGAACTGACTGTCCTCACAGCTGCGCGTGAGAGTATGTAGCTTTCACTTTCTGGAAGCCCTCTTCATTCAACCAAAGATTCCCTTTGTGGCTATTTTGTCATGCCATTATGAAGGGTCCGAAGAATACCCCACTCAACAAAGTCAAGTACTACCCTTTAGAAACCTGCTAAGGACAATGTTTCTTACGTTTCTATTGTTACAACTATTCTCCCACGTTGCTACTCAACTTGACTGCACCTGCACGCGTTGTAACAAAGAACCAACATTCCTTTGAAATTCATCGTGGTTCTTTATTTATTTCATTCCTTTAATTTCGGTATCAATATAAATTAGAGGTTCTTCTTTTAAAACCTATTATTCTGGATGGTTTCTTTCATCACTAAATAGCGGTTTGAGAGATCCACATCTTCTCTTCTTTTCCGACGAGATTGGTTCAACACCTTTACGAGGTGCATTCAAGTTCACCTATTTGTTTTCAGGACTGGGAGCAGATAAGAACTTCTGGCTTTTTAACAAAATACGCGTGGACACTTTGTGAAGCATTCTAATATTATTTCATGAATATAAGACCTTTGGTAAAAGAGAAATAATCCCCAATTTGTTCAACAACAAACAATCAATATTAATTAAATATATTAAAGAAATTAAAAATAATAAATTTTAAGTAAATTAAAATCAAATTAAAACATATTCTCTTTTTAAAATTAAAAAATTTAAAGGAATCAAGCGTGACCGAGATGGCAGCACTGTACAGTGCATAAAACTCTAGTGACAGCGACGAGAGTTGGGACTGCTTTTGATACTTAAAATGGCGACGTTTTCATTACAAAAACAGCACATAATCATTCGTTTTCTCCATTTTCGTGGGGTGACTCTATTGAAATTCATCGCCATTTGAGTGAGGCATGTGGTGATGGTACAATGGATGTGTCTAATGTGCGTTTTTGGGTGCGACAATTCAATGAAGACAGAACATCGTGTGACAACAAACCAAGACAGTTACGGCCTCGCACCAGCCGGTCTGACGACATGATCCAGCGAGTGGAGAACGTTGTTTTGGAGGATCGCCGATTGAGTGTTGCAGACGTCACCCCCAAAATTGGCATTTCCATGAGATCCGTGCACACAATCCTGCAAGAAGATCTGAAAATGCGAGAAGTGTCTTCCAGGTGGGTGCCAAGAGTGCTGACGGATGATCACAAGGCTGCGCGCATGGTAATTGACAAGCGATGTTGACGCGTGGTGACGGCATGAATGGAACTTTCTTTCAATTGATTGTGATAATGGATGAGGCATGGACGGCCTTTTTCAACCCTGAAACGAAGCGCCAGTCAGCTCGATGGATGCAGACAGACTCCCCTCCACCAAAAATATTTCGGGTGAGCACCAGTGCTGACAAAATGATGGTGGCCAACTTCTGGGACAGCAGTGGTGTAATCCTTACTCATTGCATTCCAAATGGCACTACGGTGACAGCTGCATCCTACCGAAATGTTTTGAATAATAAATTCCTCCCAACATTGCGTGACAAACGGGCGGAAAAGGTTGGACGTGTGCTCTTTCATCAAGACAACGCACCAGCGCATCGGGCGAACGCGACGCAGAAGTTTCTTCGTGACAACAACTTTGAAGTGATTGCTCATGCTCACTACTCACCTGACCTGGCTCCTAGTGACTTTTGGCTGTTTCTCACGATGAAAGACTCTCCGTGCTCGCAGATTCACTAGTTGTGCCCCTATGGCCTCAGCGATTTTCCAGTGGTCAAAACACATTCGTAAAGTAGCGTTCGCATCGGCCATGCAATTATGGCGTCGACGTTGTGAAAAGTGTGTACGGCTAGAGGGAGATTACGTTGAGAGGTGATACTAGTTTCGCAGTTTTCTTGTGATTGCTTTGTGAGAAAAAAAAGTAGGTGTTATAACTTGAACACACCTCATAACGGTCGGTACTGGGCCTCTGAAAATCTACTTTGCCTTCCAGAAATATCTTATTATCATCGGAAAGTTGGAGTTTGGTGTGCTATTAGCGCTAGACGCATAATCGGTCCGATATTTTACTAGCAGACTGTAAATTCACAGACGTACCGAAATGACATGTTAACCAGTGGGTGATTTGAACAGGATTCTGCTGCTACCCTTACATCAGGAGAGACCATGAATAGAATTAAGGAAGCGGTTGAAAATAGAGTAACTACTAATGATGTATGGCGCTCTCGCTCCCTGAACTAATATGTGTGATTTGTACTCATGGGGTAACCTGAAAGACAATGTTTTGTAGATAAATCCTCATAAATTGGATGAACTAAAACAAGATATTAGAAATGAAATCGGAAACATTACAATGGCACAATTTGATTGCTTGAATCAGAAAGTGTTCTTGTTCAACCAAGGTTGGACATTTCCAGCATCTTCTATAAGGTAAGAGTGTTATACATGCTTTACGCGCGGAGTTAATGCAGGGGCAAAGCCGGCTGTGGCACCCCAATCGCGCACAGAGGTAATGGCGTGTGCCCGTTAGGTTTCAAATGAAGAAGCTTGTACTTAATAATTTATGTGGATTTAAAGGTATTTACCTCTCGAAATTAAAGGGAGGGCATAGTAGATACTAATTGGTGAGAATTTTAGAAGGAATAAATGGCCTCCTTTATTCAGAAATTTATGAATGGCAGGTTGATAAAAATGCGAATACTATATGAAAGATACCGTGGATTAGACGGAAACCAGGCTGAAATAGTCTCGTAAGTTTGAGGCAG